>SJYA01000293.1:900669-972143 GCA_006410615.1 Neotragus moschatus | reverse complement strand
GCCATCCCTGGGATTCTCCAGGCAAGAATACTGGGGTGTGTTGCCATTTGCTTCCCAATGCATGAAAATGAAAAGTGAAAGTGAAGACGCTCAGTTATGTCTGACTCTTAGCGACCCCATGGACTGCAGCCTACCAGGCTCCTCCATCCATGGGATCCTCCAGGCAAGAGTACTGGAGTGGCGGGCCATTGCCTTCTCCGGCCTGTATCAATACCAGTCTGTTATACTAAGTATAGTTTTATGCTTAATAAGCAGTTAAGTGCTACCTGCTGTAATAAAATAAGCACCAAATTAAGAAGAAATAAATGCCAAATTAAACATTGTTTTTTCAAATAACAGCAATCAATCTTATTTAGTCACAATATGGAAAGACACTAAATCTAGCCAAGGGTATAGACTTAGACACAGAAAACAAGTCTGAGATTACATAACATGGCATTCAAAATCATATCTAAGTTAGAGATGTCAGGAATCCACTTCAACCACATGTGTCATTTAAAAATGAATTCCTGACAGATGTGACAATAAAACACCTGTCAAAAAAATGTAAGGATTCCTAACACGGACTTCATGAACCTTGCAACTGCTAAGTCACTTCAGTCGTGTCCGACTCTGTGCGACCCTATAGATTGCAGCCCACTAAGCTCCTCTGTCCGTGGGATTCTCCAGGCAAGAACATTGGAGTGGGTTGCCATTTCCTTCCCCAATGCATGAAAGTGAAAAGTCAAAGGGAAGTCGCTCAGTCGTGCCCGACTCTTAGCGACCCCATGGACCTTAGAGTGTCCCTTAAGCAGTGCATATAAAAAATTAGAAAGTAAGTGTGATTTGTGCTGCTTCATTATGTCAGAGGCATAATGCCTTCAACTGTTCACATTTCTCTCAAAACCTTCCCTTTACTACCACATCATCTGTAAATATACATGTAAGTAGAATTATAGTGACATCTAATGGTCACAACACATGTCACACAGCATTTCTTTAAAATAAAACTGCATGCATATTCCAAATTGAAAGGTTAAATCAGGAAATTTTTCAAATGCATACCATAGGCTCCTATTTAAATTCCATGACTTGGTCGGCTCGCAGTGATTTGGATAACTATCAGAAACCACGCTGCTTGTTATACAAACAACATCTCACTTCATTATTCCACGATACTTCTACTGGGCCCTTTTCTCTTAAACTATCAGCTCAAATGAAGCTGATATGAGTAAGTAGGTTATTAAGTGAGTAATAACCTGTCAATCACTTAAAATAACCCTCAGCAGAATTCTGAGCATACTTTCTGGAAAGAACTATTTGCATGCTGAACGCTGGGAAAGCAGATATCTACTCCCTCAGTCAAACGATCTGAATGTACATCATTCTTGTCCTTCCCCTCTGAATAATTATCAGGAAGTGTAAAGAGCACCAAGGGTAGCATTTACTTTGCATTAAGTTATCTAAATATAATCAGCCAGACATCACCATCCAGGCCGGGAAAGACAGTGCCGCCTCCAGCTCCACATGCCCCCCCCCCCCCACACACACACACTTTCTCACCAATTCCAGCTGCTTTCAGGGTGCTATCTTCCTTTAACAGGAGTCTGTCATCATCTTCCAAACTCAATACAAGTTCATTTGTCTAGAAAGAAAAAAGAATCCACTTTTTACCAGTACTTTTATTAGTTTCACATTTGGTGAAGTTCCTCAAAGACAAATCAATTGTTACTTTGGGTCACAAGAATAATCCAAGTCACATTTTGCTCCCATCACTGTAGGAAAAGCAGTGAACATGTACATAGTGAGTGCTTCCTAAATACACGCTACATAAAGCACTAGAGAGACAGGGCTAGAACACAGAGCTTTTGTGCTGGAGCTGGGTNAGTCTGTCATCATCTTCCAAACTCAATACAAGTTCATTTGTCTAGAAAGAAAAAACAATTCACTTTTTACCAGTACTTTTATCAGTTTCACATTTGGTGAAGTTCCTCAAAGACAAATCAATTGTTACTTTGGGTCACAACAATAATCCAAGTCATATTTTGCTCCCATCACTGTAGGAAAAGCAGTGAACATGTACATAGTGAGTGCTTCCTAAATACACGCTACATAAAGCACTAGGGAGACAGGGCTAGAACACAGAGCTTTTGTGCTGGAGCTGGGTTAAAATTCAGGTTCCACAAATATCCAGCTGTGTGGTCTCAATAAATTACATAGCCTTAGGGAAAAAAAAAAGTAGGGGTAGCAACACATCTTATTGCCATGTGGTGAGGATGAAGAGAGATGAAGTATACAAACCCCCAGGGCAGTGTCAGTCACACAGGGAGTAGTGTTAGCTGTCAGTGTTGTTTCATCCTCATCTCATCCTCACAATACCCCAGGAGGGTTCAGAGAGGTTAGGATACAGGCTGAGGGTGTGATCAGGGAACTAAGGTTCTTTTAGTGGAAACACTGACTGAAACCGCCCACCCTGGGCAGGTACTACAGTAACCATTCGCATGATTTTACAACAGCAGAACTTAGTAAGGAAAACAGAACTAACAAGCCACTACCAACTGGAAGAATTTGGTAAAGGTCAAAAGGAGATGCCACATGTCCTGCCCATCTCCCAGAATCCTTCTCAATGGAATCCATCTTGGCTGAACAATGCTTGCTCCACCAGGAAGGACCCTAAGTGAGAATGACTGGCCAGAGACAGCCCAGAAGCTAATCTCATCACCATAGAACCTGGGACTGCAGGCCACATGGCTGAGCAGTGCCCCTGGGCTCCCTTACCATCCTGCTCTTCACCCAGGAGCCCCTTCCCAGTAAAGCCTCTTGCTTTTTCAGCATGTGTGTGCCCTCGGACAATTCATTTCCCAGTCTTAGACAAGAGCTCAGTCTTGGGTTCTGGTAGGTGTCCCTTTTCCTGCAACAGATCCAGTTTTGACCAGTCTGACTTCTGAGAGAAGCAAGTTTGCCTTTGCTGAAAGCTCACGTATTTAAAAAACTTGGTCCCAAGTCCTGTTAACTAACATTTCTCTTTGTGATTTCGGGAGAGTTTGCTCTCCAATGCTACTCACAAATCCACTTAAACATCATAAATGTTGATCCTGTCTCTAAACAGCACCTAGTAGTGAGCACTCGCTGGGCACACAGTACCACTGTCAACCAGAATGCAGTTGTTCAGTACCAGATTCTCTTTCCAGAATATGGCTGAGAGGGAGGCTCAAAAGAAAGGCCTTCTCAGCAGTCAAAAGAGCCACCCTGGGAGCCATGCTCCACAGCTTTACTCACTAGAAAGAGCACAGGGGCTTAAACGTGCACAGATTAAAAGGGGGGGAAAAAACTTTACTGAAAAAATCATTTTAGAATAGGCAAATACATACTCACAAGACAAAGTTCTCCAAGTACATATGGACAGAATGAGAAGTAGGCTCCTCTCTCCTCCACCCAGCTACCCACCTCTCCTCCAGAGAATTTCCTTCCAGAGACTGTTGTTGCACATGTACATGCAGGCAGAGATGTGCCTATAAACTTTTTCACTCTTTAAATATCTTAAAGTCATTCGGATACAACTGAACTTACAAAACAAAAAGAGACTCACAGACAGAGAATGAACTTACGGTTGCTGGGGGAAAGGACAGTTAGAGAGTCTCAGATGGCATGTATACACTGCTATATTTAAAGTGGGTAACCAAGAAGGACCTACTGTATAGCACATGTCATGTGCCAGCCAAGATGGGAGCAGGGTTTGGGAGAGAATGGATACATGTATATACATGGCTGAGTCCCTTAGCTGTTCACCTGAAACTATCACAATATTGTTTATCAGCTATACCACAATACAAAATAAAATATCTTAAAATCATTCAAAATCAGTTTAACAGCTGCATCATAATTTTATCAAGGGTTCAGTATATTCCAATGGAAGGATTAACACTCTCTCTGTCCCTACTGATGTACATTTAGGTTGTTTCCTATCTCCTATCCTACTCAGTCCTGTATCAAATATCCTTGTCCATGCATCATTTGGTGTATGTACAAGTTTTGTCTGTAAGATAAATTCCTAGAACTGTTTGGTCAGAGAGGAAGTACAATTTTTATTTTGACAGATATTTCCAAATTACTCTCCAAAGAAGCAGTACCCATTTATACCACCACTACCCATCACTGGGATTCCCTGGTGGCTCAGATGGTAAAGCATCTGCCTGCAATGTGGGAGACCCAGGTTCGATCCCTGGGTTGGGAAGATCCCTTGGAGAAGGAAATGGCAACTCACTCCAGTATTCTTGCCTAGAAAATTCCATGGATGGAGGAGCCTGGTGGGCTACAGCCCATGGAGAGTCGGACACTACTGCACAACTTCACTTCACTTCATTTCACCCATCATGGAGAGTCCCTGTTTCCCATACCCTCACCAGCACAGTGTATTAGCAAAAGATTTTGATATTGACAATCTAGCAAATGTAGATTAAGAATAGTGTTGTGGTGGTTTAGTCACTAAGTCGTGTCCAACTCTTGTGACCCCTGGACTGTAGCCCTCCATGTTCCTCTATCCATAGGATTTTCCAGGCAAGAATACTGAACTGGGTTGCCATTTCCTTCTCCAGGGGATCTTCCTGACCCAGGAATTGAACCTGGGTCTGCTGCACTGCAGGCAGATTCTCTACCTACTGAGCTACCAAGAAGCCCCCAAGAAGAATAATTTATATTTATTTGGGTGTGAATAAAGGTGTGAATCGTTTCTATTTTTTAATAAACTTGTTGGATAATTTTTGAAATGGAATTGTGGAATATTGTTACATTCTAAGAAAACCGGGCTTCCCTGAAGGTTCAGATGGTAAAGAATCTACCTGAAATGCAGGAGACCTGGGTTCAATCCCGAGGTCAGGAAGATCCTCTGGAGAAGGGAATAGCTACCCACGCCAGTCACAAAAAATCAGACACAACTGAGTGAGTAACATTCACTTTTCACTAAGAAAATTAGGTCTTTTCTGTAATACAAGTTAGAAAATCTCCCAGTTTTCCTTTGTTCTTTCATTTTCCTTCTAGTGCCTTTTTCTTTTTAAAGAAGGTGGGGAATGTCTGCTGAATGAATAAAGGAAAATGTATCAATCTTTTATTTTTCTATCTTACTTAAAAAGACCTTCAGTGTAAGATTACTTTAAAATCCCATGTTTCCTTAAAATATTTTAATTAACTTCATCTTTTAAACCTCTAATCATAGAGTATTTCAAACATACAATGTATGCAGGATAGTACAATGAACCCTTCAGGTACCTAACACCCAACTTGAACAAATTATCCACTCATGTTAATCTAGTTAATCACTATCCTTACCTATGGGTTTCATCTTAGACTTATTTGAGTATTTACTTTGGCATAAGGAAAGGGATATGGATTCAATTTAACTGTTTTCCAGTTGTTCCAGTAACATTTACTGAATCCTCCATATTTTCTCCATAAATTTGAAATGCAATATTCACTATATACTAAATTCCCATATATAATTTGGTCTATTTTTGAATTTCTGATTCTGTGTCTTTGAACTAACACTTCATGTGACAGTACCACACTGTTTTAATTACTATAGTTTTACAATATGTCTTAATGTGCCAGGGTTAGTCACTCTCATTTCTCTTTCTTCTGACTATTCTTCATTATTTATCTTTTGTATGTTAGTTTTATAATCAGTTTCTTTAGCTTTTATATACACACCACATACACACACACATATATACAAATACATATATACACACAACTGTTACTAGAATTTTATTTGGGTGGCATTAAATTTGTAAATTAACTATGAGAGAACTGACATCTTTATACTGTTGCCTCTTCCCATCCAAATATTCTTTACATTTCCACTTAAATCTCATCTTATATCCCTCTTTGCATGTTTTTCTTTTTTGTTAAATTAAGGTGGAATTTCATATAAAGATAGCACATAGTTCTTAAGAGAAGTTCAGCTCAATGAGTCTGGACAACCGAATAACCTCTCTGTGATTTTAAAGTTTTCTTCTTAAAGATCTTGCATATTTCTTACAAAGTTCACTACAGGGTGTGACTTCTTCCTTTCATAAACTTTTAATAAGGATAGCTATCCAGTTTCCAGACTCACAAAATGTAAGACAGAAATTGGGGTTTTTCTTTCAATCTTTTTGATAGGAATTATTATGTCTTTACAAGTAGCCTACTGATTATACTCCATATTACACACATAGACACACAAGTACATTTTCTTGCCAAAATAAACCATACTATAGTAATTACTTGCACTGGACTACTGATTCATTCAACAAACACTGAGCTCATCATCCAAACAGGAGGCTTGGTGGGAAGGTATCTAGTCACTTTTTTATTGTGCTGATGGCACCAAATTTCTGTGGACACCTGGTAATTTCAATTAAGAAAGTCTAAACCTAGAAATTTGGGGAAATGGGGAACATGCCTTTTGTGAACAAGTTCATTAAGATACAGGAGTTGTTGGAAGTTTCTCCCTTTGGCTAAGGAAGAAGACTGAAATTACACCAGGGTTAGGAAACTGACAGGTGGGCCAGTGGTGTCTGCAGGCCTTGTAAATGGGAAGCAGAATGCATACGCAAAAATGAGAACAATGGCTGGCAGCTGGAAAAGGCACAAAGGAGGAACATGTGGGTGAAAGTTTTAAGTCTTAAAACTGTATCTGTTAAAATATATTGACTCCTTCCTTACAAAAGTTAAAGAGGAAATCTCAAGAACTATCTCTTAACTGGGTTTCCCTGGTAGCTCAGGGGTAAAGAACCCACCTGCCAATGCAGGAGACATAGGTTCCATTCCTGGGTCTAGAAGATCCCCTGAAGAAGGAAATGGCAACCCACTCTAGGATTCTTGCCTGGGAAATACCCTGGACAGAGGAGCCTGGCCGGGCTGCAGTCCATGGGGTCACAAAAGAGTTGGACACAACTTAGCAACTAAATAACAACAATCTCAACTAGAATCTCTATGATTTAGATGAGAAGTTTATAAGCCAGATTCCAGAAACATCCACAGTGACTCAATTTGTTTGGAGAATCTTTAAGTAAATACATTGCTCAACTGAAAAATGGGCTCTAATTTCACAACTCTAATGTGCCAAGATGGAACATATGTTTTAAATATAGGAAACAATTCTCTAAGATATTTCCAACTATAACAGGAAAACTTTCTGATTTTTTAAAATATAATACTGATTAATTTGAATATTATGAACTAGGTCTTCATTAGGATAAAGGAATACTCTACTTATTATTCCTTTTTAGGAAACATGAGCATATGAGCAAGCTATGATATAAATGCTACACTAAGTGGTGGATGACAACCTTTTGAAAGAGCCTATTGTTTTAACTTTATTTATTTTCTTTCTACAATAAGATCAAGATTCCTACTCTCCACATTTTAGGGACAAGCCTAAAAACAGTCCTGGCTTGGACAAAAGAAAACGGATGGAGTCTGTGGCCAGATACAATTCTAGCATCCATACAAAGTAAAGACTTTATACCATAGTCCCAGACATACACAAGCACCAAATTTCAAAGCATTTGACAACTGGATGCTGTCAAATTTGTATACATAGTCCTTGGTATAGAAAAATAAAGTTACTGGAAAGAACCAGCTTGATTTTAGCCCAGGGAAACTTATTTCAGATTTCTGACCTCCAGAACTATAAGACAGTAAATGTGTGTTGTTTTAAGCCACAAGGGGAGAAAAAAACTTGAGTTACTAATCCACAGTCAACAGGCATATCCTTATACCATCCTCTTTATGATCTCTTGTTATATGTTTATTTGAAAGCTGACTGAGTTTATGGGGGGGGGGCATCATCTATGACTAGCAAAGAGAATGAAATTAAATGAATCCATAAATAAATACTTCCTTCAGAAATCATTATGGAAACACTCCTTTGAATGAGGCATTGTGTTAGGTATTGGAGATATGAGGAATAAAATACAGTCCCGTGTCCTTGAGTAGTTTCTATAATAGAGAAGATTATTGTTTTAATGAGAAGTCTATACAAGGTCACTGAGATTCAAGAAAAAAGATCACTCTGGTCTATCTACATGAGATACAAACATAAAAACAGTATGAAAGTATGAAGATGGAAAGGTAAACATACTATAAACACATAACTAAACAGTCCTCTTTGGGGCGACCCATGTCCTCTGTGAAACTAGTAAGCCTGTTTCCGAGAGCCACAGTACGGGGCCTTAACATACAGAGTGAGTCAAATGAAAGAAAACACGTTATTTTCATAATGCCCTCTTCTGGTATAGAAATAAGAAAATCAAAGAAATTGGACTAGATATAATATTTGATTTCCTTTATTTGTAAGCTGCATTTATTTCAACAAGTTTTATGCTTGTTAAACACTTGCTTGATATACTGGGTTGATCAAAAAGTTCATTCAAGTTTTTCTGCACCAGAAAAACCCAAACAAACTTTTTAGTCAAGTCAATATATTAACAACATTTTTTTTTTAATTCACACTTTTTAAAAAAAGAATTTATTACCAACAGGAATACAATTTAGAGGGTTTTTTTTTTCTTTTAATGGCTAAAAGGCTATTTAAAGGGTATATTCAAAATGAAAAATGCTACTATAATGAAAAATATCTTAGAAGTACACATGCTCATTCATTTATTCCCTAAGTCAACCAAAACTGATTGCCTGCTATGTGCCAGATACTGTACATATGAAACATACCTTTGATTTATGTGCCTGATGAACAATCTTCAGCTTATCTGAAAGAAAAAAAANTGAAAAATATCTTAGAAGTACACATGCTCATTCATTTATTCCCTAAGTCAACCAAAACTGATTGCCTGCTATGTGCCAGATACTGTACATATGAAACATACCTTTGATTTATGTGCCTGATGAACAATCTTCAGCTTATCTGAAAGAAAAAAAAGTTGTCTTTTTACTAAAATTATTCTAAAGCTTCATTTCAAACTTATTGAAGTGAGACTAAAAGGCTTCCCTGGTGGCTCTAGTGGTAAAGGATCTACCAATGAAGGAGACACAAGAGATGAGGGTTCAATCCCTGGGTCAGAAAGATCCCCTGGAGAAGGAAATGACACCCTCTCCAGTATTCTCGCCTGGAAAATCCCACGGACAGAGGGGCCTGGTGGGCTGCAACCCAGGGGGTCACAAAGTCAGACACAAGTGAGTGCACACATATACAAAGTGAGATGAGATGTGTGGTGAGCTGGGGAGGGTGCTGCTGCTGCTGCTACTGCTAAGTCGTTTCAGTCGTGTCCGACTCTGTGCAACCCCATAGACGGCAGCCCACCAGGCTCCTCCGTCCCTGGGATTCTCCAGGCAAGAACACTGGAGTGGGTTGTCATTTCCTTCTCCAGGGGAGGGTGGCAGCTAGGAAAGTGAGAAATCTGGGTCCCTGCCTTATGATCAAATTCACTTAAAAAAAATCTAATATGCAATAAAAGAAATATTACATTTGTATATCATTAAAATTAAAGATCACTGTATAAAATATTTTAAAGCCCTGGCCTTTGACAAATAGAGCTGCGTTTGTACCATAACCTGTAGTCAACTCAGCCGTTATTCCCTTAGAAGACAGCTGAATGACATGACTCTATCTTGTTTGTTAGAGTCCCTAAATGCCAAGATTAGCAAATAAGGTTTTTTAAAAAGTCTGTCTTTGTTAATGTCTACTACTACTATTTTTCTACTAATCTCTCAGAAGGGATTCAGTGACAGGAGGTCAAATGATCATAGCAACAAGTTGCTACCAGCCTCAGAATTTAAACACCATCAAGGATGCACTGGTAATCTGATCAAGGCTGCTAATACCCAAAGACTACCAATATCTGTCTCCTGGTTTTCAAATACTGCACAGGCTCACACCATCTAATCTGCTTTATTCAATCTCTCCTTCACTCCTTAATCTGTTTATCTTGAAGTCAGGCTACACTGTGTTTTTCCAGTAAGTAGTTTCTCTACACTGGGTATTTCTGGCTGGGCAATAATCAGTTCTTAATTATATAACAGACATAGCATTCAACAGGTTTAAATTCAGAAAGTTACTAATTCTCCACTCAGTTTTGCCTAGCCATTTAATTAATCTACTATAGTTACATATATTATTATNTCAGGCTACACTGTGTTTTTCCAGTAAGTAGTTTCTCTACACTGGGTATTTCTGGCTGGGCAATAATCAGTTCTTAATTATATAACAGACATAGCATTCAACAGGTTTAAATTCAGAAAGTTACTAATTCTCCACTCAGTTTTGCCTAGCCATTTAATTAATCTACTATAGTTACATATATTATTATATCTGAATAAACTCTTAACCTTAAGCTAAAATTCATTTCTATCAATCATGCTATTTGATTCAATAAGGAGTTTCAGTGAAATGAAAGATTCTGTTAAAGAAAAAAAAAAATCTCGATTTAACTATGTTCTAATAATAAAGAAGAATTAGGGTACCTATTTAGTTAAGAACAGGCACTCTGAAATGCTCATTATTTTAAATAGTAAACTTTCAATTGCCTATTACAATTTTTAATATAAGGTCATCTTATAAAAATCAATCTAACCTAAGTGAAATATACATATTTATGATATAAAACAGATCACAATGTGTAAAAATAAGCTTACAATGTACACAAGAAAACAAACAAATGTGACTTTTGAATTATCTATTATACTGAGTTACCTATTACACTCTTTTTCTCACTATAAATATATATTGTTTGTTACTAGAGACAAGTTAGAAAAGCCAATAGTAGTTTTTTTTTTTTTAAACAAAAGGAGCTTGATTAAAGTCCGTTATAATCGACCTGCAAAATTGCATACTGACCTCTCCGTGTGTCATCATGTTCTATATATTTTGCTAATAGCTCTTTAAGTTAGAAATATCTTTGCTCTGATATGCTCTGAAATCCCACAATAAGGAGGCAGCTTATTTTTTTTTACCAGAAAAAGAAATGCTTTGAACATAAATTTTCACCAAATTTTTCTCTCCAACAGAAATTGGGAAGAATTGGGAAGAAAAGAAATGCCCCTTTCTTTGTTAAATCATCTTTTTTCACTTGTTTTTACTTCTTAAAAAAAAACAATTTTAACTATTAACAGAAACAACTCCTGCTGGTATTGTTTCCTTAGTGCAGATTTCTTTCTTCTTCTTCTTCTATGTCTCTGTACTTTTTTTTTAATTTAAATTTTTATTTTTTAGTTTGTTTTGCTTTACAATACTGTATTCATTTTGCTNACTCTTTTTCTCACTATAAATATATATTGTTTGTTACTAGAGACAAGTTAGAAAAGCCAATAGTAGTTGTTTTTATTTTTTTAAACAAAAGGAGCTTGATTAAAGTCCGTTATAATCAACCTGCAAAATTGCATACTGACCTCTCCGAGTGTCATCATGTTCGATATATTTTGCTAATAGCTCTTTAAGTTAGAAATATCTTTGCTCTGATATGCTCTGCAATCCCACAATAAGGAGGCAGCTTATTTTTTTTTAGCAGAAAAAGAAATGCTTTGAACATAAATTTTCACCAAATTTTTCTCTCCAACAGAAATTGGTAAGAATTGGGAAGAAAAGAAATGCCCCTTTCTTTGTTAAATCATCTTTTTTCACTTGTTTTCACTTCTTAAAAAAAAACAATTTTAACTATTAACAGAAACAACTTCTGCTGGTATTGTTTCCTTAGTGCAGATTTCTTTCTTCTTCTTCTATGTCTCTGTACTTTCTTTTTTAATTTAAATTTTTATTTTTTAGTTTGTTTTGCTTTACAATACTGTATTCATTTTGCTATNGACCCTGATGCTGGGAGGGATTAGGGGCAGGAGAAGGGGACGACAGAGGATGAGATGGCTGGATGGCATCACCAACTCAATGCACATGAGTTTGAGTGAACTCCAGGAGTTGGTGATGGACAGGGAGGCCTGCCGTGCTGCAATTCATGGGGTCGCAAAGAGTCGGACAGGACTGAGCAACTGAACTGAACTGCTAAATACACAGGTTGACATATTTCCTTGCTCTGTCAAGAATACCTAAGAGATTAAAGTAGTGAAGAGCATACCTAGCACCCAGATTTTGGTCTAAAACAATTCTCCAATAAAAGCAACCAAGGCTCTTGGAGAAATGGCTGATTCTAGGACTGGCACAGGAAATACACAAATTAGCTTAGACCATCTTAAAAACCACACACAGATGGCATACGTCAAAGGGGCACAGAAGACAACTGAAAGTTTTCAGTGACCAAATCTATAACAATCTGAGCAACAAATATCTCCCATGCAAAAGAATTTCAAATAAATTATATAGATATTCCACACTAAAGGAAGGAGAACACAATTTCCCATTCCCTAACTGTGTGCTGTGCATAGTGCCTTCCTTCCAGAGTACCTTATGAACAGGGAGATACCAGAGTAACCAGTGATACAGTGGAGAAACCTGTACTGCTTTAGCCAAGTGCTCAAAGTCAACATCAACAACCATAAATCATTTAGAAAATATGTACCCTTGATATGATGTGGCGTGGTAAAAGTGACACTATCTGTGTGATCTTCCTCTCAAAAACCCGTAATTCCAGTCTAATCATGAGAAAAACCATCAGGCACATNAGTGCTCAAAGTCAACATCAACAACCATAAATCATTTAGAAAATATGTACCCTTGATATGATGTGGTGTGGTAAAAGTGACACTATCTGTGTGATCTTCCTCTCAAAAACCCGTAATTCCAGTCTAATCATGAGAAAAACCATCAGGCACATTCCAACAGAGGGAGATCCTACAGTAAGCTTGTTCAGTGCTCCCCAAAACTGTCAAAGTCCTCAAACAAGGAAAATCTGAGAAACTGCCACAGTTCACAGAGCCTAGAGAGACATGACAACTAAGTGTAATGTAGTATCCTGGCTGGGATCCTGGAGCAGAAAAAGGACTTCAGTAAAAACTAAGGAAACCTGAATCAACTATAGTGAAGTGAAAGTGAAGTCGCTCAGTCGTGTCCGACTCTTTGCGACCCCATGGGCTGTAGCCTCCCAGGCTCCTCTGTCCATGGGGTTTTCCAGGCAATAGTCCTGGAGTGGATTGCCATTTCCTTCTCCAGGGGATCTTCCTAACCCAGGGATCAAACCCGGATCTCCCGCGTTGTAGACAGACGCTTTACTGTCTGAGCTACCAGGGAATCAACTATGGACTGTAGTTATAAGAAATCAATATTGGTTCATTAATTGCAACAAATGCAGCACACTAATATGTTAATGATAGGGGAAACTGTGGAGGGGAGAATTAAATATAAACAAATAAATAAAGATTTAAAAGTTTTCTAACTACTCTAGTAGTCACCCAACAGAACAGACTGCTCTACAAAGTAACAGTTCACCAGAAGTAAGGAGGTATAAAGAACTGAGTTCTGAATGGGAAGTTTGGATAAAATCTCCACAGCTTTTCTTTATTTAATAGATGAAATGATTTTACATTCAGAACCCAAATCTAAAGTATTGCAAAGTATTAAAATGCCAGATCAACAAATAATTAAAATCTCATACAATCTAGATAATTGGTTTGTATATTATTCTGAAGATTTATCATCTATATAAAGTAATACATGGTACTTCTATGATCAAAATATCCGATCAATATCCATTTCCCCTATGTTAATAATAGATTTGTTTTATTATTTTATATGCTTATACATGGATACAATCTTATGTATTATTATATTTACACTTATTTATAAATGCTAGTTTATATCCACCACACTTATTTGTTCTATTTACACAATTTTAGATTTTAATGGAATGGTGTAGTGGTTCAATGATTCTCAAGGCAGAATGGATCCAATTTAACCAAAGTTTCTTAGTTGAGGGAGAAAAAGACAATTATGGGAAAAGACCATGTTAAGCTATGGATGGCAAAAGTGATTTATCAAAAGGACAGCTGGAAAGGCAAGAGGGCATCTAAAATAACCCCAAAAAGTCATTCACTACAATGAACATTCGGTTCATATACAAGATTCTCTATGCCATGATGTCAAGCATCTTTCCGGCTTTCAGTGTTCAAAACATTAAAGCAAGGCCAACAAGGGGCATATGTATCCTTATGTCTGATTGCTTTGGTGAACGGGAGAAACGCAGCACTGTAAAGCAATTATCTTCCAATTAAAAAATAAATTTTGAAGGAAATGGCTGAAAAAATAAAAATAAAAATAAAGCAAGGCCAACAGGCAGGCACAGGAAGAGATGCTCAACATTGCTAATTATTATATAAACACAAATCAAAACTATAATGAGATCAGACCAGACCTCAGACCAGTCAGAATGGCCACCCTCAAAGTCTACAAATAGGCGAATCCCCTGGTGTCCAGTGGTCAAGACTCTGTGTGCCCGGTACAGGGCGCCTGGCTTCAATCCCTCATTAGGGAACTAGACCCCACATGCCCAGAGACTTAAGACCTGGTGCAGCCAAATAAATGTATAAATGAAAATATTTTTAAAGTCTACAAATAATAAATGCTGGAGAGTATGTGGAGAAAACTGGACCCTCCTACACTGTTGGTGGGAATATAAATTGGTGAAGTCACTATGGAGAGCAGGATGGAAGCTCCTTAAAAAACTAAAACTAGAGTTACCATATGATCTGAGAAACCCACTCCTGGGCACACATCCAAAAAAAGACAAAAACTCTTAACTGAAATGTTCACAGCAGCACTATTTACAAAACGAAGACATGGAAACAATCTAAATGCCCATCGTCAGAGGAATGGATACAGAAGATGTGGTATACACATACAATGGAACATTACTCAGCCATATAAAAGAACAAAGTAGCGTCATTTGCAACAACATGGATGAACCTAGATATTATCATACTAAATGAAGTTAAGTCAGACACAGAAAGACAAATATTATATGACTTACTTATCTGTGGAATCTAAAATAATACAAATGAACTTTTTTATAAGACAAAAATAGACTCATAGACATGGTTATCAAAGGGAAAGTTTGGGAAGGATAAATTAGTTTGAAATTAACAGATGCACACTACTATGTATAAAATTTAAACAACAAGGACTACTGTATACCACAGGAAGCTAACTATATTCAATATACTAACCTATAATGGAAAAGATCTGAAAAAGAATATGTATGTGTGTGAATCTGTTTGTTATATACCTGAAACACAGTAAATCAACTATACTTCAACTAAAAATAAAACAGTAGAGCATGATGAACTAAATTCAAAGACTCTTTTGACTCTAAGCAAATCCATTTATTTCAGAGACTCTATTTAAGCAAGTAAGGTAATAGAGAAGAGTAAAGAGGCAACTGAGTGTACTGTTTAGGAGTACATGGTTGTATAGCTAAACTGCAAGGGCTGGACTGCAGCTTTGCCTTGTTTTTGCCATGTAATCTCAGGCAAGCTTCTCAACGTCTCTCTCTGTTCTTTAGTTTCTTCATCTGCAAAATGGAGATAATAACAGTTCCTAGTTTAGAAGGATGCTGTGAGGATGAAATGAGAAAATCTACGTAAAGCTCTTACCACAAATTAGTTCAAAAATTCCTCAGTAATAAGCTATATGGCCTTCATTATGTACACAATTCATAAAAGGTAAATTCACTAACTTTGCAGAGTTCCACTGTACCTCAAATTAGAGGACAAAAGCACGCACAGAGCCCTCGGCTCAGAAAGGCCTGAAGCCCAAAGTTTATCTTTTAATCAGTGGAACACATTTCCCACATGCACAATATTAACAGAAACAAGTAACAGGGGAAAGATGTGAGTAGGCTGTGCTGAGCGTTTGCAGTGATCCACACTGCTGCTCTAATGGGGAGCAATTCTGCGGTACTTGGGAAGGAAAAGAACACAGCGACCCTGGGGAGAATATATCTTCTCTTGGCACTGGAGCAGCCTGAAGATTACATCTTGTTCTCAAGGGCTTCAGAGAATCTATTCTGCACTGTACCAAGCAGAACACTTACTGTACTAAGAAACACTGTAGCCCATAATACATACAAAGATTTTAAAATAAAAAAACTAGGGATTTTGGTGATAGCCTTTCAAACACAGGACACTCTGTAATTGGCAATATCTTAGTACCAACTCTCAATCTCCCCCTAACAAGTAGAGTGACCAGTCTGTCTTCTCTATGAGACAAAACACCATGCTTTCTTCTTAGGCAAGTAACACTGAACAGTAAAACTACTTGAATTAGACCAAAAAAAAAAAAAAAAAANACTATGGAAGACAGTATGGAGATTCCTTTAAAAACTAGGAATAAAACCACCATATGACCCTGCAATCCCACACCTAGGCATATATCCTGCTGCTGCTAAATCACTAAGACACATGTATCCCATTGTTCATTGTAGCACTATTTACAATAGCTAGAACATGAAAGCAACCTAGAAGCCCATCAACAGATGAATGGATAAAGAAGTTGTGGTACATATACATAATGGAATATTATTCAGCCATAAAGAGGAATGCATATGAGTCAGTTCTGATGAGGTGGATGAACCTAGAACCTATTATATAGACTGAAGTGAGTCAGAAACAGAAAGTTAAATATTGCATTCTAATGCATATATATGGAACCTAGAAAAATGGTACTGAGGAATTTATTTCCAGGGCAGCAATGGAGAAACAGTCATAGAGAATAGACTTATGGACATGGGAAGAGGAGAGGAGAGGGTGAGATGTATGGAAAGAGCAACATGGAAACTTACATTACCATATGTAGAATAGATAGCCAACCATCTAATTGCTGCATGGCTCAGGAAACTCAAACAGGAGCTCTGTATCAATCTAGAGAGGTGGGATGGGGTGAGAGATGGGANTATATATGGAACCTAGAAAAATGGTACTGAGGAATTTATTTCCAGGGCAGCAATGGAGAAACAGTCATAGAGAATAGACTTATGGACATGGGAAGAGGAGAGGAGAGGGTGAGATGTATGGAAAGAGCAACATGGAAACTTACATTACCATATGTAGAATAGATAGCCAACCATCTAATTGCTGCATGGCTCAGGAAACTCAAACAGGAGCTCTGTATCAATCTAGAGAGGTGGGATGGGGTGAGAGATGGGAGGGAGGTTCAAAAGGGAGGGGATATATGTATACCTACAGCTGATTCATGTTGAGGTTTGACAGAAAACAACAAAATTCTGTAAAGCAATTATCCTTCAAAAAAAATAATTAAAATCAACAACAACAAAAAAAGACTCCTGGATGAAGAAATTAATTCAGATTAAAGAAACTGAACTAACATATGTCTTTGGATTTTCTTTTGTTCAGAAAGACCTTACTGGGACAGGTAAAATCTCAGTAAGGTCTGTAAATCAGTTGATAGCACTGTTTCAATCTTAAGTTTCTGATTTTCATTACTGTAACTATAGTTATATAACCAAATTCCCTGTTTTTAGAAAATATACCCTGAAATATTTAGAGGTAAAAGGGAATGTCTGCAACATAGTTCTAAATGGTTCAGAGAGAAAAATGAAGTGGAAGAGTAAGAAAGGAACTGGGGAGGAGGAGGAGAGAGAAAAACAAATGTAACAAAATGGTGACATTTGGGGAACCTGTGTGAAGAGCTTTCAGGAGTTTCCACAACTTTCCTATCTCAAATTATGTCAGTTGAAAAAAAAAAAAGTTGGATATAAAGTGCTACATCTGCCAAAATTCACAGAAATGTACACTAAGATCTGTACATTATACCATATATAAATCTCAATTCAATTAAAGCAATAAAAGCTTATTCTAGATGTTTCATCAAATGTTGATGACTGGAACACTTCTGTAATTAACACCAGAGGATAGAAAGCCACCAAAGACCTATCTAAATGAAGACTACATTCATGCCTGCTGCATGCTGAGCTTGGAATGATACACTACACCAGTGAGGCTGGTCATCACTCTGTGCCCACAATGACCAGATGCTCTCGTGATCTCCTGGCTGGACAGATAGAGGCGTGCTACCTTCCTGTCATGCTCCCCAGGACGCCCTCTGTGTGCTCAGCCAGGTAACACTACCTTCTCTTGTGAACTAGCCTCCAAATACATAAAGTCATTTGTCATGAGGAATCGCAGATCTTAAATTTTTTTAATTAAAAAAAAAAAAAAGGAGAAGTCTAACGTGCTAGAGACAATCCCTGAGGAAGGCACACATGTTGCTAAATAAGCCTTGGAGAGATACTGCTGCTGATACCATGGCCCAGAGCAGGAGCAAGCCTCACAGAGATTGGTATCTTTCAAA
Source organism: Neotragus moschatus (assembly GCA_006410615.1). Lineage (NCBI taxonomy): Eukaryota > Metazoa > Chordata > Mammalia > Artiodactyla > Bovidae > Neotragus > Neotragus moschatus. The sequence goes on along the minus strand of SJYA01000293.1, from coordinate 953,923 downwards.
GTGCTTTTAAAAGGTTACTATCACTCTAATACTCAACTACTCTTTTTTGAAACGCTAATAAAACCAAGTGGCTGAGACATCTCATACCTTGCTTTAGAAATACTATAAAATCCTTCACAGTTTGGTCCAAATGAACTCCATGATATACTACAGGTCTGAAATTGCGATGCTCAAATGAACGAATGAGGCGAACTGTAATGGTCACATCTTCGGAAGCCATGTGCAGAAATTCCTGTGGCAAGGGATAATAACATCAACTCATAATTATCCACCAGCCTGCATTTCCTCCCATCAGCTCTCAGGCACCCAGCCCATCTCTCCTACACTGCACAGTTAACGACAGAATTTCCAGAACCAGACCAGATTACGGATTCCGGGACAACCAAAGGGTCCCAAGGTCACTCCCACCTACCCACTGTGATCCTGGACAGCTTTACCACAGTCCCTGATGTTCTGACAGGTAGAAAACTGACAAGGTACAGAAGATGAACACCAACTCAGGAGTGTGGGTGTGTGTGGAAACGTGGGGCTGCACACGTTACTGCTCTGGTGTGCTACACCACCAATCTCATTTGGCCCTGAGAAGAAGTTCACTTACATTAGCATCAACTATCAGGTTGCATTTTCATTTCACAAATGATGCCAGATTTCAGAACTGATTTAATCATGTGTCATAGTATTACCCAGGCTTCCCAGGTGGTGCTAGTGGTAAAGAATCCACCTGACAATGCAAGAGACGAAAGAGACTCAGGGTTCCATCCATGGGTTGGAAAGACCCCCTGGAGGAGGGCATGGGTAACCCACTCCAGTATCCTTACCTAGAAAATGCCATGGACAGAGCAGCCTGGTGGGCTAGAATCCACAGGATTGCAAAGAGCTGGACACAACTGAAGCAACTTAGTATGTATAGTATCACCCATTGTCCACACTGTTGTTTAATTTGAATGTTTATTTCACCCTAAACTATGTAATAGTCCTACATGCCAGTGTTAATGTTATCAGATTTAATTCTACTACCAAACCATACTTTAATTCTATTACCAAATCATACTTATTTTAAGATGAGGGAAAATGCATTGCACTAAATGTCCAAGGTCATAAAACATGGAGCCAGGATTCAAGCACCGATTTAATTCCAAATTTCATGATCTAATATATAATATACTGGTTAAAAAAAATCACCCCAAATAATTTCCTCCAAAAAATCTTCAAAGTTTCCAATGCTTTAAAAATAAAATTATGGTACATTTCTAATTAGCAGCAACTACTTCATGCTTTCAACTTTGCATATAACTTTCAGCCATAATATACAAGTACTAAAAAAAAAAACAAACCTGTCATGCTAATAAGATAAAATAAGATGTCCAACCTCACCAGTAATCAGAGAAATTCAAAATAACAATGAGCTATATATTACTCATCAAACTGAAAAACGAAAAAGCCTGACAATACCTACTGTTGGCAAGAGCGCAGAAAAATGAGAGTTAAATCAGTTAAGGTGGGCATCCAAATGGATTTTACTTCTGGAGACAATTGGGCAATATTTAGTAAAGCTGAAGATTCATATACCTTTCAATTCAGCAATGTCATTCATATGTAGGTGCTCTTGGGAATCTTTCACATGTGTACACAAGAAGAACTGTAAAAGAACATCAATATTAACATTGTTAATTGCAAAAACTGGAAACAACTAAATGTCCATCAGCAGGAGAATAGATAATTATGGTACTTTCATTCAACAAAATACTTCAAGCAGTGAAAATGAATGAACTTGAATAATGCACATCAACACAGATGAAATCTCAGAAATAGTATGGTGAATGCAAAAGAAGCAAGTCACGAAGGCACCAGAAGAACACATCATTTACACAAAATTCAAAAACAAAGGTTTCATTATGTTGAAAAAGAGATGATTCTTGTAGCAAAGAAAGGATTATGCAATTAGGGAGAAGAAAAACAGGTGTTTCCATCATACTGGTTGCATTTTATATCTTAAGCAGGATGTCAAGTATAGGGACAGTATAGCTACCATTCGTTAAGCCTTTTAGTGTGTCTGGAATATTTCATAATATTTCATAATGTACACAAAGAAACCACACTCATATGATCTGGAAAGTTTCTTTGAATCACAAAATGCTTATACAAATATTTCACTAAGTTTGAGAGAATATACAGCATATTACGTGTGAAAAGCAAAGGTTCAAGCTGTTTTAATGCATAAAATAATCCGTGATTATAGTGTACTGTTTATAATTAAACAAATGGTTTTAATTAAATGGTCTTGAGTTAAAAATAGTATTTTTCCTCTAAAATAAAGGATTCATTGCATAATCTTATTTTGTGGCTTGAGAGCTTAAATTAAATCTTTTGGAAATTCCATTATTAGCTGTTACACTATTTGTTATTAAATCTGGCTTTACAGGGCTTCCCCAAAATTCTGACCCTAAAATCTACCAAATAATGGCAGTTTAGCAAGACATCTACAAAATTACAATTTAAAATTTACTGAGATACCTAATAAAGAACCTCTCTCAAGAAAGGGATAGCATAAAAGACTCTAGGAACTTCCCCTGTGGTCAGTGATTAAGAATCTACTGCAAGGATCCCTTGCAATGCAGGGGACACAGGTGTGATCCCTGGTGGGGGAACTAAGATCCCACAAGCCGAAGAACAACTAAGTGCTGCAGTTACCGAGCCCATGCACTCTGGAGCCTGCAAGCCACAGCTGGAGAGCCCCGCCACAATGAAGATCCTGCATGCTACAACTAGGACCTGAAGCAACCAAATAAATACATAATTACATTTTAAAAAATAAAGAAAAAAAGACTCCATATTTTAGAGGCAGTGTTAACAGAATTTTAAAAATTATGACCAATTTCTTCCTCCTCTCACCTAGCCCCCAAAACAACAAAGAAGCTCTCCAAAACACACCACACATACAAACAGACACACACATGGAAGCCCTATAATGCAGTACACACACACACACACACACACACATGCACGCACGCACACACACGGATAGAAGCCCTACAATGAAGTCCAAATTCCTAAAGAGTTCAGAGCTGGGCAGATCAAACTTAATTATTGACTCTACTTCTCAGCCCTAACATATAGTTGGATCTCAATAAATAGTAGCTGCTTTTATCAAGGGTCTACTTGGGATTAAACAGGTTTGGGCATAAAGACAACTCATGTAGGCAGCAAATAAAGACACAAGATTCCCAGGTGCAATGAAATAAATCATGTAAATAGACTAACGAAAGAGGCCAAGCAAGCTAGCACAAGTATGCCTTATGAAACTTTTATAATTGTAGGCTTGTTTTTCCCACTTTAAAAAAAGCTGCCCCATATGCTGTACTTAAATAGCTGAAGTTTTCCATTTAAAACTCCAAACGTGCATTACTGTCTAATTTGATTAACAATGTGTTGTCGTCTTCATCAGAAATTTGTAGTAATTTATACTCAGTAACTAAGCCATATTAGCTACTATTAGAAGGAGGCCATTATTTAATTTGTCTCAAGGACTGTGGGAAATATAGGTTGTTAGTTTAGGGAGCCAGACATACTGAAGAGACAGCTTAGAATGCGAGTATTACAAATTATAAATGTGATGTTTTCCCAGAAGGTTTGACCTACTTTTAAAAAATGAATCTGATCAAGTTTAAAAGGTATCCTTCAAATGAAGGGACAGAGAAACCAAAAGCAATAATTTAGAGGTAAATTAACAAAACGTATTCAAAAACAAGAAAAAAGGTGTGAATAAATGAAATAATAGACCATTTTTCTTAACTATGAAAGCTCAGAGTTGTAAAGAAATAATTCTCCCTAAATTAATCCATAAATTAAATAAAATCCCCATCAAAATATAACAGGGTGGTCTGGACTTAAAACAAGTATTTCTAATCTAGAAGAACATGCTTGTGAACTTAGCAAAGTCATAAAAGGAAAAAAAAGAGAGAGAGACAGAGAGACCAGCAGTACCATAAATTATGTGACACTGAAGACTGACAAATCAGTAGAAGAGAATAGGAAACTCAGAAAAGACTCAAGATGCAAGAATTTAGTATAAAAATGGCATTTCACATTTGTGAGGAAAAGACACCCTAATCAATGGCATTAGGAAAACTGGTCAGACATTTAGAAAAAGGTGATTCTGGATCCTTACTTCATATCTTATACAAAATAAACTATATCTAGAACAAATATTTAAACTAAACTGTAAAATCACAGGAAGGCATCAAAAAAATGGGTATAAACTTTTATAAACTTAAGGTAGAAAAGACCTTTCTAAGCAAATAAAAATCAGCAACCACCAAGGAAAAGGTTGACAGATATAGCAAAATATATATATATACATATATAAGAAAAGATAAATGTCTTGATAGAAACATGGATAAAGGTAATCAATGAGTAATAGGCTAAATTTTTAAGTCAATATTACTAGTAACTGTACAACTGAAAAACAGAAATAGTAAGATACTGGTTAGCCACATATTGGTAAAATATATTTAAATTAAAAACTGGTCACACCAGTGTTGGCAAGGATATAGAAAAATAAATATTTTACATACTCTTGCCAAGAACATTAAATGATAGACTTTCTGGAGAGGAGTGGGATCAGTTCAGTTCAGTTCAGTTCAGTTGCTCAGTCGTGTCCAACTCTTTGCGACCCCGTGAATCGCAGCACGCCAGGCCTCCCTGTCCATCACCAACTCCCGGAGTTCACTCAGACTCACGTCCATCAAATCAGTGATGCCATCCAGGAGTGGGATAACCGATATCAAAATTTTAAATTTGCCTACCTTTTGACATGACAATTTTCCTTCTACTAATTTATCCAGAGAAGAGAATCACATCAAATATTTTAAAATCCATGAGTTTATCATGATATTTTTTTAAGTCGATTAGTCACTCGGGAAGCTAAAGGGGCACTTATCTGTTTTCCTGAAAACTGGCTCACCAAGGTAGGGAACGGGGCATTGAAAATGAGAAAAATAATCATAATCTTATACAGTTTGTATTTCAAGATTACCAAATAGCTGATGAAAAGCTTCTTCTTTAACAAAGAATGACAGCTAAAAAGCACTGAAGAAATGACAGAATTTAAAAATTATGATTTACAGAAATCTCAAAATGGCTAAAATAAAAACAATGATAACACCAAACACTGGTGAGGGTATAAAGAAACTAATCTTTCACTCACTACTGATGGAAATGCAAAATGGTATAGCCACTCTAGAAAAGAATATGATAATTTCTTACAAAACTAAACACATGCTTACCATAGACCTAGCAAATGCACTCTTGAGCATTTATGCCAGAGAAATGAAAACTTATGTTCACACACAAAAAAACTGTATATAAATGCTCATAGTATATCCATGTTTAATATCCCAAAACTGGAAACAACCCAAACATCCTTCAACATGTGAGTGGTTAAACCAAGTGTGGTATATTCATATCATGAACCACTGGGGAATAAAAAAGAAAAAACTACTGATACACATAACAATTTTGATAGATCTTAAGGGAATTAAATTGAAAAGAAAAATCAATCTCAGAAGGTCACATACTGCATAGTTCCATTATACATCATTCTTTTTTAACAGCAGACTTTTACTTGTGTGTTTATTTCCGGCTGTTCTGGGTCTTCACTGCTGCACATGGGCCTTCCCTAGCTGCGGCAAGCAGGGGGCACTCTCTAGTACCAGTGCACAGCTACTCATTGCAGTGGTATCTCTTGTTGCAGAGCATGGGCGGTAGAGTATATGGGCTTAGTTGCCCTATGGCATGTGAAATCTTCCCAGACCAGGGATCAAATCCATGCCCTCTGCATCAGAAGATGGATTCTTAGCCATTAGACAACTAGGGGAGTCCTGTATGCCATTCTCATAATGACAAAAGTATAGAAACGGAGAATAATTTGTGTCCCTGGGGTTAGCAAGGAGGGAAGGAGGTGGCTCTGGCTATAAAAGGGTAACAAGAGATCCTTGTGATGGAAAGTTTCTAATTCTTGACCGTGGTGTTATCCACACTTATCTACACATGTGATAAAACTGCCTTAAAACCAAATACACATGCACACATGCCTTCAGAAGATGTAAAACCAGTGAAACGTGAATGTGGCCCATGGGTGGTGTCAGCATCAGTGCCCTAGACGTGACTGATATAAGACCACCCTGAAGCAGGATGCCACCCTTGGGGAAAACTGGATGAGGGGCAGAAAGGATCACTGGTATTATTTCTTATAACTACATGTGACTCTGCAATTATCTCAAAATAAAAAGTTGCTAAAGGCCATCATTTTGGAAACCCTAATGAAGTAATGAAAGTAGGCAGTGATCATAAAGGGGTGACAAAACCATTAGGTAAAAGATTGATGGGAAACTTTAGAATGGATACTTCAGGGGCTAAACTTAGCAATCAAACTTAACAAATGAATCCAACTTAACAAATGAATTAAGCCTCTGGATCTAACTCCCAGTTTAGGGGTTATGACAGTGTCTGCAAGAACAAGTTAAATGACACCATAAGGAGGTCATCAGTAGACTGTGGAAAATCCTACTGAATAAATGACTTGTTTTCTTCAACAAATAGTTAGCATGCAATACACAGAAGGGGAGGAAGGTTATAAACTAAGAGACTTAAAAGAGATATATCAGCTAATGTTTAGATCATGCATGGATCTTAATCTGCATAATACTAGAAGATATTAGGAATCAGTATCAATTCTGTTTATTTAATATTATTATGCTTATGAGTATAACTTAAAAGACTGAGGTATATAGGCAAAATGATACTATGACTGGTACTTGCTTTCAAATACTCTTGACAGAGGAAAAACAATTATGGATGTGTAGACTGAAAAAGAAAGTAGAACACTGGTAACTGCTGAAGCTGAACGTATATGGGACCTTATCATACTACACAGTTTTTAGATGCTTGAAATTTTTTAATAATAAAATCATTTTAAGGAAAAATAAATGTACAAAAATGTACATTCTAGGAAGATTTTTTTCCACTGATGTGCTTCTAATAGTTTATAAAAATTAGAATTCAATGAAGTAACTGAATTCGTCAATTGAATCAATTGAGTTCATTAATGAATTAAATTATGTCATGCCATAAAATGAAATCCCTTGCAGCCATTAAAGGGTGAAATGAATCCACAGATATTAACTTTAAAAGATGGGTATGAAATATTGGTGAATGAAAAAATAAGTTAGAAAACCATGGGTGTATGGTGTCTGCATATGATCAGAGACAGGTTCAGAGCAGCACTGACCAAAATGTTCACAGCAGCCATGAATGGTAGAAATCCAACAGACTGCTACCTGTTTTATANCGATATACTACACTAAATGCTTAATTTTCCTCTAGATTTAGGAACTAATAGAACACAGCAAAGAGTTAATTTGCCTTCCTTTTGAAACAAATCAATAAAGAGAAGAAATACAGTTTATTGTTCTTTTATATGAGGAAACTAAACTGGCATAAAAGTAGGAAAAAGAAGAGTACTGCTAAGATGAAAATTACCCAATATGCAAATGAGTCTGACAATGATTCTGAAGAAAATAAACATATGTACTACTAAATATCACCCAAATATGTGATTTTACCCATAGAAAAAGTTGTTTGAGGCCAAAGAGGGAGAGGAAAGAAAACCTACATTCTTTTTTCCTTTAATGCTTTTGCCTTTCTTTTTTTAATTGGAGAATAACTGCTTTAAATTATTGTGTTGGTTTCTTCTAAACAACTCGAATCAGTCATAATTGTATACACACACCCTCCCTCCAGTGTCTCCCTCCCCCTTCCATCCCACCCCTCCAGGAGGTCACAGAGCTCCAGGCTGGACTCCCTGTGTTATGTAACGGCTTCCCACTAGTTATCTATTTTACACATGATAGTGTATATATGGTACATGTAAGAATTGATGCTTTCAAATTGTGGTGCTGGGAAAGACTCCTGAGAGTCCCCTGGACTTCAAGGAGATCAAATCAGTCAATCCTAAAGGAAATCAGTCCTGAATATTCATTGGAAGGACTAATGCTGAAGTTGAAGCTCCAATACTTTGGCCACCTGATGGGAAGAGCCGACTCATTGAAAAAGACCCTGATGCTGGGAAAGATTGAAGGCAAAAGGAAACGGGGGCAGCAGAGGATGAGACGGTTAGACAGCATTACTGACTCAATTGGCATGAATCGGAGCAAACTCTGGGAGACAATGAAGGACAGAGGAGACTGGCGTGCTACAGTCCATGGGGTCACGATGAATCAGACACAACTTAGCAACTGAACAACAACAAAATGTATACATATAAGTGCTACTTTCTCCGTTCATCCTACACTCTCCTTCCCCCGCTACGTCCCTAAGTCCGTTCTCTACATCCGCATCTCCATTCCTTCCCTGTAAGCAGGCTCATGATATATGCTTTAATATATGATATCTGATTTTTACTTTCTGACTTACCTCACTGTGTATAACAGGCTCTGGGTTCATCCACCTCCCTACAATTGACCTACATTCTTTATACTATTCTTAAAAATACTGAGCACCTAGCACACTGCTAAATAGGTGAATGAGAAATGTTCACCTTTTAAAGAGAACATAACCTTGGCAAATTTGTAAGTTTATATAAAATTCCAATTTAACTGAAGTTGATAAGAATGACAAATTAATCAAGTCAATTATTTTAGACTATGTCTAAAATGTTAATTTCATTCTAATATATTCCAGCCTACTTTAAAAGTATAATTATTTTTAAACTCATAAATGAAGAACAAAATTTGATTCTAAAATTAGACCTTGGTAAAAATGAAATACCAAAAACTGGTCTTTATAATAAAAAGAAAAAATTGACAGAAATTTGCTTTAAATATTTTCAAAAGTATAATTTTTAAGATCATAAGCTATAACTTTATAGAATAGGTCCATGAGAGAATCAAATAAACATGTGAAAATCTCCTAGCCTTTTTCTTCCAAATGTTTAGTTGTATAATTGAAATCAAAACACTATTATATTAGAAAAATCAGTTATTCATCTTTCAGTGACACAAAACTTTTGAGAAAGAGATTTTCAATGTATTGACTTATGAAAGACTTCAAAGTCTTTGACCTCAGCCATTTTTTAGATAGGTCAGAAAAATAAAATCTCATACATTAGATGTTTAAGATAACACAGAAGGTGCAAGACAAATAATTAGCTAAATTAAGGGGCTTCCCTTATGGCTCAGTGGTAAAGAATCTGCCTGCCAATAGAGGAGACATGGTTTCAATCCTTGGGAGGGGAAGATCCCCTGGAGAAAGAAATGGTAACCCATTCCACTATTCTTGCCTGGGAAATCACATGAACAGAAGAGCCTGGCAGGCTACAGTCCATGGGGTCGACAGAGTCTGACATAGTTTAGAGACTAAACAACAAACATTAGCTAAATCAGATGACTATGCAAATAATTCTCATACTGTAACTGCTTCATTGCAAGATGACATTAGCAGCTAGCCTTTCCTGAGAAAGAGACATGGTCAATTCTAATAAGTAAACTCTTGCTGTTCACCCTGAGTGTATCACTCACTGACAAATCAACACCTACAATTCCACAGACCTGCCTTTATGACCTTCGATTTGGGGCAAACACACAAAATCATAATCTGGTTTCTCTGCTCAAGGACAAAAACAAAACTCTCAGAGAGCTAACTATTCTGGACAGTTGAGTTTTCCAAAGGGTTTAACAGTTAACCATTTGGTAAAAATATTTCACACCGTCCTTCCTGTTTGTAACAAGGTACATGGAATACGAATTGGATTTTTCTTGATACACAATCATCAGTGAGAATGTCAATCTTTACACAGTGTGTTGGAGATACTTCTCCATGGTGCTCTCACACTTCTGCACATCTTGTGAGCAGAGGCATCGGCTGCTCTAGAGCTCAGATATTCTTTTCAAGGATGTGTACAGAACAAACAGTCCAGGAAGACAGATATTCTCCCCCTCCAGAATAGAGGGCAGGTGTGTTTCCTGTCTAGTATAACAAAAACAATGGTTCCCTCTGGGCTAACATTGGGTAGGCTCGCTATAGTTCTTTAAAATATATTGCAATATTTGGATTACCTAAATTCACAGCTGTGGACTCATGGGACAAAAGAAAATGACACAGACAGGAAGCTCATGCTGTTGGCTGTGCTGATATACAGTCCTCTGTCTCAGAACCAAGAGTCCCATGTCTTCTGCCAGCATCCAGGATGACAGGCTGACTTGCTGGCTTTCAAGTTGGGTAAAATCTCAAGACTCTTCACAGTTCTTGACAGTAGGTGACAAGGATGGGATGCTGGCAGAAACATGGCTTTCTGAAACAGAAAAGACAAGGGTCCCATGGGTTTAGGGTATACAAGAAGATTCCCTGGGATCCAGTAACAAAGTGATCTCCAAGTGATGGGTGTGGGGGTGTTAGGGCTAATTAACCTCAGAGGACAAGCAGCAAAAGGTAGGACTGAAACACCTTCCCAGTGGACCTTTTGCTGTTGCTCACGCTCCCTCAGGTGGGAGCAGGAAGGGATGTTACTGAGGCAGTGAAGCACCAGCCCCTGACTCCAGATGAGAAGCAATGCAGCTGCAGCTACGGAGTAGAGTCCTCAGAGCTGAAACAGATTACATCATCAGTGAGGACGCAGAGCTTTTGGATAACTGAAAANATTCCACAGACCTGCCTTTATGACCTTCGATTTGGGGCAAACACACAAAATCATAATCTGGTTTCTCTGCTCAAGGACAAAAACAAAACTCTCAGAGAGCTAACTATTCTGGACAGTTGAGTTTTCCAAAGGGTTTAACAGTTAACCATTTGGTAAAAATATTTCACACCGTCCTTCCTGTTTGTAACAAGGTACATGGAATACGAATTGGATTTTTCTTGATACACAATCATCAGTGAGAATGTCAATCTTTACACAGTGTGTTGGAGATACTTCTCCATGGTGCTCTCACACTTCTGCACATCTTGTGAGCAGAGGCATCGGCTGCTCTAGCGCTCAGATATTCTTTTCAAGGATGTGTACAGAACAAACAGTCCAGGAAGACAGATATTCTCCCCCTCCAGAATAGAGGGCAGGTGTGTTTCCTGTCTAGTATAACAAAAACAATGGTTCCCTCTGGGCTAACATTGGGTAGGCTCGCTATAGTTCTTTAAAATATATTGCAATATTTGGATTACCTAAATTCACAGCTGTGGACTCATGGGACAAAAGAAAATGACACAGACAGGAAGCTCATGCTGTTGGCTGTGCTGATATACAGTCCTCTGTCTCAGAACCAAGAGTCCCATGTCTTCTGCCAGCATCCAGGATGACAGGCTGACTTGCTGGCTTTCAAGTTGGGTAAAATCTCAAGACTCTTCACAGTTCTTGACAGTAGGTGACAAGGATGGGATGCTGGCAGAAACATGGCTTTCTGAAACAGAAAAGACAAGGGTCCCATGGGTTTAGGGTATACAAGAAGATTCCCTGGGATCCAGTAACAAAGTGATCTCCAAGTGATGGGTGTGGGGGTGTTAGGGCTAATTAACCTCAGAGGACAAGCAGCAAAAGGTAGGACTGAAACACCTTCCCAGTGGACCTTTTGCTGTTGCTCACGCTCCCTCAGGTGGGAGCAGGAAGGGATGTTACTGAGGCAGTGAAGCACCAGCCCCTGACTCCAGATGAGAAGCAATGCAGCTGCAGCTACGGAGTAGAGTCCTCAGAGCTGAAACAGATTACATCATCAGTGAGGACGCAGAGCTTTTGGATAACTGAAAAATTCATTAAGTTGAGCCAAGTTTAGTAACCAAGCCATATGAAACTAAAGATAAGTGGGGCTTCCCAGGTGGCGCTAGTGGTGAAGAACTTGCCTGCCAATGCAGGAGACATTAAGAGAAACAGGTTCAGTCCCTGGGTCGGGAAGATCCCCTGGAGGAGGGCATGGCAACCCATGCCAGTATTCTTGCCTGGAGAATCCCATGGACAGAGAAGCCTGTGTCCATGAGGTCACAGAGAGCTGGATATGACTGAAGCGATTTAGCACACACACACGCACGCTTCCTGGCACAAAGCTCCTCTACCCCTTTGTAACCCTGATCCTGCCCTGTGCCCTCTACCCTGACATCTGCTTTTAGGAGAAGCATCAGGGGTGGCCTGAGGCCTCTCTGCCCTCAAGAGAGACTGAAGACCTAATGCACCCAAGCAGATTGGAGAACTCCAAGGAAAGGAGAGACTCAAATATCTGTGGCTCTGTGGATATAGGCACCCACGTTACTGTGCTACTTGGCCCTGTGCAGGAGGAGGTAGTCAGATTCAGCTAACGGAATCTGGACAAGATTCACAATGGGAGAGGGAAACTAACGCGATGTAGCAGATGGGTGCTTCAGGCCAATTCAAAGTACTGCTATTGTTTCTACATCTGATTGTGCAAATGATGCTTATATATCCTTAATACTTCCCCGTCCACAGTGCCAGAGGAGATTCTTCCCCATGAGGAAGAGCTATAGAGAGAAATGCTAGTGGGAGAAGCTCCCCTGCTGTGTGTCATCAGTGGGTGGGTCAAGACAACATGTAATTGCCCAACCCATTGATGTTCAAAGTTTTCAATATATAAAAGATGTCCTGTTAGCTGGCAAATCAGACACCTCAGTCTCCACGGTCCTGCCTGTGCTGTTACCACACCTCTGCCAGCCAAATCCAGGGCCCTACTCAACAAGTAAAGTTTCCTGGGATTGTGTGGGTAGATTCACAATGCCCAAGCCCTTTGGTGACCAAGGAACAACAGCTGCCTCCTCAGCCTCCCACCCCCAAAGAGAAAGCCTAGCAGCTTGCTACACTCTTTGGGTACTGGAGACAGTATATGCCTGGGGTGGCTCATCGTGGCCAGGCTGAGCTACAGTCCCCAGAATGCACAAGGGATATTCTCTCCAGAATGTCAGAGGAAGAAGGGGGCAGTGATCATTTTGTAGCATATTCATTGTGTAGATATAATTAAAGTCCATAATCAGCTGGCCTTAAATTAATCAAAAGGGAGATTTTCCTGGGCAGGCCTGACCTAATCAGTTAGAAGCCCTTTAGGAGGACTTACCTGGTGGCTCAGGCAGTAAAGAATCTGCCTGCAATGCAGGAGACCTGGGTTGGATCCATGGGTTGGAAAGATCCCCCAGAGNAGTGATCATTTTGTAGCATATTCATTGTGTAGATATAATTAAAGTCCATAATCAGCTGGCCTTAAATTAATCAAAAGGGAGATTTTCCTGGGCGGGCCTGACCTAATCAGTTAGAAGCCCTTTAGGAGGACTTACCTGGTGGCTCAGGCAGTAAAGAATCTGCCTGCAATGCAGGAGACCTGGGTTGGATCCATGGGTTGGAAAGATCCCCCAGAGGAGGGCATGGCAAATCATTCCAGTATTCTTGCCTGGAGAACCCCCATGACAGAGAAGCCTGGTGGGCTACGGTCCATGGAGTCGCAAAGAGTTGGACACAACTGAGCAACTAAGCACAGCACAGGACACAGGCATCCCTGAGCTCAAAGAGTCCAAACTATAGTGAGGCCTACACCTGCTCTCCCTCCCCCTGGGTCCTCCCTCCTGATCACTGCCTGGGACCACAGGCCTTGGTTGATGTCTGTGGGCTCCAGTCTGCTCCTCATGGGCCCCTCCTGACTGCTGGCCTCTGGATTTCCAACCTGCTTATCCAGTCCCCACCATGCAGTAAGTCAATTCTGTGTGTGTGTGTGTGTGTGTCTGTGTATTTTGTCCCTACTGGTGCTGCTGCTGCTCCAGTTGAACCCTGATTGATAGAGTCCTCACATGGACACTCTACATGGTCTTTTAACCTACAAGGCAGCATCCTGAGTGGTGCCCAAATCAACTGACTGCATCGAAAGTGGTCCAACAAGCTGCACGACATGTCTAACTTTGGTTCCCACAACCCAACGACCTCTGTGGCTAATGATTTTGCAAACTAGAGCCTCTAGCAAATGGAGTCAGCCTCCATTCAGAGGCACTCCTTTGCGTTTTGGGCTCCTCACCTCCTTGACACAGCTACTGACTCAGCAGGATGCTCTGTTCACCGAGGTTGCCCTAAATGCTGGATTTAGTTCACAGATAGTTTGGATAAGCTCAAACCCAGCAGTGTCCATGGGCCTGGAATGGGACACACACATTTTTGTGGAGGTGGAGGGAGGGAATTAACCTCACCATTGAAGAAGAGAACAACTTGTACCCCAGGAGACACAGGTGGGAAGGATCATTCCCTAACGATCTTTCATCTTTCCGAGCTGCCCCGGAGCAGTTCACATGAAGCAGAACACCCTGACAAGCTTCCCCAAAATTGGTATAAGCACTTCAAATTTAACTGACTCCTGAATTTGCCACCCCTGACAGATGGCTCTGACCCCTATGTGATCACCGTTACCAAGAAAACAAGTGTCTCAGAACATCTGTCCCAGCTCCTGTATTTCTCATACAAGACATCTCTCCACACCTCCAGACATCTTCTCCACCCCATTCCCACAGCCACTGCTCAGCATGTCATGTTACAGACAATGACATTCAGTGGGCAGCCTAAACAAACAAGACAGACTGAATGCCGGCCCTCATGCAGTGCCTCCAAAAACAAGGCCTAAGTGCAATAACGTGAACCCAAGTGATACATTTGGGTTAAGCAGGTGAAGGGTCATACTGGAGGCCCTGACAACCTACGTGTTCCAAATCATGTGAGTCCCAGTTGCAAACTGTAAAGAAATTTTTTTCCAGGGATACCAAATGCACCTTCAGGCCTGTGACTGGTTGTATGGGTGAATGTGTATGTGTGTATGCGTGTAAATGCACACCACTTGCCTCTCTCCCAAAAAACAGGTCTAAGAACACACATGAATAAGATCTCAGATGACCAGCAACTAGATTAGAGGTAGCAGTCTCTCCAAAATAGCCCTAGGGAACTCAGGAAAGCTTCTGAAGTGAAGTTGCTCAGTCGTGTCCGACTCTTTGCAACCCCATGAACTGTAGCCTACCAGGCTCCTCAGTCCATGGAATTTTCCAGGCAAGAATACTGGAGTAGGTTGCCATTTCCTTCTCCAGGGGATCTTCCCAACCCAGGGATCGAACCCTGGTCTTCCGCATTGTAGGGAGAGGCTTCACCATCTGAGCCACCAGGGAAGCAGGAAAGCTTCTAGGAGGGTTAACTATCTTAAGTAGACCCTATGGGCAGTTTCTCCCCAAGTGAGCCATCCAATCAGAAAGCGTGGTTTGAAATCCATCCCCAGCTTAAGCTAAAGCGATAAGTAACACCACCTCGTCCTGTAGGTTAGCAAGGGTTCACTCACTGGCCAGCGTGGCTATGGGTGGCAGACTCTAGACTCCTGCCTTTTGCCCAGGGTGAAGTCTCTGCCAAGGCTAATACAAGCTGCTGCACCTAGATTGATGTCTTGTACCCAGAGGGAAGGTCAATACAGAAACTTAAAGAGAAAGGGCCCTGGTTTTTTAAGGCCCATGGGCGGTTTCTGGGATTTGCTCAGGACCCTGGTGGTATGGTGTAGGTCAATACTGCAGGTTGCCCTAGTCTTGCTGCTTGGAGTCTTACTGACAGTAGTCTTAATGAAATGCTGTCTGAGATGAACAGAATTGATTTAGTCCCAGCCTATCAGTAGATTAACCAGACTGGCTGAGAGAGTGGCATACTCAGAGGAAAATTCACTGGAATATGCTATAGAAATGAGGAGTGGCTCTTGCTATGTGTGCTAAGTCACTTCAGTCATGTCTGACTCTTGTGACCCCATGGACTGTAGCCACTAGGCTCCTCTGTCCATGGGATTTTCCAGGCAAGAATGCTGGAGTAGGTTGCCCCTTCTCCAGGGGATCTTCCTGATCCAGGGATCAAACCACATTTCTTAGATCTTCTGCACTGGCAAGCAGATTCTTCACCACCAGTGCCACCTGGGACTGGCTCCTAGCCAGGGGCAATTTTCCATGAGTCTGAGTTTCTACATATCTTACTGAGCAGAAGCACTGGTGGCCTTTGTTCTCAGCTATCTTTTCTCAGGATATCTATATAGTCTATGGCCTTGGAATATAGTGTCTGCCCCCAGCATAGGGGTGGTATGTTTACTCTGCTGATCTAATTCCCCACCTCCCATTCTCTCTTCAATCCATTCTAAAGAAGATATTAGAATAAAGGTTTCTAACACTGTATGGGAGTCCGTGATCAAAACCATCCCCAAGAAAAAGAAATTTAAAAAGGCAAAATGGTTGTCTGAGGAGGCCTTACAAATAGCTTAGAAAAGAAGTGAAAGGCAAAGGGGAAAAGAAAATTTACATGTTCATCTGAATGCAGAGTTCCAAAGAATTGCAAGGAGACATAAGAAAACCCTGTTCAGTGATCAATGCAAATAGAGGAAAACAATAGAATGGGAAAGACTAGAGATCTCTTCAAGCAAATAAGAGCTACCAAGGGAACATTTCATGCAAAGATGGGCACAATAAAGGACAGAAATGGCAGGGACCTAACAGAAGCAGAAGATATTAAGAAGCAAGAATATAAGATATTAGCAAGAATACACAGAAGAACTAAAAAAAAAGAAAAAAAGATATTAATGACCCAGATAACCACGATGGTGTGATCACTCACCTAGAGCCAGACATCCTGGAATGCAAAGTCAAGTGGGCTTTAGGAAGCATACCAACAAAGTTAGTGGAGGTGATGGAATTCCAGTTGAGCAATTTCAAATCCTAAAAGATGATGCTGTGAAAGTGCTGCGCTCAATATGCCAGCAAATTTGGAAAACTCAGCAGTGGCCACAGGACTGGAAAAGATCGGTTTTCATTCCAATGCCAAAGAAAGGCAATGCCAAAGAATGTTCAGACTATTGCAAAATTGCATTCATCTCACACACTAGCAAAGATATGCTAAAAATTCTTGAAGCTAGGCTTCAATAGTACACAAACTAAGAACTTCCAGATTTAGAAAAGGCAGAGGAACCAGAGATCAAATTGTCAATATCCGTTCCATCATTGGAAAAGTGAGAGAGTTCGAGAAAAATATCTACTTCTGCTTTATTGACTATGCCAAAGCCTTTGATTATGTGGATCACAATAAACTGTGGAAAGTTCTTCAGGAGATGTGAATACCAGATCACCTTACCTGCCTCCTGAGAAATCTGTATGCAGATCAAGAAGCAACAGTTAGAACCAGACATGGAACAATGGACTTGTTCCAAATTGGGAAAGGAATACATCAAGGCTGTATATTGTCCCCTTGCTTATTTAACTTATATGCATAGTACATCATGAGAAAGGCTGGGCTGGAGGAAGCACAAGCTGGAATCAAGACTGCTGGGAGAAATATTAATAACCTCAGATATGAAGATGACACCACCCTTTTGGCAGAAAGCGAACAGGAAATAAACAGCCTCTGATGAAAGTGAAAGAGGAGAGTAAAAAATCTGGCTTAAAGCTCAACATTCAGAAAACGAAGATCATGGCATCAGTCCCATCACTTCATGGCAAATAGATGAGAAAACAATGGAAATAGTGACAGACTTTATTTTCTTGGGCTCCAAAATCACTGCAGACGATGTCCACAGCCATGAAATTAAAAGACGCTTGCTCCTTGGGAGAAAAGGTATGACCAACCTAGACAGCATATTAAAAAGCAGAGACATTACTTTGCCAACAAAGGTCCATCTAGTCAAAGCTATGGTTTTTCCAGTAGTCATGTATGGATGTGAGAGATGGACCATAAAGAAGGCTGAGCACCAAAGAACTGATGCTTTTGAACTGTGGTGTGGGAGAAGACTCTTGAGAATCCCTTGGACTGCAAGAAGATCCAACCAGCCAATCCTAAAGGAAATCGGTCTTGAATGTCATTGGAAAGACTGATGCTGAAGCTCCAATACTTTGGCCATCTGACGTGAAGAACTGACTCACTGGAAAAAACCTTGATGCTCAGAAAGACTGAAGGCAGGAAGAGAAGGGGGCAACAGAGGATGAGATGGTTGGATGGCATCACCACTTGATAGACATGAGTTTGAGCAAGCTCTAGAAGTTGGTGATGGACAGGGAAGCCTGGCATGCTGCAGTCCACGGGGTCGCAAAAAGTCGGACATGACTGAGTGACTGATCTGAATAAAACTGAAAGACTTCGCACTGCCCCCTCAGTTAAAATAGCAGAGGTCGGATCCACTGAATACATTTCTCTCCTTTTCTTCATATCCCTTTGATCACACTCAACTTCTTAGAAGCACTCAACAGAGCTGAAGAACCTGCTCATCCTTCTCTGCCTCTCTCCAGCTGTCTATTACTGCACTGCTCCTTTCCTAGATCTTCTCCAGGCTCCTCTCCTCTCTGAGACCATGAAATGTTACTGTTCCTCTGACCACTCTCTCAAATACATTTCCAGACCTAAGTTCAAAACTCAGACATCAGAGGCTACTTAAATCCTCTAGTTAGTTATCACACCAGGCATTTAACATATCCCTTAACTTATATGCAGAGTACATCATGAGAAAGGCTGGACTGGAAGAAACACAAGCTGGAATCAAGATTGNAAAAAAAAAACCCTGATCCTGGGAAAGATTGAAGACAGGAGGAGAAGGGAACAATAGAGGATGAGATGGTTGGATGACATCACCAATTCAATGGACATGAGTTTGAGCAAGCTCTGAGAGTTGGTGATGGACAGGCAGGAAAGCCTGGTGTGCTGCAGTCAATGGGGTCGCAAAGAATCAATATAACTGAGTGAGTGAACAGAATTGAAGTGCTTAACGAAGATGTAGTCATTCCACAAATTACTACTTTCAATTTTTCAGTCTCAGTTTATGTGGTTTTCTGAAAACGGAGCCTATGTTCCTTGATTCTTGCCAGTTCTTCTACATAGTCTGGAACTAAGAACTGTCATCTGAAGCACTCTCACTCAAATCCACCTCCCTTTTACCTGTCTACTTATGCCATTTGTGACCAGCAAATTCCAACTCAGATCAGTGTTTTTTTGCTATAATTACTAAGCACAGTTGAACAAAGTCTTAATACATCCCCACAGATAGCTCAGCTCACCCAAGTACTTTGCAACATCTTAAAATTATTTTTTTAATCTCTTTTTGTATTTTTTAAAAAATACCTATTTGTATTCCCCTTAGCCTATATATACATATTTCCAACTTTACCACTAGTAAATAGTACTTAGGGATCAATGTATGTAACACTGCTTTTTGCACATGTTTGTCCTTCTGCCTATAATGTTCTCACTTCTCTTTCCTGGCCTGCTTGTTTTTACTTATTCTTGAGACTGAACTGTGTTACTGGAATCCTTCCCTGATTTCTCAGCCTAGACTTGGTAAATTGTCTCCTAACAAACTGTTTATCTGAGTCACTGCATTTGCCAAATCTGTTCAATTCAAACAAAAATTGCAAATAGGACCAACAGTCTAGCAAAGAAAACATAGGCCAACATATTGCCATGGTTCTAATTGAGATGTACCTACAACTGTGCTGTGAGAGCATGTGGGAAGGATAAACCAATGCTACAAAGGAAGTGACATTTGACTAGAGTACTAAAAGTAAGTAACCATTTGCCAGAGGAATAATGGGATTAGGATGGCATCTTAATGCAATAAAAGATATGTGTGCAGAGGCACAGAGTAATGGAAAAGACTTTCCACTATTTTCCACTCATATGAATAGTTCAATATTGATGGAATATAGTATGGGACTAGGGAGAGATCAGACTAGAAAAGATAAGTCTTGTCTGTCATGCTCAGGAGTTTAGTCTTCTTTATAGATAGGAATTGTGAGTATTTAAATAAGGGCTCTATATAATCAGATTTATATTAGATAACTAATAGGAAAGATGAGGATGGGTTGCATGAAGAGACCCTGGAATAACTCTTGGAAACGGTGCAAGCCAAAAATAATGATATGAACTCAGGCAATAGAAAGGAAGAGAATTTAATGACTTTTTCAGAGACAGACTGGGGAATTAATTCAATGAGAGGATGTAAGGAAAAGGAAGAATTAATGACCAGAAGGTTACATTATTATTTCAGTTTTTTAATTGGTGGAAAATTGCTTTACAATGTTGTAATGTTTTCTGCCATACAACAACGTGAATCTGTCATAATTATGTGTATATATGCGTACATATATATACACATATATACATACATATATATATATCTTCCCTCGTGAGCTTCCCTCCCCCCCTGTTGTTTTTCACTTATTCCCATCCCACCCCTCTAGGTCATCACAGAGCACTAGGCTGGGCTCCCTGTGTTATATAGCAACTTTCCACTATTTTGCACAGGATTGAGTATTTATGTTAATGTTACTTCCTCAGTTCATCCCATCCTCACTTTCCCTCGCTGTGTCCACAAGTCCATTCATTCTCTACTAGGTGCATTGGTACTATTTTTCTGGATTCCATATATATGGATTAATATATAATACTTGTCTTTCTCTTTCTGATTTATTTTACTCTGTATCTAGGTGCATCCACGTCACTACAACTGACTCATTCATTCCTTTTATGGCTGTGCAATATTCTACTGTATATGTGCAGTACATCTTTATCCAAAGTTCATCTGTTGAAGGACATCTAGGTTGCTTCCATGTCCTGGCTATTGTAAATATTGCTGCAGTAAACACTGGGGTATGTGTCTTTTAAAACTGTGGTTTTCTCAGTATACATACCCAATAGTGGGATTACTGGGTCATATGGTAGCTTTATTCCCAGTTTTTAAAGTAATCTCCATACTATTTCCATAATGGCTCTATCAGTTTACATTCTCACCAACAGTTCAGGAGGGTTCCCTTTTCTCAATGTCCTCTCCAGCTTATTGTTTGTAGATTTTTTGATGATGGCCATTCTGACTGATGTGAAGTTAATACCTCATTGTAGTTTTGATTTGCATTTTTCTGATAATTAGCGATGTTGAGCATCTTTTCATGTGTTTATTGGCCATCTGTATGTCTTTATAGAAATGTCTGTTTAGGTCTTCTGTCCGTTTTTTGACTGGGCTGTTTGTTTTTCTGATATTGAGTTGTATGTACTTCTTAAGGTAGGAAAAAAAAAGTAGCTCTTGCAATTTAGTTTTAGAGCATCANTTTATTGGCCATCTGTATGTCTTTGTAGAAATGTCTGTTTAGGTCTTCTGTCCATTTTTTGACTGGGCTGTTTGTTTTTCTGATATTGAGTTGTATGTACTTCTTAAGGTAGGAAAAAAAAAGTAGCTCTTGCAATTTAGTTTTAGAGCATCAGTAAAGGACTGTCAGAGCACTTGATCAGACTGTAAGAGAGATGGGAGTGGAGATAATATCCAGGGAGTATTTTGGCAATAACATATAGATCATAGTTTAAGCAGTAGGAGTGGATCAGATCATCTATAGAGAGTGGGTAGAGATGCCTGTGATGCAGAAGACTAAGTTCTACCCATTGGTTGGGAAGATCTCCTGGAAGAGGAAATGGCAACCCATTCCAGTATTCTTGCCTGGGAAATCTCATGGACAGAGCAGCTTGGCAGGCTACAGACTTGGGGTCACAAGAGTCAGACTCGACTTAGTGACTAAACCACCACCAAAGATTATTTTTATCTGTTTTGTATTTTACCAGTCCACCTTGCCCAAATAAATTGTGTGCTCTTTGAGGGCTAGTATTGATTCAAATTTCAGATACTTCTAAGAACCCAGCACAAGAAAATGATACTTTCCAGGAGGAACGAGTATTTGCTAAAGAACATTTCCCCCCCCACCTCTTTGCTTTTTCATCTCTAAAGCACTTAGCTTTGCTTATGCTCTCTGTTCAATTCAGCACAGAGAGTAATTTGGAAAAGTAATTTGGAAAGTAATTTATGGCAAAGAATACAAAATTATGAAATACCACTATAGGGAAAAATTTCAATGTTCTTGATCAATGGTGGAACTTACCATATATCTCCAGACACACTTTCACTTTAGAGACTTTTCAAAAATATATAAAAGTTATTATTTTTCTGGAAAGTAATGCTAATGATGTATTGTTACTTCTATTGTTCTCCTTTGAAGTTTAAATATATGATAATCAGAAAGGATATAACATACAAATAGGCCTATGCACTGTATCAATCAGTCAGTCAGTCCAGTCACTCAGTCATGTCTCACTCTTTGTGACTCCACGGACTGCAGCACTCAAGGCTTCCCTGACCATCACTAACTCCTGGAGCTTGCTCAAACTCATGTCCATCGAGTTGGTGATGCCATCCAACCATCTCATCCTCTGTCGTCCCCTTCTCCTCCTGCCTTCAATCTTTCTGACCATAGGGTCTTTTCCAGTGAGTCAGTTCTTCACAGCAGGTGCCCAAAGTATTGGAGCTTCAGCTTCAGCATCAGCCCTTCCAATGAATATTCAGGACTGATTTCCTTTAGGATTGACTAGTTTGATCTCTTTGCAGGCCAAGGGACTCTCAAGAGTCTTCTCCAACACCACAGTTTTTAAAGCATCAATTCTTCAGTGTTCAGCTTTCTTTCCCTGGTGGTTCAGATGGTAAACCATCTGTCTACAATGCGGGAAACCCGGGTTCGATCCCTGGGTCAGGAAAATCCCCTGGAGAAGGGAAATGGAAATCCACTCCAGTACTATTGCCTGGAAAATCCCATGGACGGAGGTGCTTGGTAGGCTGCAGTCCATGGGGTCGCAAAGAGTCGGACATGACTGAGTGATTTCACTTCACTTCACCTTTCTTTATGGTCCAACTCTCACATCCATACACGACAACTAGAAAAACCATAGCTTTGACTAGTTGGACCTTTGTCAGCAAAGTAATGTCTCTGCTTTTTCATATGCTGTCTAGGTTGGTCATAGCTTTTCTTGCAAGGAGCAAGTGTCTTTTAATTTTATAGCTGCAATCACTATCTGCAGTGATTTTGGAGCCCAAGAAAATAAAGTCTGTCACTGTTTCACATTTACTTGCCATGAAGTGATGGGACCGGAAGCCATGATCTTAGATTTTTGAATGTTGAGTTTTAAGCCAGCTTTTTCACTCTCTTCTTTCACTTTCACCAAGAGGCTCTTTGCTCTTTGCTTTCTGCCATAGGGTGGTGTCATCTGCATATCTGAGGTTATTGATATTTCTTCCTGCATTCTTCATTCCAGCTTGTGTTTCATCTAGCCCAGCATTTTGCATGATGTACTGTACATATAAATTAAATAAGCAGGGTGACAAGATACAGCCTTGANAAGAAGGCCACTACATAATGATCAAAGGATCAATCCAAGAAGAAGATATAACAATTATAAATATATATACACCCAACATAGGAGCACCACAATATGTAACACAAATGCTAACAAGTATGAAAGGGGAAATCAACAATAACACAGTAATAGTGGGAGACTTAAAAAAAATAAAATAAAAAATACAACTAAAAATCCTGGACATTATCTATAGAACAAATATAAGAGGATCAGAAAGGTGGAGGGAGGGCAACAGATTAGCTAGGGATCTACAGACCTAAGGAACAACATGGTGGAGAGGTCCCTGGTTTTTCATATATCTCAGACACAGAGCTGAAGAAGTCAGCAACCCAGAATCACAAACAAGTGCAGGAAAAAGAAAAATAAAAAAAGCTTGAACAAGTCTTCTCTGTCTAGCCAAAGGGGGAAAGGGGCAGCCTAGCCAAGAAAGCAAACTTTTAGACAAAGGAGCCCTCTAATCCAGCCAGAAATCACATAAGAAACTGCTGCCCCACCCCCACTAGCAAAGGTAGAGCTGGAGCCTAGACTTCTACCCTCCCCAGGCCTTAATGAGGAGCCCGGACGCCCCCGTCTAGGGTCACTAGAGAAGGCTGAGTAGGGAGCTGGGCAATCACCAGCTTGATTCCTCGGCATCCTGGAGTCAGTAGAGAGCTCGGACTCTCCCACCTCCACAGAAATAAAAGGCCCTCGCCTTCCCCATGGGGGCTCTGTAGAGAGTTTACCTAAGCTACTACGTGTTACTGCTGACCCAGCAAACATTTTGTTTGGCTGTGTAGCCCCACAAGTACCTTAAACTGAAACTTGCCCTCTCATGGAAGTATGTGCCCTAGATAACATCCCTGAATCACAAAGAAAAACAAGTTCCTGATAAGACTTTCCCAACAGCCCTCGTGATCAACAGTTTCCCCTGCCTCCAGGGCCTGCCCTTTGACACTCCTTAGATAAAACCCCCACAGAGCTTACTAGAACCCTGGTTTGCACTGATCAATCCAGTGTTAACCTGGGAACCCCAGGGGTTCCACCCATAGACCATGTGTTCCAGGTCCTACAGCTCACTCTCTCCCTGTACTCAGTCTTGACTTCCTCCCCACGTGGGTCCTCGAGTAGTGCCATGTACTTCCTTCAGGACGGGTGAATAATAAACATCTCTATCTCAATTTCTCTGTGGACCTCCGGTGACCACAGCTAGCCATCCAGCAACCTGTGCTCCACTTCACAAACGTTAATATAACAAAGCAGCTAGTGTCACAGGGGGCCTGGTGAAGTGTCAGGAAGCTTTCATCTCAGGCACCTAGAAAAATAAAAGCAAAACAACCCAAAATAGGCAGAAGGAAAGAAATAATAGAGAACAGAAATCAATAAAGTTGAAAACAGAAAGACAGTAAAGAGAAAATCAATGAAAAAAGGGCTAGTTCTTCAGAAAGATCAAAAAAAAATGGATAAATCTTGTGCAAGACTGACCAAAAAAAGAGAGCTCTAAATGATCAATATCAGAAGTGAAACAAATATTCACTAAGACTCTGTACATTTCATAAGGGAATACTATGAACAAATCTATATAAACACATTTCACAACTTAAAGGGGCCAATTTCTTGAAGAATACCAACTACATCATTAATCCAATAAGAAACAGATAATCTGAATGGAACTTTTAAGGAAACTATTAAGGAAAATCCATAATTTTGATACTCCTAAAAGAGAAATCTCTAGGCCCAGAAGGTTTTCACTGAAGAATTCTATACATTCTCTTCTAGAAAAAAGAAGAGGAGGGAACATTTCCTAATTCATTTTATGAAGTTAATAGTTACAGGATAACCAACCAAAGACATTATAAAAATGAAAGCCACAGACCAATATTCTCTACAAATCCAAGGCAAGTATATATTCACTCTCATCCCTCTTATTCAATATAGTTATGGTTCTAGAACATAGTTCTGGAAGTTCTAGACATAGACAAGTTTATTCCAAAATTCATATGGAATGAGAAAGGAACTAAAATAACTAAACAATTCTGAAAAAGGAGAATAAGGTAGAAAGATTTAGTTTACCCAATTTCAAGATTTATTACACAGCTTCAATAATCAGGGCTGTGTAGTATTGGTGGAGGAACAGAACGGATGCACAGGTCAACAGAAGACAGGACCCAGAAAAGAATACGCCCAAGAGGCTATAGACGAAGGTGCAAAAAGCAAGTCACTAAAGGAAATATATGCTTTCAACAAATGGTGCTGGAACAATAAGACATCCAAGGGAGGAGAGGAGAACCTCAATCTAAATCTTATACTTTATACAAAAATTAACTCAAAATAAATTATGTGAGTTTTAAAATGCAAAACTATAAAACTTTTACCAAAAGAAAGAGAAAATTCTCAGAATCTAAGGCTAGGTCAAAATTAATTAGACATGACACCAAAAGTGTAATCCATAAAAGAAAAAATTGGAAAAACTGGATTTCACCAGAATTAAAATTTTATGCTTTGTGAGAGACTCTGTTAAGAGGATGAAAAAAAAAAACAAACTAAAAACTGGAAGAAAATATTTGTAAACCACATATCCAACAAAAGAATATCTGGAATATATTTAGAACTCCCAAAACTGAACATTAAAAAAAATCCAATTTAAACACAAGCAAAAGACACAGGAAATTCAGAAAAGAGATTATACATGTGGCACAAATAACCACATAAAAAGACGCTCAACATCATTAATAATTAGGGAATGCAAACCTTAAACCACAATGAGATACCATAACACACTTATAAGAATGCCTAAAATAAAAAATAGTGATAACACCAAATTCTGGTAAGGATGTGGAGAAACTGGATCTCTCCTTTATTACTGGTAGGAATGTAAAATGGTACAGACACAATGGCAATTTCTTACAAAACCAAACATGGAATGGCCATATGGCCCAGAGCTGCACTCCTGGGCTTTCATTCCAGAAAAATGAAAACATTCACAGAAAAATCTGTACATGAGTGACTAGCAGCAGCTTTATTGGTAACAATTAACATGTAGAAACAGTGCAGATGTCCTTCAACAGGTGAATGGTTAAACAAACTGGTTCATCCATATGATGGAATACACTCAGCAATAAGAATTAATTACTGGTACATACAACAATCTGGATGAATCACTAGAGAATTATGTTGAGTAAAGAAGCCAATCCCCAAAGGTTACAAACTACATGATTTCACTTACATAACATTCTTGAAATGACAACATTATAGAAACAGAATAAATTCCTGGTTGCCAGGAGCAGAGGAAGAGTAAAGACAGGACGGAAGTGGTTGTGGCTATCACAGGGCAATAAAAGGACAATGATGAAAATGTTCTGTATCTTCAACCTATTATTGTCAATGTACTATCTGTGGTATGTACAATAGCTGTGCAAGCTGTTACCATCAGGACAAAACAGGTAAAGAGTACAAGGGATAACAGCACAGAGGGACGTCCCTGACTGTCCAGTGGTTAAGGAACTCCACACTTCCACTGCAGGGGGCACAGGTTTAAACTCTAGTTGAGAAGCTAAGGTTCCACATGCCTGCTGGCCAAAAAGATGAAAAACATAAAACAGAAGCAATATTGTAACAAAAGCAATACAGATTTTTTAAATGGTCCACATCCAAAAAAAAAATCAAAAATAAGCAAATAAAT
The DNA here is from genome assembly GCA_006410615.1 of Neotragus moschatus. Taxonomy (NCBI): domain Eukaryota; kingdom Metazoa; phylum Chordata; class Mammalia; order Artiodactyla; family Bovidae; genus Neotragus; species Neotragus moschatus. Next base: position 927,029 of record SJYA01000293.1, on the reverse strand, counting down.
AAAACTGCATTATCTGGCTGAGTCGGACACGACTGAGTGACTTCACTTTCACTTTTCACTTTCATGCATTGGAGAAGGAAATGGCAACCCACTCCAGTGTTCTTGCCTAGAGAATCCCAGGGACAGCGGAGCCTGGTGGGCTGCCATCTATGGGGTCGCACAGAGTCAGACATGACTGAAGCAACTTAGCAGCAGCAGCATTATCTCCAAAGGAATTATCAGCCAAATCATTTGTCATCAAATTTTAATATTTCTATTTTTTGTTGTTGTTGACAGGCAATAGGAAAGCACACTAGAAATTCATCTCTAACACCCTAGTTTCAAAGCATTTACCAAGAGCTTGTCACATGCAACTAGGAGCTAGGGAAACAGGCAAAGTGAGGAAAACAAAGTAGATTTAGAAGAGAATTTATACTTCTTCTAGTGAAGTTGAACAGGAGCTACAGTACTGAACTTATCTTTGTAAAACACTTCATTATGCCTGCCCACATTCATAAGTATTTCTAAATAGAACACAGGTAGCAGCTCACCAGTGCATGACCAACTTATAAGTAACTTTCCTTACTTAACTCCCAGCCAGTGAAGGTCACTTCCTGCCAGGAATAACCCCACCTCTACCCAAGCCCTGGTCTTCATGTCTCAACTAAGCCCAAACCAGGCCCCCACCCCATGTTGGCTGGGCAAAAACAGGACAGGGGAAAGGTGAGACTCATACACTCATGTGTCTTACACCCATGCCCATTCTTCTCTCACCCAATTTCTCCAAATATAAATACCCAAAGGAAGAAAAGAATGGCAAAGGGGAAGGGCTGGTTAAGATCTCTGGTAATCAGGCCTCCTCTTACCAGTTTTTTCATCAGAAAAGAAAAAGAGACAAAAGAGGAGAAAAGGCAGGGGGGTGGGGGGTGGGCAGGAGAAGAAAAGCTATGGTACATTTTCACCTCAGCTGTCAGTTCCCCCCACCTTCACAAAATAAAGGCCACAACTCTATCCACCTCTCCCCATTCCTATCCCAGCAGCAGTTCCCAAGTGCCTCTGAACCCAAGTCCCCCTAAAATCAAGTTCCCTTACCAAGTTTATGGTTAATCTCTCTATCCAAAATTTTATTCACTTTTTTATCCCCTCTGACCTCAATTGGGTGCAGAGCACTAAGCAAACAGAGTCAGATGACTATAATTGCTGTTACTGATAACATCTTTCTAAAATTGCTATTATAGGTATCACCATTAATGAACAAACTCAGGTTGTTTCTTCAGGACAACATGAGCCAATAGACCCCCAAGCCATGGACTACCCGGCCAGAGAACGGTAAACCAGAGTACCCTGACTCCCGAAACTAGAAACTACAATTTTAAAATGTCACAAAAATGATTAACCCCAGTCTCTTATGCCAAGAAACCAGAAAATAAATACAGAATGAATATAATTCATTATTTGTGAATACACTAACCCTTGCCTTCTAGTAAAGCTTTACCATAAAACTTCTGGTAATAATTTTCTCGTTTTAATGACTAGGTTACTCTTAGAAATTAGAGATTTCGTTTACACCAAGAAACATAATATTAAACTACTATTCACACCCACTGTGCAAGAACTGCTTTCACCTGTTAATATAACTTGCCTGGCTGGCTTTAGACTGACACCCAGCAAGTGAAGCCTGTGAGTAGCCAAAACTGGCAAGACAAGGATGTGGGGAAAAACTGCAGTAATGATAATGGCCCCTCCACTAAATCGGAGGGTCAATTAGGCTGACAAGTCAGCTCATCAGGTTCTCATCTTCCCTTAACATTTCAAGTGTTCTATTTCCAAGACTGAGGGCAGAACACAGAGATGACACAGCCCTTGCACCAGAGTTCATCTACTTTAATCTAGCTCATAGTCTTACATTTAGTTCTAATAAACTTGGTTGGTTTCTAAGTTCATGGCTAATTAGAAGGAAAATGTTTCATAGAGAGAAAAGCACTCTGTTCATTCACCCANGGCGCCGGATCCCCTGGCCTCAGAGGGAGGGAACCAGAGGGCGCTGGCCGCTGACACCGCTGCGCTCATGCAGTTTTCCCTGCTGTTTCAGTCACCCAATTCCAGCCCTATCGCAAGTCAGGGCTATCCTGAGACCTCTGTCTGGCCAGCCAGTTGGCCGTGCTGCTTTTTCTGTGAAGTGTGTGTCCACTGCAGCCAGTCTCAGCCTGCCTCCTTCACCTCTGTTTCCAGTACATAATACCTGGTTTAGTGAGAGAGCCCCATACATAGTTGTCCAAGTGAGTGAAGGGCTGTGCTTACCCTCCTGGTTTTGCTGAATCTCTCTAGCTGCTCTGTTGAGATGAGGAAGACTGCTTTTCCTCACCAGCAGGGCAAGAGAGTGCTTCCTTTCCAACCCCTCCATCCTCATTACCAAACTCTAGTCAGGCCTCTTCTCTCCCTCATATTTAGGCTGAGTTTGACAAAGCTGCTGAGGAAGTTAAGCAGCTTAAGACCAGGCCAGCAGATGAGGAGATGCTATTCATCTACAGCCACTACAAACAAGCAACTGTGGGTGACATAAATACAGGTATGCTGAGGTGGAGTTGGGAGGGCCCAGATTCATCAAAGTGGGCTTGGCAGCCTTGGTTGGTGCTGAAACTGTTCATCTCTGGGAACTTCATTCTCAAAACCACCCACAGCCCTACTCTTAAGGCGGTTCCTGGGGTTTAAGCTGGGAGAGGTTGCCCAAACATCATGTTCCTGAATGAGGTTTACAGACCCTGCACAGTTCTTGGTTTCTTGGTGGCTCAGATAGCAGAATTCAAATCCCAGTTTGAGGACTTATCTCGTTATCACCAGCATTTTCCATCTATTTGGAAGGAACAAAGATCCCAGCTTTGAAGAGCCTTGCTCCAAGCTCTCAGCTCAGTAGTAATTTTGTTGAACCACACTATTTCCACCCCAGTCCGACAGGATCAAAGTCAGGGAGCTTGGCAGCTGGGCCACGCCTGATGTCAGCTCCTGCAGCCAGAGTAGCAGCTGGCTTTCTGTGGCAGGTCAGAAGCATTTTTGCTGACAGCAATTCCACCATTTGTTCCCTGTCAAAAAATCTAGGTACAGATTTGAAGCCTTGGTTTGGACCACCATATTCTATAATGTCTTTTCTCCCTTGGACAGTTTTCATTCTGCCCCTAAGTTCTTCAAACTCCAGAGTATATGGCAATAGCATGATGCATTGTACACAGGGACTCAGAGATGTTGGCCACAGAAGCATAGAGGAGGTCACCCCTCACTCCTGTTTAGGATGGTGAGCATAGCCCCTAATTCCATTGCTGTTAGGGTAGAGGGTAGAGCAGGTGGGCTGGCTGCTAAGGATCCTGGGCAGTGCCAAATCAAACATCACAGGGAGTGGGACTTCCCTGATGGTCCAGTGGCTAAGATTCCATACTCCCACTGCAGGGGGCCCAGTTTCTATCCCTGGTCAGGGAACTAGATCCCACAGTTAAAGATCCTATTTGGAACAACTAAGACCTGGCACAGCCAAATAAATATTTTAAAATAAAAATCACAGGGAGGGCTTAGTTAAGAAAGGTCTTGTGGTGAAGGTGAGTTTTGGGTTTATAAATTCTGTCTCTTCCCAGGGAGGCAGGGGAAATGAAGTAGGGGTGACCAGAGTAACTGAGACACTTTTATGACAAATGTGATTGTCACAGAGACTGTCCTCTGCCCTGCTTTCACATTAGTGTAGGAAGACTGGCTCGGGATTCTTACCACTTCCTGATCAGCTCCCTCTAGGGCTGTTCGGTCCAGTACAGCAGCCATTAGCCACATACAGCTATCTAAATTTAAACTGAGAATAGTTAACATGAAATAAAGTCAACAGTTAACTCCCCAGTCACACTTCAGGTGCTCAGCTGCCACCAGTGGCAGGAGGCCCCTGAGTTCGACAGTGCAAATGTACCACCTTTCCATCATCATGAGAGAGCCGTTGGGATGTGCCAATCTCAGATTCTGATGACAATTCCAGGGCGCAGTTTCCCTCAGGTGTCCCTGGGAATGCTTCCTGGCAAGCACCTCAGGGGAGACTTTATGTTTCTCAGACTCTGTGATCCTGGCTGTGGGCACGATTGCTCCCCTGGGCTTTCTTCTTAGCATGGCAGTGAGCTAGGTCAGCAGGGAGGTGGTAAGTATGTTCCCCAAGTGCAACTGATAACAAGTCTACAGGTATAAAACCATGGTATACCTTAAAGGAAGCTTGCCCTCGGGGAGGAGGGGTGGAATAAAATTCCCTTAAAACAATAAGAAATAGACTAACAATTTGGTAGCAAAATGGGGCAAGGATATGAACAGACCGTTCACAGAAAAGGACACCTACAAAACTGATAACAATAACATGGGAGAGAGACCTTGGGTGGGAAGAGTGGAAGGAAACTTTATAGTAATCCCTTTGTGGTGTTTGAATTTTAAGCCAGGTGAGTGGATTGTGGTACTTGTTTAAAAAAAAATACAGTACGGTTTTTAACAGAAATTTTGGAGTTAATTTATAAGAAAGGGGCTCTCTAGTAATGAGAACAGTTTTCCTCCTATTTTCTCTAGATTTTAAGTTTGAATTTCTGTACATGTGGGTTTCTGAAGACAGAACCCACTATACCAGACCCATTTAACTCCGCAGCAGAGCCTGGAAAAAGAAGATAAAATTTGGCTATCATGGCAAGAAAATGGATAAAGTTCCCCATTGGAACTTGCAGCAGGTCTAATGTCTTTCCTTCCCTTGTTTAAGAACGTCCTGGAATGTTGGACTTCAAAGGCAAGGTCAAGTGGGATGCCTGGAATGAGCTGAAAGGTAATTGTTCTGATACGCTTCCCTCATTTGGGAACCCCAGTAATGAAATACTGTTAAGGAGTATAAGGGGTGAGGAGAGAAAACAGAATGGATGAGGCACCTGCTGGGAACCAGTTTGACCTAGACCAGAATGGAAAAAAAAAAAAAAAAAACTAGACCACTTATGATACCATATGTGCCATTTCCAAAAACACCATCTCTGAGTCATAATATCATCTGGAGTGGAGGGGCAGGGGACCAGGCCACTGACAAACAGACGGGGAGGTGATGAGTTGCCTTGGGCATAATACTCAGAATAGGGATGGTTTCCTGTCCACACCTTCCTTTCCCTCACAAGGCCAGGCAGTGACCCCCTGGCCCAAGGAGCCCTCCCTAGTTCCCTTCTAGCCAGAAAGGCACCTAAAAACAGAAATGAATTAATGCATGGCAGGCTGCTGGCATATCTTAGCTTCGGTGAATGGAGCTATTATATGCTAAGAACAGAGGCCAAGAAGTATCCCGGCTGTGACTTAATCACATGCCACCTGCGGCAGCAAGACCCAGAAGTTGGCACTGAAGTGCCTGCCAGCTTTTGTGTCCTAGCTTGCTCGTTTCTGAATAAGCCCTCTGTCTTCCTGCAAATGAGAAACCCTTGAATTCAAAAGGGGCCAGAATACAATAAATACACTCCTAGGATCTGCAAGTAAGTGAAACAGGAATGCCCCTCTGACTGTCCATTCCCGTTGGGCATTTCCATACCATTCTGAGGCCCCATGTACTCGCCCTTGCTCCAGAACACACACTAATGCCCACTGAGTATCTCTCCTTCAGCATAGAATCCAGGACACCAGGCATCACTATCTCTGAGGGATATCTCCAGTGTCCTCTGTCTTCCCCTCCAAGGGCCAGCTGCTTGTCTTCAGAGTTCCCAAAGCTGCTCTCTGAGGGGAAGAGGGTCTCTGGCTTTGTTTCTTCCCTGGCAGCTTAACAGCTCTGAGAGTTAAGAGCCCAACAGAGAAATACTTGATAGATCAAAGCCAGTCGTGAAAGTCAGTGGGACACAACAGTGGGATACTCACCTGGCCAGCAGGCCAGTGACAGGCCTCAGGCAGCTGCACACACATTATGAGCTCAGTGCTTTATGGAGCCTTCCCTGTGGGCCAAGCTCCTTAAGGACTTCAAAAGTCACATCCTGGCCAGGTCTGTGAGGTGTAGGTAGTAGAACCCCCACCCGCTTCACAGGTGAGAAACAGCCTCGCAGCATTAACCTGGGGCTCTAAAGTTTGCTGCCTTTCTACAGGACTGCCTCTGTGACAAATAATCTTGTTGATGCCTTGCAGGGACTTCTAAAGAAGATGCCATGAAAGCTTACATTGACAAAGTAGAAGAACTAAAGAAAAAATATGGAATATAAGAGACTGGGTTTGGCTGCCAGCCATTCATTTCATCTAAACTGATTTAATGCCTTGTTTTTCTAATACTGTGGATGAAGTTAATAAATAACTAGCTAAACCAGAAGCTCAAGACAGCCGGGATATGACTAACAGATTAGGAGCTGAAACGGTTACTAATCCTTGCTGAGTAATTTTTATCAGTAGATGAATTAAAAGTATCTTTGTTACTTTACTTCGATAACTTGGGTTCTTGAAATAATGTCCTCTGTTCCGATCTCTCTTCCTCACTTTTTCTAAAAATTTCATCTAGAAGTGTTTGAACCTACCTATCTCCCCCTGTACACTTTGCTGGAGGGTGGGCAGGCGCACCCACCTGTTCAGACCTGGCCTGTGTTCACCTCAGTGCAGAGGAGTTATTATAGCAGTGGCCTCCCCTGTCTCCATCTTCCCCAGCTTCAACTACACCAGTCAGGTGGGCTGAGACGTCAATCTGCAGGTACTGCCAACCTTCTGTCAAGAACACTGCTGGCCTCATACTCTGAGGAAGGCAGGGTTGATGAGCATTTGAGGTTTGGCTGATGTCCAACCAGTCCATGGTTGCAGGGTAAACAAGCAAGGAAGGAAGCCCCAGTTAGGGTGAAACATGCATTTTCAGGGAGCATCCCCAGTGTCCTATGGGGAAGCTTGGCCACATGCACCTGGGCAGGCAAAAAGCCAGTAGGGGAAGTGAGGGCTCAGCAGGGAGAAGGGCAGTCAGGACCTCAGAAGGGCAAGGGGTTAAGGCTGCAAAGAAGACTGGCTGAAGCTTCACTTTGCAGGTGACTGAATAGTAAGAATTAAAGGAGACAGCAATCAAACCCTCTGTGCCTCCTGTTCCCCTTCAGTCACTTCCACAGTCCTATAAGGGAGGCAGTCATATTTCCATTTTGCAGGTGAGGATGCTGAGGCGAAAAGGAGTTAAAGAGAGGCTCTCTGAGGCCAGGCAGCTCTTAGATCTCCCCTCCAGAGCCAGTGCCCTGCTCCTAGACATAGTTCAGCCTTGCTCCAGGACAGTGAGACCTGAGCACTACAGTAACTTGCCTAAGGTCGCTCAGCTAGCAAAGAAATCCAGGACCAGCATTCAGGTGCAGGTCTTGGTTCAGATACCTGTACCAGCCAAGGCGGCCTCAAAGGAGTAGCACTGGTGGGAAAAATAGGAGCAAGCAGGAAGGGCATCTGGCATGGCTGGAATACAGCGTGCCTTCAATGTGGAAGGAGACTGGGTAGTGTGAAGTTGACAGCCAAGTTTAAAAGTACAGTTCGACCATAGGTGATGGGGAGCTGCAGGGGAGGCAACATGGTGAAGGCATTCAGACAGTCAGTCTGACCATATCAGTGATTATTGAGAATAGTGAGTCATCCAGGTCCAGCCCAGGCTGCCCATGGAAAACAAAGTCCCACAGTTCAGATGCGCAGTGTAGGGGAGGTGATGTCCTCAGTAGCAGCGTCATTTGTGCAGTGCCAGTTCCTAAGCGCTGATGTGATTAAGGGCATATGAGGCAGGGAAGCTGGCCTCCCACCTGACTCCACTCCACCCAGGCTGCCAAGACCACCCAGCTCAGGGGGCACCTCTGAGCCCTAAGGGAGGCAGTAAGGCCACCCACTTGGACCTATATTTAGATCATCTTTGCTCAGTTATTGGCTGTTTTGGGGAGTAAGCCAAAGGAAAAACAATCTTAGAGTCCAAGGTATGGCGCTTGTCTTAAATAGACCTGGCTCAGGCCTAGTGTAGCCTCCAGGGGGTGTGAGGAAGTCCTGCCATAAAGGAGGCACCACAGTGTGTAGCACTTTATCAGGAACTTCTCTCTCACTCACCAAACCAGTTTTTGTCCCTGGCAGCATCCCTTGCAATATCTATCAGTCGGGGACCTAGCCCAAGAACCTAACACTGGAGATGGTGTGGGTAAGAAAATCAACTACCTGATACCCTGCCCTATCTCTAGCTTGGAAAGGCAGTGCAGACCTGTGCTTAGACATGTCACTGCCTTGTTGCCAGCCAGGATCCCAGAAGAGTGGACCTGAGCTTAGAGAAGCCCTGACAAAGAGCACAGTATGGCCCTCTGCAGTTACACTCTGTTTAGATTGTACTATGACGACTTATATCTCTTCTCCAATGGATGCCAATGGGAGAGACACTGGAGAGAACAGACAGACCCAGGCCTCTCTGCCCACCAAGAGCATGGCCTCTGATGAATGGCCATTATTTGCAAAGGACCTGCAGGGTCAGGCTCTTTGCTTCAGTTCTGAAATTTATCTGCGGTACCTTGAGGTGGGAACTGTACCTCCTTGCTGTGTTACCATGCCCGTTATTCAAATGAAGAAAAGGTGGCTCAGGTGATAAGTTGATCCAAATCCAGAGCTCTCTGACCAGAAGGCCCTTGCTTGTCCACTTCTGTCACATCCCCTCTGATCACCACTCATTACCTGGTGACCCCTGTCTCGCTAGGCTAACATAAAGTCAAAGTCACTCAGTCATGTCCAACTCTAACTCACCAGGCTCCTCTGTCCATGGAATTCTTCAGGCAACAATATAGAGTGGGTCACCATGCCTTCCTCCAGGGGATCTTCCTGACCCAGGAATTGAACCCAGGTCTCCTGCATTGCAGGCAGTTTACAGACTTACATGCGAATCCCACTCCAACCTCTCTCAGGTGCTGAATCACCTAACTTCTTTGAGCCACACCTTCTTCCATCTGGAAAATGAACCAATAAAATGGGGAAGGTGCTTGGCACAATGCCCAGCAAATAGTGACTGCTAGCAGCCTGGAGGCCTTCCCTAGCCGGCATCCTGACCCTCAGTACTTCCCTGCCCAACTGTTGGGACAAGCCGTGGCCTAAGGACACAAGCTGCGACTCCCCACTTTTGCTCTTTAGTTGCTAAGTTGTCCAACTCTGCAATCCCATGGACTACAGCCCCTGTCCATGGGATTCTCCAGACAAGAATACTGGGGTGAGTTGCCATTTCCTTTTCCAGGGGATCTTCCCAACCCAAGGAATGAACCCAGGTCTCCTGCGCTGGCAGGCGGATTCTTCACCACTGAGCCACCTGGGAAGCCCCCTCCTTAGTAGTGCTTCAATAGTAAGGCTGGGGGCGAGGGGGTCATCCTGTTTTCCCTACACTAAAGTAGTTCCAAGATACAAAAGCCTAGGAACTGCTGCTAGAGACCAGGCATCTTAGGGGACACAGAAAGGCCCCTGGATTGCAACTGGATCTTGGCTAAGCACTGCCCAGGTTACACAGACATAGGGCAAGTTGTGCCACCTCTGTAACCCTCAGCTTCTTCATCAGTAAAATGGGGCTGAGCAGAAGGTCATGGGGTCCAGTACTGAAAGGAAGGAGAGCAGAACAGGGGACAGAGAAGGCCCCAGGGCTTCCTGGCTTGCAGGAATCAGGCTGGAAAGTTGTGAGGGGGTGGTTTAAGCAGCAATAAAGGTGTGTAAAGTAAAATTACAGGTATTCAGAGTTGAGGATGAACCAAAAGAAATAACCAGCGGAGGCAGGCTTTAAGGAGCTGAGGCTTTGGACTGGCTCAGCGAAGCCTCAGAGCAGGACAGTGCCTCTGCCCTCAGCAGCTCCCAGGAAAGAAAGGGGCAGAATGGTTCTTCCCTTTTTATTTATTTGTATGACTACACACAACCTGTCTTTTGAAGGGACGTGGGGTAGCTAAGAACAGACCCCCCAAATGAGCAAAGCCCCACCAGGATCCTAGGGTTTAAAGATCAGTCAGATGCCCTCCTTGTTCTGAAAGAGCCATAAACCAGGAAGTGCAAAAGGGCCCAGGAAAGCCCTCTGTGCACACCTCCAAGCAGAGAATCCCCCTTGCTTCACAACACCCTCCTGCCTTGGATGCAACTCGATCCTTGGAGGACTGGGAATTAGTCGACCTACACCTTTTATGTTTTATGATTTTTTGATAAGTATCCTTGCTCAGGAATGAACGAACTAATGTAAGTCCAGCCTGCAAACAGTTAGATACCCCTACAAAGCCTTTCCAGAGTAATCAGTGAGATATCAAAGACAGTAAAGGACTCTGCACTTGGTGGGGGGGTAATCTCAAGTAGCTTCAGTGTGTAATTAGTGGGGCTTCCAAATACTCTGCTAGAGTGGGGTAGATGGTGTTCCCTCAGGATATAGGTCCAAGTCCTAAGCACCACCAGCCCAAAATACACACACCACACCTCAGGATGTGACCTTATTTGGCAAGAGGATCTTCGAAGTTGCAGTTGAGATAAGGATCTCAAGACAAGATGATCCTGGATTAAGGTTGGGCCCTAATCCAATAACTGTTGTTCTTATAAGAGAAAAGAAAGTGAAATTTGAGACACAGATATGCACAGAGAGAAATACAATGTAAACATGGGGACAGAGACTGGAATTAGGCATCTAGGAGCCAAGGAGTGCCAAGGGCTACCAGCAATACCAGAAGCTAAGAGAGAGGCATGGGACAGATCTTCTCTATGTCTCCAGAAGGAACCAGGCCTGCCGACACCCTGAGTCTGGATTTCTAGCATCTAGAACTGTGGTAAAATAAATTTCTGTTGTTTTAAACTATCCGGTTTATGTGATTTGTCAGAGGAGCCCCAGGAAACTAATATGCCTGCTAATAATCCTCACATGGCTGTCCGCGGGCTGGTCTTGTCCACCAGTGGCCCTCCTTCAGAAGACCGTTAAGGTCTTTGTCAAGTACAAATGAGACACCATTACCCAGAGGGCTCTCTGGTGAATACCTGATTGGGCTCACCTCAGTTAAAAATACAGAGAAAGCAATGGCACCCCACTCCAGTAATCTTGCATAGAAAATCCCATGGATGGAGGAGCCTGGTAGGCTGCTGTCCATGGGGTCTCTAAGAGTCAGACACAACTGAGCGACTTCACTTTCACTTTTCACTTTTATGCATTGGAGAAGGAAATGGCAACCCACTCCAATGTTCTTGCCTGGAGAATCCCAGGGATGGGGGAGCCTGGTGGGCTGCTGTCTATGGGGTCGCACAGAGTCGGACACGACTGAAGCGACTTAGCAGCAGCAGCAGTTAAAAATCACCAGCCTTAAGTTACGGGAGTTAGCACAGTTTTGGTGGAAATCATGAAAAAGCTAAAGCTCAGGTTGCTGCTGAGGTGACCATACTTAGAAATCACCCATGGGCACCAGCGCATGAGTCTTACCAAAAGAGAGTGGGGACTGCAAAGTGGGAGGGTGTTGGAGAGAATGATTACCTCAGCCCTTCACACAGCTTTGCCTAAGTGTGGCCCTGAGGGACACTCTGTTCACCAGAAGATATGTAGTGGTGGAAACAGCATGGGCTTCCCTGCCCCTGCTCCTGCTAAGTCACTTCAGTGTCCCTGCCCCTGCTTCTGCTAAGTCACTTCAGTCATGTCCGACTCTGTGCGACCCCAGAGATGGCAGTCCACCAGGCTCCCCCGTCCCTGGGATTCTCCAGGCAAGAACACTGGAGTGGGTTGCCATTTCCTTCTCCAATGCATGAAAGTGAAAAGTGAAAGTGAAGTCGCTCAGTCGTGTCCAACTCTTAGAGACCCCATGGATTGCAGCCTACCAGGCTCCTCTGTCCATGGGATTTTCCAGGCAAGAGTATTGGAGTGGGGTGCTATTGCCTTCTCCTATGGGCTTCCCAGATAGATTTAAATTTGAACCACAAAGTGGCTACTTTTGCTCTTTCTGACCTTGAGCCAGCTTATTTTCTCTGAGCCTCAGATTTTTTCTTTTTGTTGTCTATAAAATAGGGACAATCTCTATGGTGCAGAATTGAGTGGAGATTTTAATAAATGCCTAACACAAAAAAGAAAAATGAATACACACTATCAACAAAAGCATTTAAGATGACTAAAGAATGGATTCATCTATTTAGAGTTTTAAAATTTGAGAGGTTCTGGTGGAGACAGCCCAGACTCTTCCCTGATCTTAAACTGTATCTTTTGTGCTCATGTGTGCCTTGCCCAGCATCCCTGATTTTGAGGAATAACAGCCCCTCCCCTATTCCAGGGCAATTAGTCCACCAGAGTCCTAGAGTATAAGAGGGGTCATTTTTCCTGAAGGTCCCAGCATGGAAATCCTAGGGAAGAGTGATTGCCTGGGTCACTTGACTGTCTGAACCAATCTCATGGCCAGGAGCATAGAACACCTTAAAGTGGTCAGGCCTTGTTGGAAAGTTCTCCCATCCTCCAAAATCTCTAACTGTAAGGACTTTATAAGTGGGAGCTGCTTGCTGCCATCTTTCCCAGAAGCATGGAAGAAGCTGTTTGGCATAGCAAAGAATGATTGCAGTAAAATCTCTTACCTGAGATTCTATTTGGATACCAGAAGAAAAAAGATATCTGTGGCTGTATAAGTCACCCCCAAGGTTAGTGACTTAACAATGATTTCATTATCATTCTCACGGTTCTGGACTTAACTAGGCTCAGCCGAGTGGGTCTTGTTCAGGATGGCTCATATGGTTGAGGCTAGATGATGGTGGGGATAGGGGTCACCTCAGAGCTTCCTCACTCACATGTCTAGTGGTTAATCCTGGCTGTTAGCCAGGACACCGACCCACAATTCTCCACATGGCTTGGACTTCCTTACAGTATGGTGGCTGAGTTCCCAGAGTGAGTGTCCCGAGAGACTCAGAGTGAATCCGCACTGCCTTTTATAACCTAGCCTGGAAAGTCACATGGCATGACCTCTACCATAGTCACAAGCCTACCCAAATTCAAGGAGAAAGAACATGGACCCATTCTTGATGGAAAGTCTCATGATCACAATGTAGGAAAGGCTGGTGAGATGGGAGACACTGTTGCTGCTCTTTTGGGAAAATATTAGTATAACCTGCCAGAGATTCATGACCATATAGCATGTGGTCACCATCAAACTGTCCTTTCCAGATAACTGAACCCCCACACTCCCACTCTGCTTCAGCTGGCTTAACATAGGTTTCTGTCACTTCCTGGTTACAACAATATAACAATATCTCACAGGCCTACTCTAAGGATTAGATGATTGCTAATGCTTGCAAAACTCACAGCACAGGGCAAACTCTAAGAGCTTCATAATTGGAAGTTTCCTTTCCCCCGCTCCTTCCCTTCCAATAACTCGTTTCCCCTGTGGATAGTAAGAATCCGCAACTAATGTCATCTATGTTGCAAAACAGCAGTAGCAGCAACCTTTATCATCATGAACAGTTCATACACTATGCTTACAAGTGCTCAGGAAATGTGTAATACATGGCTCCAGCCCAGTACAGACAGAGCTCTGCTCTTAGGCAGCAATCTTTGTTCCTTCTAGCTACCAACTTAACATTTGCATCAATGTGATCCAAAACTGGGACCTGCACTGACTTTATATTATAAACAGAAGATTTTGCAAATTGATTTTTAAGAGTTTTTAAACAAGTCTTTTAAGATAGTTTCTTTACAACTTATCCCAAATCCCTATGCAGACATCGCTCTCATATCCCAGTCCCAGACTGTGCAGCATTAAAAAAAATTTTTTTCTGGACATCCCTGGTGGCATAGTGGACAGGAGTCTGCCTGCCAATCCAGGAGGCACAGGTTCATTCCCTGGTCCAGGAAGATGTTATATGCTTGGAGCAACTAAGCCCGTGCTCCACAACTACTGAGCCCACATGCCGCAACTACTGAAGTCTGAACTTCCCAGAGCCTCTGCTCTACAACAAGAGAAGCCACCGCATAGAGCCGGTGCACCACAATCACGAGTAGCCCCCGCTCTCAGAAACCGGAGAGAGCTCATGCAAAGCAGTAAAGACCCAGCACAGCCAAAAATGAAATAAATCATAAAATAAAAATTAAATTATTTTCTGATTTGAAAACCAATGTGCATGCATTGCAGAAAACTTGGGAAATGCCAGAAATGTGAAAAAGAAAACAAGTTAAATCTCATAGTCTTATAGCATATAATGGGAATCACACTGTATATAAAATTCTGTACCCTGATTCTTCTTTCCTAAAATAATTTCATGAAAACTGTCTGCATAATAGTTGCATCACTTTGTTGGACTATCATTTAATTAGTACCCTGATAGACAATACCTACTTTTTGTTATTATTATGATAATCTGTTAAACATCTTTATATACAGATCTTTGAAAACATTTTGATTTTTCACTTAGAATGTAATTTATTGATTCAAAATTTATCACCTTTTATACATATTTTTAAGTTATTTTCATAAAAAGTTCTTACTGCTAATGTACAATAATGCCTTTTTTACCATCACTTCCTTGCCAGCACTGAATATTATCACTTAAAATTTCTTTTGTTTTTACAATCTCGCAGGTAAAAAGTGGTGTCTTGCAGTTTGAGACTCCCTTGAAAGTGAGAGTGTTTGAGGGCTGTCTTTTCCAGGTTCTTTAGTGACCTCTGCTCCTACAGATTCTTTCTCCCTCTCTCTTTCTCTCAACCTCCCAGCCATCTTTCACCGTCTTGCACAGTTTCTGCTCATTTCTTTGGAGCAGACGTTTCTTTCTCAGTTTCACCTCTGCTCTCCAAAGTCTCATTCTGCTAGGGTGATCTGCAAGGCCAGATGTTTTCCATTAACCAAGGCCATGTATATAAAATGGTCAGCTAGAAAGCCCCTGGAGATTGCAGGAGTGCAGAGTTGGACTGCACCCAGGAAAGCGGCATGGGGCAAAAGTGCCTCCCCCAGGCAGGCTGGATGCCACAGGCTGGGAGAAGAAGGCTAAGTGCCTAGCCTTTCCTGGAGTCACCGCAGGCAGTGAGTGAGGACTCAGTCCTCCTACACCAGGCCAACCAGTCAAGCCACACAAGCCTGCTCGGGAACATGAGCTCCTGGCTAGGAGGGAGGAAGCCACTCTCCTGCATGGGCAGCCACAGGACAGGAGGACACAGATTGAGAAAGGATCTGCAGAAACAGGTGACTGCAGAGCAAGAGGGGCGTCTCTGGTGGCTCAGCTGGTAAAGAATCCACCTGCAATACAGGAGACCCCGGTTTGATTCCTGGGTCGGGAAGATCCTCTGGAGAAGGGATAGGCTACCAACTCTACTATTCTTGGGCTTCCCTAGTGACTCAGACAATAAAGAATTGCCTGCAATGCAGGAGACTAGGGTTCAATTCCTGGGTTGGGAAGGTCCTCTGGAGGAGGCCATGGCGACCCACTCCAGTATTCTTACCCGGAGAATCCCCTGGATAGAGGAGCCTGGCGAATTACAGTCCACGGGGTTGCAAACAGTCCGATGCAACTAAGCACAGCACGGCAGAGCAACAGAAACTGGCCTTCTTTTAGCCTTGCCGAACTTTAAAGGACTTTTCAAGGACTTTCAACTTACTTCTGCCCATTTTTAATGAAACTGAAAGCATAAAGTGAAAATACTATTTTTTACAGTGAGCTCTTGAGTACTTCCTACCTAGATTTTTATCACAGGATTTTACTCTAGCTGTTATATCATACAGCTAGCTATCCTTCCACTACTCTATCCGGCAACCTAAATGATTTTTGGATGCCATTCAAAGTAAGTTGCAGGCATTCATATGCTTCTCACTGAATACTTCAGCGTATATATTGGGTTGGCCAAAAAGTTCATTCTGGTGTTTCTGTAAGATATTATGGAATATTAAGTACAGTTCACATTTGCTTACAGTTTTATTATTTCTTTGGAATAAAATTTATTTATAATAAAATGCAAAATCTTAAATATACCAACTGGTAAGTTTCAACAAGTACATGTACCTGTACAACCCAGATCCCTATCAAAATCTTAGGGGAAACACTGACTGAAACCACTCACCCTGGGCCAGGCACCGTAGTAATCATCTGCACCAGTTTCTTTACAACAGGAGGTCCTGGTAAGGAACATGGAACTAACAAGCCACCACCAACCACAGGAGTTCGGGAAAGGTCAGCAAGAGATGGATGCCAAAAGTCCTACCAATCTCCCATAATCCTCCTTGCTGGAATCCATCTTGGCTAAGCAATGTGTATACCACAGGAAGGACCTTGAGCCAGAACGATTGATCAGAGAGAATCTGGGCAGTACATCACCTAAAACCAGAGACTGCAAGCCACATGGCAGGCACTTCTCCTGGGTTTATTCACCCTCCTGCTCTCCGCTGGGGTGCCCCTTCCCAATAAAGTCTCTTGCTTTGTCAGCACCACATTTGTTCTTGGATAATCNCAGAGAGAATCTGGGCAGTACATCACCTAAAACCGGAGACTGCAAGCCACATGGCAGGCACTTCTCCTGGGTTTATTCACCCTCCTGCTCTCCGCTGGGGTGCCCCTTCCCAATAAAGTCTCTTGCTTTGTCAGCACCACATTTGTTCTTGGACAATCCATTTCTGAGTGTTAGACAAGAGCTCAGTCTAGGGCTCAGGAAAGGGTCCCCCTTCCTGCAAGAAAAATATAGAACACTATCATTGATCCAGAAAGTTCCCTCACGTTCCTTTCCAGTCACTGTCTGTCGACATGCTCCCAGAGGCAAACATCACTCTCATTTTTTTTCTACCATAAATTAGTTTTGCCTGTTCTACAACTACGTGAGTGAAATCATACCTGTGTATCTGTAAGGCTTATTTCACTTCATCTAAGGACACTTTATTACATGAGAGGAAAGTATCAAACTATAGGGCCCACCAGCAAGTTTTCATTTGAGACGAAGGAAAACTGTTCATTACCTAGAATTTCATTTAAAACCACAGTGGGAAATACCATTAAGAGAGTACAAAGATGCTTTCTAAGGTCCACTTGACTTCACATTCCAGGATGTCTGGCTCTGGGTGAGTATTCACACCATCTTGGTTATCTGGGTCATAAAGATCTTTTTTGTATAGTTCTTCTGTGTACTTTTGCCATATCTTCTGCTTCTGTTAGGTCTATACAATTTCTGTCCTTTATTGAGTTTATTTTTGCATGAAACNTTCACATTCCAGGATGTCTGGCTCTGGGTGAGTATTCACACCATCTTGGTTATCTGGGTCATAAAGATCTTTTTTGTATAGTTCTTCTGTGTACTTTTGCCAAATCTTCTGCTTCTGTTAGGTCTATACAATTTCTGTCCTTTATTGAGTTTATTTTTGCATGAAACGTTCCTTTGGTATCACTAATTTTCTTGAAGAGATCTCTAGTCTTTCCCATTCTATTGTTTTCCTCTATTTCTTTGCATTGATCGCTGAGGAAGGCTTTCTTATCTCTCCTTGCTATTCTTTGGAACTCTGCATTCAGATGGGTATATCTTTCCTTTTCTCCTTTGCCTTTAGCTTCTCTACTTTTCTCAGTTATTTGTAAGGCCTCCTCAGACAACCATTTTGCCTTTTTGCATTTCTTTTTCTTGGGGATGGTCTTGATCACTGCCTCCTGTACAATGTCACAAACCTCCGCCCTAGTTCTTCAAGCAGTCTGTCTATAAGATCTAATCCTTTGAATCTATTTGTCACTTTCAATGTATAATCGCAAGGGATTTGATTTAGGTTATACCTGAATGTTTAGTAGTTTTCCCTAGTTTCTTCAATTTAAGTCTGAATTTTGCAATAAAGAATTAATCATCTGAGCCACAGTCAGCTCCTAGTCTTGTTTTTGCTGACTGTATAGAGCTTTTCAGTCTTTGGCTGCAAAGAATATAATCAATCTGATTTCGGTATTGACCAACTGGTGATGTCCATGTGTAAAATCTTCTCTTGAGTTGTTGGAAGAGGGTGTTTGCTATGGTGAGTGCATTCTCTTGGCAAAACTCTGTTAGCCTTTGCCCTGCTTCATTTTGTACTCCAAGGCCAAATTTGCCTGTTGGTATTTGACCTGACAAATATCAGTTCAGTTCAGTTCAGTTCAGTCGCTAGGTCGTGTCCGACTCTTTGTGACCCCATGAACCACAGCACAACAGGCCTCCCTCTCCATCACCAACTTCCAGAGTCAACCTAAACCCATGTCCATCAAGTAGGTGATACCATCCAACCATCTCATCCTCTGTCATCCCCTTCCCCTCCTGCCCTCAATCTTTCCCAGCAGCAGGGTTTTTTCAAATGAGTTAGTTCTTCACATCAGATGGCCAAAGTATTGGGAGTTTCAGCTTCAACATCAGTCCTTCCAATGAATACCTAGGACTCATCTCCTTTAAGATGGACTAGTTGCATCTCCTTGCAGTCCAAGGGACTCTCAAGAGTCTCCTCCAACACCACACATTAAAAGCATCAATTCTTCAGTGTTCAGCTTTCTTTATAGTCCAACTCTCACATGACTATTGGAAAACCACAGCCTTGACTAGACGGACCTTTGTTAACAAAGTAATGTCTCTGCTTTTTAATATGCTGTCTAGGTTGGCCATAATTTTCCTTCCAAAGAGTAAGCATCTTTTAATTTCATCTGCAGTGATTTTGGAACCCCCCCAAAATAAAGTCAGCCACTGTTTCCATTGTTTCCCCATCTATTTGCCATGAAGTGATGGGATCAGATGTCATGATCTTCGTTTTCTGAATGTTGAACTTTAAGCCAACTTTTTCACTCTCCTCTTTCACTTTCATCAAGAGGCTCTTTAGTTCTTCTTCACTTTCTGCNTTTTTTTTTTTTTTTTTTTTAAATTTATGGCTGCACTGGGTCTTCCTTGTTACGCATACATGGGCTTTCTCTAGTTGTGGCAAGCAGGAGCTAGTCTCTAGCTGCAGTGCTTCTCACTGGTGGTGGCTTCTCTTGTTTCCAACCTCAGGCTCTACAGCTCGACTCAGTAGTTGCTCCAGGGCATGTAGGATCTTCCCAGACCAGGGATTGAACCTGTGTCCTCTTCATTAGCCGGAAGACTAAACCCCTGGTCCACCAGGGAAGTCCCCCAAACCTCCCAAGTTTTGAATTGACAACATTTTTTGTTTTTAGCATGTCTACAGACTGAGGTGGTAAGTGGCCAGACTCCCAGACCCTGCTGGCTCAGTCTGGAAGCTTCCTCCCACTCCACCCTCTACTCCCCCAGAGAGACTATACCTCTCTCCTTTACCACTCCTCTGGACCTTCTGAGGGAAGGGAAGTCTACCTTCCTTGTAAACATCAAATCTTATAAAGTGGGTGGTAGGATATTGCCTGGGCTTCCCCAGGATTTAGGTGAAGCCCTGTCCAAACCATTTAAATTCCCTTGTCACCATTCATGCTCATGATCAATTCCTGGCATCTAATTTTGCTTTTTTGACCCTTTGATGTGACAGGTGGGAGCACCAGTGCATTTTGGGAAGGGACGGGCCGGCAGTCTGCTCTATATAAGCACCCTGGATACGTCTAGTGTGTCTGGTTAGTGGAGATCATCCCCTCTCAGAGTCTGTGCTGAGAAGTCCAAGGTCCAAGCCTGCAAAGAAGATGTTAGAGGGACTTCTCTGGTGGTCCTGTGGTTAAGACTCTGCTCTTCCACTTCAGGCACGGGTTCAATCCCTGGTCTGGGAACTTAAGATCCCCCAGGCCCTGTGGTATAGCCAAAAAAAAGAAGAGAAGGTGCTAGAAGTCTCTCTGACTCTGCCTGGAAATACGCAGGTACTGGTGGTCTGAAGGGGCACCCATTTTCAAGGGCAGACTTGAATTTAGAAAGGGGAGACCCTACAGAAAGACCATCCTCCAAGCCCGCCTACATCACTCCCTTTCACCTTTGGACAACATAGCAGAGAGGTGGTTCTGATATACAGGGATGCTCAGGTAAGATGTCTGGTTCCTGCTTCGTTCGTTCATCCCTTCCACTGGTCAGTTCAGTCCCCTCGCCTACCTCCCATCACTGATGCCCTGGGGCTCTCACACCTGCTGCCCTGCTGGCCATGGGGGACGTGCTATAGAGTAAAACCCCAAGGCAGGCAGAGAAGCCCCTGGGCCACTAGAATGCAGTAAACAAAGTCTAGTTGCAATCGGGCACCCTGGAGGAAGTCAGAATACGGGGCTGGAGCTTGAGGAAGAGAAGGCAAAGTGCAGAGGAGGTCTGGCATGGAGAGGATGGGACTGGGCTAGAAACAAGAAACCTCAAGGAGGGGGCTAGGAGAAGAGGAAGACCTGATGGGTGAGGGCAGAGTCATGGGGAGACGGTGGGGAGAGCAGGGGTCAGGCAAGTGGGCTGACCCATAAGGCAGGTGAGAGTTGGAGGGACTCGACATCCAGGCTTA
This sequence comes from Neotragus moschatus, assembly GCA_006410615.1. NCBI lineage: Eukaryota > Metazoa > Chordata > Mammalia > Artiodactyla > Bovidae > Neotragus > Neotragus moschatus. Next base: position 906,729 of record SJYA01000293.1, on the reverse strand, counting down.
AGGCAGGCAGACGTAGTCATCAGCTTTGACACTGCCCAGTGAACTAGGCAACTCCTAACAGATGATTCCCCACTATTGCCTCTGAGTCTCCCTGGGTATCTGCCCCACCTCATCTTGTAGACCCTGTGCCCCAGCTCCTCAAAGGAGAAAACCCCAGGCAGGGACCTACTAAATGTCAAAGCGGAGCCGCCTGCTCCATCTACGCTTCCTTGGAGTCAGGGGTCGTTCTACACTCTGTGCTGGGCAGTTGGCTGGACCCTACACACCCACTGTTCCCATCCACTACCATGACCCTCGCAACACCAAGAAGGATGTGTTTCCCCATTTGACAGAAAGCTGAGGCTCACAGAAGAGAAGTGATTTGCCCACAGTGCATCTGAGGCTGCTTCATCAAATAGCAAGCTGTATGGACCAGTCCCTGCTCTTGCAATGGGCATGCAGGGGTGAGAGAGAGGCCTAGTGCTGAGGTTGTGTGTTGTGTTTTAGAGAGGGAAACAGACAAGTAGAGAAGTTTAGCTAATGATCAAGAGAATATGAAGGTCTACAACATTGTAAANTAGCAAGCTGTATGGACCAGTCCCTGCTCTTGCAATGGGCATGCAGGGGTGAGAGAGAGGCCTAGTGCTGAGGTTGTGTGTTGTGTTTTAGAGAGGGAAACAGACAAGTAGAGAAGTTTAGCTAATGATCAAGAGAATATGAAGGTCTACAACATTGTAAATCAACAGGACTTCAATAAAAAATTATTTTTAAAGAGTGAGACAGTATATACAAAAGAAAAGAAAAAAAAATACGAAAGTAACAGGCTCAAGTCTGGGGGAGTGCTACTCTGGCTGGTGAAGTCAAAGGAGGTCCTTGAAGAGGTCCAGCTGTCCAGCCATCACCAGGGAAGACCTGTCACACCAGGGGACCATGAACATAGGAAGCCTAAGACTGGACAGAGCTCCCCACTGAGGGTGCCACACATCCACCTGGGCCAGCCAAGAGCATGAGGCTCTGAGGGTAGAGCAGCCAGCAGTCTCATGGGCCTTGGGAAGGAGGGAATGGGAAGCTGCATGTAGGGACAGAGGAGGTTGAAGGTGGAGGCAGGGAGATCCAGCTGGAGGCTGTTAAACATCATCCACATTAGAAATGCTGGAGCCTAGAGCTGGAGACGGAAGAGGATGGTGTGGGCCAGGATATGGGGGAGCAGACTGGGGAGGCCGGGGAGGAAGCAGAAATGAAGGGAGGCAGATTTTGACCTTAAAACCCAAGCATCTTACCCCAACAGGAACTTTGTCCTTTTCTTCTTTGTCTCTCATTAGCCAGGACAGTGGAAGCACAATAGGTATACAGTTAACTCATCCATATATTCAGTCTTTATTGAGCACCTACTAGGTGCCTGTTGCTAAAGTTGAAGCTCCAATACTTTGGCCACCTGATGTGAAGAACTGACTCATTGGAAAAGACCCTGATGCTAGGAAAGATTGAAGGCAAAAGGAGAAGGGGACGGCAGAGGATGAGATGGTTAGACAGCATCACAGACTCAATGGACACGAATTTGGGAAACTCTGGGAGATAGTGGAGGACACAGGAGCTTGGCGTGCTATAGTCCACAGGGTCGCAAAGAGACACGATTTAGCAACTAAACAACAACATCCTGTGTGCCTGGCTCTGTCCTAGGCACCAGGGATATAGTATTGAACACAGCAGAGTCCTTGGCCTCTTGGAGTTTACACTGTGGAGGGAGAGGAGACGTGCGGGGGGTGAGGGGTAGTAACGGGGAAGCGAAAAGAGGACAAAGGAGCTCTCTTTCAGATGTGGTGATCACAGCAGGGGGTGAGCTGCTGGGTCTTAGATGTGAGGGTCTTGAGGAAGTACATTTCAGGCAGAGGAAGCAGCCTAGAGTAAGACGGTCTGGAGGTGGCCGGTACTTGCTGGCTGAGCCTGTTGAGTCATTAAATGATACCTGTGCCCTTGCCTTGGAATGTTCTATTATAAGACAAGTGCCTGAGTCTTTCTCATCAGACAGGAGTGGTCAGAGGGGCAAGTGGGGGCCACATCCCTGCTTTCTTTATACTAATCCTCTTTCCCCGACACTGGCCAGGCCTAGAAGTAGGACAGGTGCAGAAAAGGCGGAGAGAGCCAAGCAAGAAGGTAACTTCTCTGCTCTCCCACTGCTCATGCTAGGCTGCTCTGGTTTTCACCCCTGAAGGGCCCACCCTCTTATTTCCCCGCACCTCTGCCCCTGCCAACTCCCTCCTTCCACCCCTCACTGGGAAACCCTGCCCCTCCAGACAGTCACCTCCTGCTGAGTGGATTGTCAGCCTCTCACTGCCTCCCCTGGGAATGCAGTGGGCACTGCCAACCTGCTCTGCTCAGACCTGGTGAAACCACACAACTCAGGTTGGGACTGGAACCCATGTGGCTGGGACTCAAACTCAGTTAAAACCCAGTCTTCCAACTGAGGTCACACACCTGGTTTCCGGATTTGATGAAAGTTCTTCATGTCACATCACAGAAAGAATTTGGTGAGAGACAAAGCTATAGGAAAGAAATGGATTAACTTCTTCTTTCTTAATATATATTCTTTATTGAAGTATAATTGACTTACAATGTTTCAGTGTACAGCAAGGTGATTCAGTTATACATATACACATATATTATTTTTCTGCTTATTTTCCATTATAGGTTATTACAAGATATTTACTATAGTTCCCCATGCTATACAGTAAATGTTTGTCTCTTGCTGCATATATTTTTTTTAATTAGAAATCTAGCATTCTATTCATACTGTTCAACAAGTGGAATCAAAATGACATAATTTTTTTAGTCAGGCAAAAATTCATAAGCTTTCTAAAATATGTATTATACATACTATTTACATATATGTATACAAAAGCTTTTCTACTATGCTTGATAAAGTCTTGAGAAAGAACATCATAAAAAAAAAAAAAAAGAGAGAGAGAGAGAGAGAGATGGAGAAGCTGGAAAACATAAACTAAGTGAAATGGGATCACTGAATATGAAATAGAAAAAGTGAAAGAAACTAGATAAAAGTAAAAGAGTGTCATATAGTCCAGTCCATGGCTGCTCATTAGAAACATATCTAGAGCTCTGGAGAGAACAGGCAATAGCTGAGCTTTTTCTTTTTTTCTGGGTGTTTTTCAAATAATTCCAAGATAATTCTGATATGCATCTGGATTTTAAAAAGTGATTACAGGTTTTCCTACTAAATGATAGTTTTTATTATATAGGATTCTATTATTTTTATGTTGACCAATCATGAAACAATGGTATTGAGTAAAGTTACATAATCACAATAGTGAAAGATCTTTATCAATTTTCACAATCAGTGTGCTCTGCTTAGTCACTCAGTCGTGTCCAACTCTTTGCAACCCCATGAACTGTAGCCCACCAGACTCCCTTCTCCATTCACAGGGATTCTCCAGGCAAGAATACTGGAGTGGGTTGCCATGCCCTCCTCCAGGAGATCTTCCCAACTGAGGAATCGAGCCCAGGTGTCCTGAATTGCAGGCACATTCTCTACCACCTGAGCCACCAGGGAAGCCCTCACATTCAACAGCCAGACAAAAACATAAAAGATAATTACAATTGCAAGCCATAATGGCAACATGATTAACTTAACAATATAAAATAATTACATACAATTTGGGGGGTCAAGCAGAGTGATGTGGTAAGTGGATGTGCATACATGCATGTGTTTTCATCCACTTAGCCAGGCTATGTCTTTTGGTTGGTGCATTTAAGCCATTTACATTTAAGGTAATTATCAATATGTATGATCCTATACCATTTTCTTAATTGTTTGGGGTTTATTTTCTAAAGGTCTTTTCCTTCTCTTGTGTTTCCTGCCTAGAAGAGTTCCTTTAGCATTTGTTGTAAAGCTGGTTTGGTGGTGCTGAGTTCTCTTAACTTTTACTTGTCTGGAAAGCTTTTGGTTTCTCCATCAGATCTGAATGAGAGTCTTGCTGGGTAGAATGTTCTTGATTGTAGATTCTCCCCTTTCATTACTTTAAATATATCATGCCATTCCTTTCTGGCTTGTAGAGTTTCTGTTGAGAAATCAGTTGATAGCCTGATGGGAGCTCTCTTGTATATTAGTTGTCATTTTTCCCTTGTTGTTTTTAATCTTTTATCTTTGTCTTTAATTTTTGCCAGTTTTATTTCTATGTGTCTTGGTGTGTTCCTCCTTGGGTTTATCCTGCCTGGGACTCTCTGTGCTTTCTGGTCTTGTTTGACTATTTCTTTTCCCATGTTAGGGAATTTTTCAGCTATTATCCCTTCAAATACTTTTTCAGTCACTTTCTCTTTTTATTTTCCTTCTAGGGCCCCTAGAATGCAAATGTTGGTGTGTTTATTGTTGTCCAAGTGGTCTCTTAGGCTGTCTTCATTTCTTTTCATTTGTTTTTCTATATTCTGTTCTGCAGCAGTGATTTCTACCGTTCTGTCCTCCGGGCCATTTATCTGCTCTTCTGCCTCAGTTAGTCTGCTATCAATTCCTTCTAGTGTATTATTCCTCTCTGTTCTTTAGCTCTTCTAGGTCTTGGGTAAACATTTCTTGTATCTTCTCCATTGTTTTCCTGAGATCCCGGATCATCTTCACTATCATTATTCTGAATTCTTTTTCTAGAACATGGCCTATCTCCACTTCATTTGGTTGTTTTTCTGGGGCTTTACTTTGTCCCTTCATGTAGGACAGAACTTTCTTTTTCATGCTGATTTACTTTCTGTAATGTGGCTTTGTTCTAGTCTCTGTGGGACTGTGGTTCTTCTTGCTTCTTCTTCTGCCCTTTGATGGAGGAGGCTAAGAGGCTTGTGTAAGCTTCCTGATGGGAGTGACTGGGTCTTGCTCTGGTGGGAAAGGATTTGCTCAGTAAAGCTGTAAACCAATTATTTGCTGATGAGTAGGGTTGTACTCCCTTCCTGGTAGTTCTTTGGCCTGAGGTGATCCGGCCTGAGGTGACCCAGCCCTTGGTTCTATGACCCCTATGGTAAACTTAATGATGACCTCCAAGAGGATTTTATGCCAAGGGGGACCTTCCCAGACTGCTGCTGCCAGTGCCATCCCTGTGGTGAACCTCTGCTGACCAATGCCTCCACAGGAGACCCTCCAACACTAGCAAGTAGTTTTGGTTTAGTCTTCTGTGGGATCACTGCTCCTTTCCTCTGGGTCTTGGTGCATGCAAGATTTTGTTTGTGTTCTCCCAACATGATGGTGTGATCACTCATCTAGAGCCAGACATTCTGGAATGTGAAGTCAAGTGGACCTTAGAAAGAATCACTATGAACAAAGCTAGTGGAGGTGAAGGAATTCTAGTTGAGCTATTTCAAATCCTGAAAGATGATGCTGTTAAATTGCTGCACTCAATATGCCAGCAAATTTGGAAAACTCAGCAGTGGCCACAAGACTGGAAAAAGTCAGTTTTCATTCCAATCCCAAAGAAAGGCAATGCCAAAGAATGCTCAAACTACCACGTAATTGCACTCATCTCACATGCTAGTAAAGTAACGCTCAAAATTCTGCAAGCCAGGCTTCAGCAATACATGAACCGTGAACTTCCTGATGTTCAAGTTGGTTTTAGAAAAGGCAGAGGAACCAGAGATCAAATTGCCAACGTCTGCTGGATCATGGAAAAAGCAAGAGAGTTCCAGAAAAACATCTATTTCTGCTTTATTGACTATGCCAAAGCCTTTGACTGTGTGGATCACAATAAACTGTGGAAAATTCTGAAAGAGATGGGAATACCAGACCACCTGATCTGCCTCTTGAGAAATCTGTATGCAGGTCGGGAAGCAACAGTTAGAACTGGACATGGAACAACAGACTGGTTCCAAATAGGAAAAGGAGTACATCAAGGCTGTATATTGTCACCCTACTTATTTAACTTATATGCAGAATACATCATGAGAAACACTGGACTGGAAGAAGCACAAGCTGGAATCAAGACTGCTGGGAGAAATATCAATAACCTCAGATATGCAGATGACACCACCCTTATGGCAGACAGTGAAGAGGAACTAAAGAGCCTCTTGATGAAAGTGAAAGAGGAGAGTGAAAAA
>SJYA01000293.1:641966-900503 GCA_006410615.1 Neotragus moschatus | reverse complement strand
CTGCAAGAAGATCCAACCAGTCCATTCTGAAGGAGATCAGCCCTGGGATTTCTTTGGAAGGAATGTTGCTAAAGCTGAAACTCCAGTACTTTGGCCACCTCATGCAAAGAGTTGACTCACTGGAAAAGACTCTGATGCTGGGAGGGATTGGGGGCAAGAGGAGAAGGGGACAACAGAGGATGAGATAGGATGGCATCACTGACTCGATGGACGTGAGTCTGAGTGAACTCTGGGAGTTGGTGATTGACAGGAAGGCCTGGTGTGCTGCGATTCATGGGGCCTCAAAGAGTCAGACACGACTGAGCAACTGAACTGAACTGAACTGAATACTGTGGAAGTCCTATATTCAAATCCCTCTGGCATTCAAGGTCAGATTCCCTGGGATTTTCAGTCCCTATGTTGGAGCCCCAGACCAGGAAGCCTGACATGGGGTTCAAAATCTTCACAATAATGGGAGAACGTTTTGGTATTATTGTTCTCCAGTTTGTGGGTCACCCACCTGGTGGGTGTAGGATTTGATTTTATCATAATTGTGCCCCTCCTACCATCTTGCTACAGCCTCTATTTTGTCCTGGACATGGGGCATCTTTTTTTGGTAGGTTCCAGCATTCTCCTGTTCTTGGTTGTTCAACAGCTAGTTGCGATTTTGGTGCTTTTGCAGGTGATGGGCACACATCCTTCTACTCCACCATCTTGAACTGGAAGCCTGGAAATTCTTTTCCAGTTTCTAGAGGCTGCTTTCATTCCTTGGCTAAGGGCTCCCTTTCATCTTCAGTGCCAGCAATGGTCTCACTCAGACCTCTGCTTCTGTCAAAACATCTCTTCCTCTAGAAATGGATTTATTTAGAGAAAAACACATTCCAAAGACAGAGTGTATGGGCCATCCCAGAAGGTGAGAGCAGCCTCAAAATGTGTGATTAGCTTTCATGGACTGAGTAATTTCACAGGCTACTGAGTGGAAGGATTATTGCAACTACTTTGGAGAAGAGATTTCCAGGAATTGGATTATCATCCATTTTTCGGTCTTTAATGGTTGGCTTTGGAATTGTCATGGCACCTGTGGGTAAGTCATTTATCTAATGTTTTACAGTGAACATATACTAGTCTCAAAGTCTAGTGGAAGTTGGACTTGTCCACCATCTTGTTCCCTTGTGCCCCCTTCCCTTCTGTTTCACTGACACTGTGGAGGGACCTTGGAAACCCTGAAAGTGAAAGTGAAAGTGAAGTCACTCAGTCATGTCTGACTCTTTGCGACCCCGTGGACTGTAGCCTACCAGGTTCCTCCGTCCATGGGATTCTCCAAGCAAGAATACTAGAGTAGGTTGACATTTACTTCTCCAGGGGATCTTCCTGACCCAGGGATTGAGCATGGGTCTCCCATATTGCAGGCAGATGCTTTAACCTCTGAACCACAAGGCCACACATGGAAACCCTGGTACCCTATAATTCAAAGGAAGGGCCAGCCCAGGTGACCAGCCTGGATGCCTGGTCCTTGGCACAAACTCCACCTAGACTTTGACTGTGTCTTGGGCCACATGCAGCATATGGGATCTAGTTCTCCAACCAGAGACTGAACTGGTGCCCTCTGGAGTGGAAGCATGGAGTTTCAACCACTGGACCATCAGTGAAGAACCTGGGGTTTCTTATGACCAAAAAATATTGGAAGGGGACCATCACTTCCTCATTATTATTCCTAACTGCTTCTCCAGAGATCTTGCTGACAAGACATGTCGTCACTCTAATTTCCACTGATTCAAGACTTTCTATTCTTAACAAAAAAAAAAACAGGCAGCATACACACAAATGTGCCTGACCACACACAGAATCTTAAGAAGAACAAAGTGGGCAACAGGTTAAGGGATTTGACAAGGTGTCTTAGGCAGAACATCCAACAGGGAGAAGAGGGGTGGGAGCATTAAGTGAAAATATCCTTGGGTAAACTCAAGTGATCTTTCCTGGTGGCTCAGACGGTAAAGAGTCTGCCTACAAAGCGGGAGACCTGGGTTCAATCCCTGGGTCAGGAAGATCTCCTGGAGAAGGAAATGGCAATCCACTCCAGTAGTCTTGCCTGGAAAATCTCACGGACAGAGGAACCTGGTTAGGCTACAGTCCATGGGGTCGCAAAGAGTCAGACACGACTGAGCGACTTTACTCACTCAAACTCAAGTGAGGGGCTTCCCTGGTGGTTCAGATGGTAAAGAATCAGCCTGCAATGCAGGAGACCTGGGTTCCATCCCTGGGTTGGGAAGATTCTCTGGAGAAGGGAATGGCTACCCACTCCAGTATTCTTTCCTGGAGAATTCCATGGACAGAGGACCCTGGCAGGCTATAGCCCATGGGGTGTCACAAAGAGATGGACACAACTTAGTGAATGAACAACAACTAAAAACATGAGTGAAGTCACTGGGGAACTAACTGCCTGCCTGAATGAGCCAAATCATTTAATTCACCCTACTTAGTTAAGGAGCTTCCCTGGTGGCTCAGATGGTAAAGTGTCTGCCTGCAATGCAGAAGACCCGGGTTCGACCCCTGGGTCAGGAAGATCCCCTGGAGAAGGAAATAGCAACCCACTCCAGTACGTTTGCCTGTAAAATTCCATGGACAGAGGAGCCTGGTAGGCTACAGTCCATGGGATCACAAAGAGTCAGACATGACTGAGTGACTTGACTTCACTCCCTTAGTTAAGGAGAAAGGAGATCTTGCTTTACCATAAGGAGAAACCCCCTCCCTGTATATCAACACATACCTTCCTACAACTGAGAAGGGAGCGGAGGGTCTTAGTGGGAATTTACCCTTTTGGGGGTGGGGACTTGAGAACTCTGGCCTTGTCAAAAGTCCAGGAAAAACAATGAGTTTTGCTTTGTCCTGTTTGCTGTTTCTTTTAATCCTTTTTTGAACACCACCTGGCATGTGGGATCTTAATTCCCCAACCAGGGATCCATGCCCACTGCAATGGAAGTGCAGAGTCTTAACCACCTGGACCATCAGGGAAATCCCTTTTTGATGGTCCCTGAGGCGGCAAGGTGACTTCCCAGGTGGTGCTAGTGGTAAAGAACCCACCTGCCAATTCAGGAGACAAAAGAGGTGTAGGTTCCATCCCTGGGTCAGGAAGATCCCTCGGAAGAAGGCATGGCAACCCATTCCAGTATTCTTGCCTGGAGAATCCCATGCACAGAGGAGCCTGGCAGGCTACAGTCCATAGAGTCACAAAGAGTCAGACATGACTAAAGCAATTTAGCATGCACGCAGGAGGTGGCAAGGAGGCAGGCAGGGTTGTACATTCGCCCTTTGGGAGGAAGGGGGTGTTAGGGTTAGGGTTGTACATCCCTCTTTGGGGGAGAGAAAAGTGATACAGGAAAGACTGCCCTGAAGATTCCATTATTTTCACACTCAACTGAGGGCCTGGCAAGACTCTGATCTTTCATAAATATTATCTCATTTATTAACTGTGGCTCAGAGATGCTTGCTCCTTGGAAGAAAAGCTATGAAAAACCTAGACAGCATATTAAAAAGCAGAGACATCATTTTACCAACAACAGTCTGTGTTGTCAAAGCTATGGTTTTTCCAGTAGTCACGTTCAGGTGTGAGAGTTAGACCTTGAAGAAGCCTGAGTGCCAAAGAATTGATACTTTCAGATTGTGGTGCTGGAGAAAACTCTTGAGTGTTCCTTGGACAGCAAAGAGATCAAACCAGTCAATCCTAAAGAAAAGTGAAAGTGAAGTTGTTCAGTCCTGTCCAACTCTCTGTGAGCGCATGAACCGTATCTCACCAGGCTACTCTGTCCATAGGATTTTCCAGGCAAGAATACTGGAGTAGGTTGCCATTTTCTTCTCCAGGGCATCTTCCCGACCCAGGAACGGAACCCAGGTCTCCTGCATTATAGGCAGACGCTTTACCGTCTGAGCCACCAGGGAAGTCCAGAGACTAAAGGAAATCGACCCTAAATATTCATTAGAAGGACTGATGAGGAAGCGCCGATGCTTTGACCATCTGATGAGAAAAGCCGACTCACTGGAAAAGATCCTGATGCTAAGAAAGACTGAAGGTAGAAGGAGGCAGAGACAGAGGATGAGACGGTTGGATGGTGTCATCGACTCAATGGACCTGAGTTTGAGCAAACTCTGGGAGGTGGTGATGGACAAGCAAGCCTGCTGCAGTCCGTCCAGTCGCAAAGAGTCAAACACGACTCAACGACTGAACAGCAGAGACAAAAAGAGCCCAGGATCACACAGTACAAGGTGCTGGAAGCCGCAAAGCCCAGGCGGGCGCTGCGCTCTAGATGCCTCAGCCTCCCCTGACGCTCGGGAGGACGCGCTGGGCCGTTGGGAAATCGGTGCCGGGCGCACAGCAGTCTTCAGAGCGAGGGAGTAACTCCAGGCCTGGATTTCGTGGGTCCGCCGACCGAGCCTACACTTCTTGGCCTTGTCCTGGCTTCCCCCCCCTCCCCGGTGGCTCCTTCCCGCGGCCCCGCTGATTCTGCTTCCACCCAGGGGCCCCGGGCAGGGAACAGCCCCGCCATATCACCAAGTTTGCTGATACCCAGGGCCCCTCCCCGTCCCTCGCGCTGCTCCCCGCCCCTTCCCTCCCCTTCTCTTCCCTCCCCTCCCCTCCCTTCCCCGCCCCTCTCCTCCCTTCCCCGCCCCCCTCTTCGCTCGCCCCGCCCTCCGACCCACCCTGCGCCCTCGGCCCCGCCCCCTGAGAAGAGATTCCCAAGCTGCGAGGATCTGCCTGAGCAGATCTGCGCTAGGGATCGTGGAGGCAGCTGGTTGGAGTTCGCGAAGAGCCCAGGTGCAAGATGACAGCCCTCGGCGTTCAGGTGAGCGAGCGGCCGCGGTGAGAGCGGTAGGACTGCCTTGCCAGGGTCCGGGGGGGTAGTCAGGAAGCCACCTGGGACCACTCTTCTACCCCAGCACTGTTCTGTGGCTCGGTCTTGTCGCTTGGGTCCTTCGCACACCCGAGGCTCCCAAGTGTTGGGGTCGGGGGGTTGTCTTCTCTTTGGGGTCCTCTGTTTCCATCGGTTAAACAGAAGGGTCCCTCTTAAAAGGGGGCGCTTTATTGGGGCGGAAGATGGACGGAATCCACTTGTAGAGTGAGGTTCGCTCCTCAGAGGAGGAGGCATGTCTCGGGAAGCCAGAACTTTCCTGAACCCGGGCCAGGAGTACCATCTCCCCTCCGCAAAGCTGACTTTTGTGGGGTCGGGGACGGGGGTGGATTCGCTGGGACGCGCGGAAACCTGGGAACAGACTGTAGTGAGGTAAGGGGCCGGCATTGCAGAGATGAGGTTTCTCAGTGATGCGAGGCGTTTGCTGGAGAACCTGCCCGTCTCTCTCCGCCCCTCGGGCGTGCAGTTCTCCTACCCCGCGGCCGAGCTTCCATAGCTGACGCGTCCCGCCGGCTCGTGTCCCGACCTGATGGTCCTGGCAGTCGGAGGCCCGCAAACTCAGCCCGCGAGCGCTCAGAGCGCCACAGCACTGACCCCAGAGCTCCGCCCAGTTTACAGATGCGGAGGCTGAGGCTCAGGTGAAGTGACCTGCCGGAGGCGGCCAGCTCAGCCCCAGAATCGAGTGAGAGCCAGACTTGTCCCGAACGGGAGAAACTCCACTCACAAGCCTGCCGCAAACCTCCTGCGGCCGGGATTCAGCAGCCCGAGAGCGGGATGCAGCGAGTTACTTCCTACTGTTGTGAGCATACGCTGAAGTCCCAACCAGTCTGCCTCCGGACCTTCTGCGTGGAGGGTGGGGATCGGGTGTGGTCGCGCCTCGAAGAGCCCGCGGCCCAGCTGAGGAGAGACTTGCAAACAGGTTTCAGATAGGTCCAGGGAAGTGAGTGCTAGATTAGAAACTGCGACAGGATTAAGGGGTGGGGGAGAGCTTCTTACCGGGCTGGGAGGGGCAGGAAGACTGGTAGCCAGGTTGAAGGACTTGATTTTTAGCGAAGGATGGAGAAGGGGGTTGCGGGGATGGGCGGAAAAGATGAAGTTAAAACCCTGGAGCGCTACTGGCGGCGGCGAGGTAGGGGTGGGGGGCGCGGGCTTTGCTTGAAGATAGTCGCTGACACTTAGGAGCACTTAACCACAAGCCTGGGGCTGTTCTATGCAGTTGCGGTGTTCAGAACTCAGTTCAGCTCCACCAAGAGGGCAGGAGGCAAGACTAGTTATCTCCAGGGATAAATAACTTGTCAAAGAGCTAAAAATCAAGCAGACTGGCTCCTGTACCTCTCTGATCAGTGTCCTGGGGTCATGCTGGCGAGAATGGGCTTACTGTTCAGGAACCTGTAGAAGGGATTTTCTGTGAGGCTCAGTGGTTTAAAAAAAAAAAAAAAAAATCCGCCTGCCCATGCAGGAGACACAGGTTGATCCCTGGGTGGGGGAAGCTCCTCCTCCGAAAGAAATGGCAAACCCATTCCAGTACTCTTGCCTAGAGAATCACAGGGACAGAGGAGCCTGGCTACAATCAGTGAGGTCCCAAAGAGTGGGACACGACTCAGCGGCTGAGCACAGAAGGGATTTCCAGCCGATGAGGAGAAGGGCCTGACCTGGCCTTGGGCTGAGTGGGCAATGGGGGGTTGGGGCAAATAAGGAGGGAGGGGTGATGTGGAGAATGAGTAGTGAGCAGCCCAGAGTGTCTACTTAGGGGTTGATGGAATCAGATGGGGTCTTGGGTTGTAGAAGAAGACAGGATCTTGGCAGTGGACTCAGCGGCCCAAGAGTGTCAAGTGACACTGTTCTACAAGTCACTAGAAATCATTCAGGGAGCTGGATGAAAGGGGGAAATGCCCCTTCCTTTTTTTTTTTTTTTTTAAGTGGAGAAAGTCCAGACCCTAAGAGACTGAAGTGACTTGCCCAAGGTCACAGAGCTGGGCAGGCAGTATCAGGGACAGGGCTCAACTGCCCTCATCCTGGGTGGTCCACAAACCTTCCACTGACCATGCTGAGGCTCAGCTGCCCTCCAGGAGAGAATTTCAGGCCTTGGATGGCTCAAAGCTCAGGTGTTTGGGGAGGGGGGCAGTGGTGAGGAATGAGGACTCAAGATGCCTTATTGTTCCTAATGTTAAGACTAGCTGTAGTAAATCAGGACTGCTCATGTGCCAAGCATCTTTATATACATAATCTCAATTAATCCTTGGGAGTTTTATTGGTGTCAGAGTTTGAATGATACCCTACTTTGGGATGGGAGGGGGAAAATGACCTGATGTCAGCTATCTTTCTGAATGTCTGAGGGCCTGGAGATTAAAGTCCAGTCTGTGCCCAGGACAGGTGGGGCTGAGCGCAGGACAGCATGTGCTTTTTCTCCAGACAGTGTGATGTCCAAGGTCAAAAGGCCTCTGGGTGCTGTATTCTTGTGACTTGCCTGCGTCTGGGGTTTCCCATCCTAGAAACTTAACACCCTCTAGGGGTGTTATAACCTCACGAGGTGCCTTCATGGCTATGCTTTCCTGCAGCAGTCACTAACTCCTACAGAATGCAGATGAGAAACAAGAGTCAAGGGGGTTAAGAAACCTTGTTGCAAAGACAAACACCTTTGTGGTTTGTAATCAGAGGTTTCAAAGCTCCCTTGGTTTTCCTAGCAGTAGAGCTAAATTTTCTATTGAAATCCAGTACAGACTCAGATTCCCAGTGGCTCTGTCAGGAACAAGGGATCTGATGGGTTGAAGTGAGGGGCTGTCCTCCCCCTGCTAAGAGACAAGGAAACTCCCACCTGAATGCTCTTTACAGCACACCAGGCTGCCTTTATGTCTGGATCTTCATCGGTGTCCTTGGGTGTCTCTCAGTCCCCTCCACTCCTTTTCCTCACCACTATACTGAGCCCCTCACACGATGGCCCAAGTCAGTATTTATTGGCAGCATGCATCTCCACCCCCGCACATGATACAGCGGTTGAGCCCCTGTGCCAGGCTTTACTGTAATGTAGGCCAATGCTCTTGGGCAGGTCCCTTGGCCTCTGTGACAGTTGCCAGCTTTGCATACCCCCCATGAAGTTTCCTACTCCACCAGACAAACATTCTTTTTTTTTTTTTTTTTTAATGAAAAGCCAGCTATTTTTTTTTTTAAGTGGTGGCAAGCCTAGAGGTTACTCTTGATCGCGGTGCCCAGGCATCTCATTGCAGTAACTTCTCTTGTTGTGGAGCACGGGCTCTAGGCTTAATTGTGGCTCTCAGGCTTAGTTCCTCTGGCATGTGGAATTGTCCAAGACCAGGGATTGAATGCTTGTCCCCTGCATTGGCAAGCAGATTCTTACCCACTGTACCACCAGGGAAGTCCAGACTCGGGTTTAAGGGTGAAATGGGATCCTAACTTAGGCAGAAGTGCTGAAAACAAACAAGATTCTTTCCTGTATCCCTGGGGCTGCTAAGGTGGGCAGGTTAGCAGGCAGCCTGATGTTCCTGCTGGGGCTCTGACCACAGGGTCTCCCAGGAGCGAGGCCTTGTTTTCTGCCCCTCACTGAGGGGGTAGCCCAGGCCTACCTCTGGAAGCCTCTGTTTGCACGTGGGTAGGGCTGACCCTAGAGTCTCCTTTTGGCTGGTTTCCCTAGGAGTGATCATCACGTTTGAATTTTCTGCTTTTCTTACCTCCCAAACCAAGGTGTAACCTGGGCTGTTTCCACACTCACTATAAAGGACATAACTTAAGACTGGGCAGGAGATGGTTTAAAGGGAGCTTCAGGTGAAAGCGGCAATGGTTGCAAGCTTGACGTTCATTTATCTCGTGGCTCTTGAGCATGGTGCCAGGTGCTAGGGAAAGGCCCTGGCCTCCTGAAGGCCTCAGTCTCCGAGTGAGACAGACGATAACATACAGCCACTATTCAGACAGAAATAGGTAACTTGTCAGAACGATTCCTCTGAGAGTGACCAGAGAGAGTCCCTTCTGGGTTGGGTGATTATGGATCGAAACATGAAGAATGGAGAAAGGGCGGGGGCAGCCAGAAGAGTCTTTCAAGTAGAGGAGCCAGTAGGTGAGGAAGAGAGTTCTAGGCTTATCCTCGGCATGGGAAGAGGGCTGTGTACCTGAGCAGGCTGGTGGGGAGGATGCTCTGGGAGGGCTTGTGGGCCATCTAAGGTGTGCACTCTTTGAAGCATTCCTTTTGCTTCTGGGTTGGGGGACCGTGACTGGAGGGTGCCCCAGGGTTGTAACAAGAGACACCTCACTGGGCGCTTGACCCAGGTTGCCAGGAGAGAGGACAGTGCACTTTTCCAGGGCTGAAACCAAAGGCTGAAGGGGAGCCCCAGGGACTCCCCTTCCAACCCCAGAAGCTGCTGGAACACCTAGTGGTGGCACGTTCTGGGTGGGGTACAGGCTAAGCCAGACTGAAGGGTGAAGTGCAAACATCACTGGGCACCTGGGTCCTGGCAAATTCAGAAGGTACAGATTAGGATGAAACTGGGGGAGACCAGGAGCCAGGGGAGGAAGCCATCACTGATGTGCTAATAACTCTGCGTAGTGTTCTTGTTTTGCATATAAAGAAACCAAGGCTGTCTGCTGGCCCAAGGTCACAACAGCCAGGTCAGACAGGTTTTCTGACTTTAGAATGGGCTCAAGAGTATAGACAGGCAAATGGAATTTGGGCTTTTTATTCATCATTAAAGAAAGGGCAGGGAACTCTTTGCCCGATAAATAACTGGATCCACAGACAATGCTTATAGGTCTTGAATGGAGGGTGGGCCGGGAACAGGCAGGATGGGAGAAGGGTTCCAGTGGCAGTGGGAATCTGAACTGCATGTTGTGGGTCCTCCCTGAAGAGGCTGGTGGGGTGTGGCGGGGGGCCCTCCCTGACATGCTGCCCCATGCTGTCTTCCAGGCGCAGAGGCTGCTGGGCCAAAGGAGGCCCCACCAGTCCTTCTTTGAGTGCTTTACCCGAGCCCTCATCATCCTGTGTACCTCCCTGGCTGTGGTCCTCTCCTCCATCTCCATCTGCAATGGCGAATGGCTCCTCGCAGATGACCGCCTCTTCGGACTGTGGAGCTTCTGCACTGCCTCCAACCAGACAGAGCTGCACTGCCTCCGAGACCTGAGTCAGGCCCAGGTGCCCTGGCTGGCGTCAGGCATGGTTGTGGCCCGCGTCGTGGCTACCTTGGCCGTGGTGGTCGCCATCTTTGGCCTGGAGTTTCTCATAGTGTCCCAGGTGTGCGAGGACTCCCTCGCTTGGCGGAAGTGGGCTCTGGGCTCCACCCTCCTACTCATCTCATTCATCCTCTCCTTTGGGGGCCTCCTGAGCTTCCTGGTCCTTCTCAGGAGCCAGGTCACACTCTTGGGCCTCACCCTGATGTTCTGGAGTAACTTCACAGCTTCCTTCCTTCTCTTCCTGAATGCTATCAGTGGCCTGCACATCAACAGCATCACCCATACCAACAACAAGCATCCCTTGGGCCTGCCTACAAAAGTTTAGGACCCTCCTCCAAGGACATCAAGTTACAGAAAGCCTGCCTACAAAGGGACTTTTCCAGACTTCCCTGGTGATCCAGTGGTTAGGACTCTGGGCTTCCAATGCAGGGGACACGGGTTAGATCCCTGATTGGGGAACTGAGTCCCACATGACGTGCCGTGCAAGGGATTGGAAAAGATGAGACTTTTCTAATTCCAACATGTGACATTCAAATTGATGCCTCTTGGCCTTGGTGTGGTTGGGCCAATGGCCCAGGGGTCTTTGCAGCTGGTCTGCAGCCCAGAGGTCAGGTGGGAGAGCCTCCATGCCACCAGCTGCACCAGTTTACCCACAGCCATGTTATATAGGATGTTGATTTTACAAGAATAAACATATTTTAAAAACCCTTCCTGGGATGGGAATAGACCGGGAAGCAGCTCGGGTCACTGGTGCCCAGGCCGGCTGCACAGGGATGCAGAGTTCACGCCTGTTTTATTGACCCTGAGGGGATGTGGGCTGTAGGGCTCCTGGGAGACTAAGTGTGAATCATCCTTCCAGCAAAGGGTGTCCAATTAGTGCCTAAGACTTTCTTCCACCAGCTCAAAGGGCCTTTGCATTTTCCCTGCTTTAGCTTTGGTCACGCCAGGGAAGCAGAGTTCAAGACTGCCTGCATATAGTAGGCTTTCAAACCATTTGGCTTTATTTGAACCCTGCCCTTTGGGGGTACTTCAAAATCCCAGGATAACCCCTGCTTCCAGCAGCTGGCTGTCCCTTTGAGGACTCTCCTTGTGAGTATGCCTGAAGCCATTCCAGGAGAGCTGGAACTTATAATACTAATTTATAGTACTGTCCTCTTGATGTAGGGACTTCCCTGATGGCTCAAGCAGTAAAGAATCCACCTGCCAATGCAGGAGACTCAATCCCTGGGTCAGGAAGATCCCCTGAAGGAAGAAATGGTAAACCACTCCAGTATTCTTGCCTGGAAAATCCTCATGGACAGAGGAGCCTGGCAGGCTACAGTCCACAGTGTTGCAAAGAGTTGGATACAACTGAGCATGTGATGAATGGATCTCTGACATAGCATGTGTGTCCATCTTTGGTCAGGGCCAGATAGCCTCAGTACCATTTTTGATCCTAGAACACACTCCAGAGAGCACGTATCTGGACTCCACGGGGTACAGGGAACTGGCCAAACCTTGGATAATGATTAACAACCAGCCTAGATACAGAGGGCCTGCAGGTGAAGGAGACAGGAACCAATGGAGATTTCCACTCTTGCTGGCCGCTTTATATTTTTGTGCATTAAATTGCCCCCTTTTCAGTCCCTTTTCCGCCCAGTAGGTGGGGTTTTTTTCTGCCCTCAGCCTATTTCATTCTATACTAGCCCTGTGCCCCTCCCTGACCTGATAAGCTCAGGCCTTCCCTGGTTCATTCTGGCCTCATGAGGTTTGGGTTTCTGCCTGCCAGGTCCTCTTTCTGGGTGTCTATACCTCGTGATTATTTTTTTTTAACTTTTCTTGATTCGAAGTTGCACAGAGTTCATGGAGGGCTCTGGAGAAAGTTATATCAGCTATACAGGCTGACATGTATTCTTAGCCCTGGAAAATGGGCAAGCTGGCCTTTTCACCCCAGGGGCAGTCTAGGAAGTGAGAGAGGGTGACCTCCTTGTCTGCAGGGGTGAGATGCAGAAGCTGGGGGCCAGGGCCACTTGTCCAGGTCACCCAAAGCCAGGACTAGAGCTGGGCCCACCCACCAGCAAGATGCCCTTCCCTCTACTCTGGGGGGAGGGGTCACCTCTGCTTCTGTCCGGAATGCTTTCCCTGAGCACGTAGGCAGTGTTTTGTAAAAAGTTTCAAATATTCAGTCCTTTAATCTTCACATGTCCAGCAGAGAAGGAATGCTGATATGCAAGGGAACTGAGATCCAGACAGTTAGGGATAAGATGAAAATTACCAGTGGGACAGGGAGACAGGCCCCCATTCATCCCTGCCTGGGAGCAGGTGAAAACAGCCTTGGAGCAAGCCTGGGGATTTAAAATCAAAAGTCCTGCACTGAGCTGCCACTTCCAGCTGGGTATCTTGATCAAGTCATAGGACCTTGGTGAGCCAGTTTCTCTTCTGTCAAATGGATTCTGCCCCATTTTCCGCAGTACTACAGATAACTGAGGGCTTCCCTCATAGCTAAGTCAGTAAAGAATGCCTGCAATGCAGGAGACCCGGGTTCGATCCCTGGGTCAGGAAGATCCTCGAGAAGGAAATGGCAACCCACTTCAGTATTCTTGCCTGGAGAATCCCATGGACAGAGGAGCCTGGCAAGCTACTGTCCATGGGGTTGCAAGAGTCAGACATGTCTTAGTGTCTACACCACCACCACCACCACCACAGATAGCTGAAAGCAGGAGTAACAGGGTTCCTCATCCCTTGTTAGGGTCATTAAAAGGTTCCCTGTAACTTGATCAAGTTGTCTTGAAGGCTCTGGGGTAAGAGCTGGATGGATGAGTTGCAATGAGGGCTGGGGAGGGTCCACCCAAAATTTCTCTGGTTCACTGGTTATTGTTCAGTTGCTAAATCATGTCTGATTCTTTGTGACCCCATGGACTGCAGCACACCAGGCTTTATTATTCTTCACTATCTTCTGGTTCACTGGGCTTATAAGCTTATTCCTGAAAACTGGAGCATGGAGGTCAGGGAAGCCCCCTTCTCCAGAAAGTAGAGGGGGCTAGCATCCTCCACCTTGTGTCTCAAGGACAAGAAGACCGACAAATACCAACCAAGTCTCATCCCAGTTATCATTTATTCCCCTGCCCTCTCCTGGGACCCCTGAACTACTCTTTCCAGGAAACTCAACAGATCTGAATCCCAGGCCCTTTTGCTGTCCCATGCCCCATCAGTTCTGAGGAATCATCACCACAACCCCACCCCAAGGCCAGGAGGAGGGGTGTAATAGTCACTGGAGAGACCACACAGTATCAGGCAGGAAGCCAGGCTCTCCTACTGCGGGACCTGGGGCGACCAGCCTCAGATGACACTGGTCCTATGGGTGGCCCGACTCTGCTCCGAGGGGCTGGCCTTGATGCCATTGCTGAAGAAGGAGCTGGGGGCCACGGGCCGCAATGGGAGCTCACGGAGGTGCCACTGCCGCCACTTCTTCTGAACTTCCAGCTGCACCTGCCCCCGGAGACCAGGAGTCAGCCAAGAAGGAAGGGTGATCTTTGCCCGAGTTTTTTTTCCACTGGGGCCTCAGCACAAGCTCTGCCACTCCTGCTCGGCGGGCATGCCCTCCCCTCCACTCAGATTTACCATTTTCAGCCCTGACATCCATAGGTACTGAGGGGCCCCTTTCCCTTTTCCTTTCACCAACAACCTTAGCAAACCTATCCTGAAGAAGGAGCCTGTGATCGTTCCACAATCTCCAGATGGTCACCTGGGACAATTGGACTCGTCCCCACGAAGCCACTCTAGCTCAGAACTCATCTAGGGACGAGGGGGCTACTCTTTGGAATTTCCTTTACAACCCCCAGCTGCAGCAGCAAAGCATTTAGGGCTAGGTTTGATGCTTGACTTTTGGGAAAATAGAGGCTACTCCCATTCAAGTGGGGCGAACCAAATGATTGACAGCCCCAGGAAGGGTTTATTTGCATGTAGTACTGTGTTCAACTAACGTCAACTGCATGGCCTCTGTACAGGAGCCTCCTGATCGGATCCAGATGCTCTGGGCAAGCGCAGAGACTGAAAGTTAAGTGTGCAGCTCCCGCAACCCTGCTCAGCAGTCACACTCTTTGGAGGTCTCTGAGGATGGAGGGGCAGACGTTTCACCTGAGTCACTCTTTACAGATGGGAAGCCCGAGGCCCAGATCAGGGCAGTGACCAAGGTCACTCATCAGGCAACCAGCAGTCAGCAGCCTCTGTTAGGGTTGGGGTGCCTGCACTTTCCATTTCCTGAATTTCCCTGAGGGTTAGAATCACCTGGAGTGCTTGTTAAAACATTCTCAGCCTCCAGCACAGACCTAAAGGATGCATTTTTGCCTGTTTAGAAACAAGGTAGGACCCAGCAGTTGTTTTAACGAGGCCTCTGGGTGATTCTGTTGCTCCCGTTAAGTGAGCTCAGACTCCTGGAAGACAGATTTTGAGCCAGGAGGCCCTGGTCTCCCCACCCACACCATACCCCACTCCCTGCCACCCTTTCCAGGTGGCCCTTCTAAACCACAATCCTGACAAGGGAGCTCCCCAGGCAGAAGAGCAACCCCAGAACACTCACCTCCCCATTGAGGAAGCAGTAGAGGATGGCCACCACCAGGCCCTGCGGAGGAAGCAGGGGCAACGGGATTGGTGAGGGGCTCCAGCATTCGGCCTCCTAGTCCCCTGGGGTCCTTTCATCACCAACCCCAGGCTCACTTCTCCCCATGACTATTCCAGAGCCTTCCCACATCTCTGCTACCCCAGAGGGAACAGGGGCTTCCTCTTCTGGCCCTGCAGTGCACCCAGCTGTGCTGGCATCCCCCACACAGACTGAGACCCCTGGGGGCAAGAATGACCCCGGGTCCAGGGAGGTGCCCTGCGCCAGGGTGATGTCAGTTACATTAACAGAGGCTGCTAACTCAACCTCGGTGACCAGGCAGGTCACGGGAATTAGTAAGGTGGGCCATCCAGGAGAAGCAGGGAGCGGTGGTACGTGAGACTTGTCCATCCTGCCCAGAGCTCTGTTCTGACACATTTGTCTTTCTATCTGAGTAGCTATCCCTGTTTAAACCTCTCCAGATTTCTAGCTGGTCCTGCACACAACCCCACCCAGGCCCAGGGGTTCACATGGCTGCTCCACCTGCTCAGCTCCAGGCAGGATGGGCGTGCCTCAGGTGCCACCAAGCCCTGCTTCTCCTGGATGGCCTCCCTTATTAATTCCAGTGACCTGCCTGATCCCTGCGGCTGAGTTAGCAGCTTCTGCTTAATGCAACTGAAGTCTGAGCAGAGCTCAAGTGCAGGCCTCAGCCTGCGAACAGGGGGCCTGACTCCCCACTCACATCTCCAAGGTCAGAGGCCTCAGGGTTACGTTTGCTTTTAAGTTCCCTGGTGGGGTGGGCATCTTATCTATCAGGACCCTCCCTCTCCAGCATCTGGACTCCTCTTTTCCCAATGGAATCCCCAGAATCCTGGCATGGAACCCACCAGGCAGGGACTCCAGGCTGAGATGCGGGATTTGAGGCCTAAAGCTTGTATGAAACCATGAGCTTTGAACAGGGTCTAGCAGTCTGGATGTCCAGCTCACCTAAGGACCCTTGAAGGCCAGCCTGCCCTTCCTAACAGGCCCTGCCCTCAGGCCTCCTCGGTCAGCATCCTGCCCCCCAGAGGACTGGGTGCCACAGCCCTGACTGCAGGTAGCCCACCCCCTCCTCCCAGTGCAAACCAGGCCTGCTCCTGGCTACTTAAGAAATGGACAGGATTCCAAAGAGGGATGAACCAGCCCGTTTACAGTGGGTTTCATACACATAACTGCTCTGGGATCCCAGCATTCTAACAAGAGTTTTAGAGACAGACTAGAAGGATCTGCTCTGGATTCTCAGACATGGATGATGTCACACAAAATGGGGACTATGCGGGTGGGGCAGGAACATGTACTCAGGGCAGCAGTTTCCAAGTTTGGCCGCACATGAGGATCACTTGGGAGTTCTGGCCCAGGTGCATTCTGTGCCCTGAATCCGAATGTCTGGGGTGGGACCAGCAGCAGCTCTGAAAGAGCCCCAGATGGTTCAAATGGACACCATTGACTAGGAGTTGCTGTCAGAGAGTGTGAAAGGCAGGCTTTGCAATAAATAAGAGCTGGATTTGGGCCACAGCTTAGCCTATGTAATCATGGCTTCTGGGTTCCAGGTGCTTCACTTAATCCTTGCCAGAGCTCTGGAAGGTAAGCAGGGAGGATCCCTGCTTCCAGGTGAGGGACCTGAGTTACGGGTTTTGGTGGGCCTGGAGCTGGAGGTCAGGCTGCTGGCCCTCTCTGGACCGGGTTGCCTGGCCTCAGATATGCTGAGACACAGTCTCTCTATTCAAGTGAGGGCAGGAGCCCTGGGTGAGGGCAGGTTAGATATACCCCAGGTAAGTAGAGGGCGGCCTCCCACAGCCAACAAGTTTAGGAAATACCAGTTTTATACAGTCATTAAAAATGCAGTCTCTGAAGAATTTTAGTGAGCTGGAAAAATGTTCATGATGGAATGATAGAGAATTAAATATAACAAGGAGGATTGAAAAACCACACATCATGATCTCAATTACCTGTGTGTAAGTGTGTGTACATGTGTATGTCTTCTTGGATAGAAAGGAGACTCAAAAGTAAACACACCATTTTAACAGAGGTTATTACATTGGGTTATGAGAGTTTGGATGAATTTGCCTTTCTATTTTAACTTCTCCTTACTTCCAAATTTTCCTCAGTAAGCAAGTATTTCTATAATTAGGAGGAGCTGACTCTGCAACCCTGTGGACTGTAGCCTGTCAGACTCCTCTGTCCATGGGATTCTCCAGGCAACACTGTTAGAGTGGGGAGCTATTCCCTTCTACAGGAGATCATCCCAACTCAGGTAACGAACCCAGATCTACTGTACTACAGGTGGATTTTTTACTGTCAGCCACCAGGGAAGCCCCCAATAAACTTCAGTCTTTAGGAATATATGACAGTGATGATGGTATTGTGGTTCTATGTGTGTCCTTTAAGTTCTTGTCTTTCAGAAAGTATATACTAAAATGTTTACATTTGAAATAACATGATGGCTTGAGTTTGCTTAAAATGATGAGATGGGGAGTGGATGGAGGTGAAATAGGACAGGTCACAGAAGGGTAAGGGCTAGATGCAGGTTCATTATATTGCTCATTTGACTTTTGTATCTGGAAAAACATTTCCATAATACAGAATTTTTTAAATATTTGTTATATCACTATATATATGTATAAAATATAATGAAATGATATATGTTTGTATTTGAACAATGGTTCTTTTTTAAAAAAAAAAAAAACACCCTTAAAGATCTTTTTTTTTTCTTTGTAAACATTCCTATGGGCTGGAATAAAGCACAAGTTGGAATCAAGATTTCCAGGGAAAACATCAATAACCTCAGATACGCAGATGACACCACTCTTTTGGCAGAAAGTGAAGAAGAACTAAACAGCCTCTTGATGAAAGTGAAAGCAGAGAGTTTAAAAGCTGGCTTAAAACTCAGTATTCAGAAAACTGAAATCATGGCATCCTGTCCCATCATTTCATGGCAAATAGATGGAGAAACAGTGGAAACAGTGTCAGACTTTATTTTGGGGGGCTCCAAAATCACTGCAGGTGGTGACTGCAGCCATGAAATTAAAAGACGCTTGCTCCTTGGAAAAAAAGCTATGACCAATCTAGACAGCATATTAAAAAGCAGAGACATTGCTTTGCCAACAAAGGTCCATCTAGTCAAAGCTATGGTTTTTCCAGTAGTCATGTATGGCTGTGAGAGTTGGACTATAAAGAAAGCTGAGCGCCGAAGAATTGATGCTTTTGAACTGTGGTGTTGGAGAAGACTCTTGAGTCCCTTGGACTGCAAGGAGATTCAACCAGTCAATCCTAAAGGAAATCAGACCTGAATTTTCATTGGGAGGACTGATGCTGAAGCTGAAATTCTGGCCACTGATGTGAAGAACTGACTCAGTGGAAAAGACCCTGATGCTGGAGAAGGGGACGACAGAGGATGAAATGTTTGGATGGCATCACCAACTCAATAGACGTGAGTTTGAGTAAGCTCTGGGAGTTGGTGATGGACAGGGAAGCCTGGCATGCTGCAGTCCATGGGGTCACAAATAGTCGGACATGACTGAGTGACTGAACTGAACTGAACTAAAGCATTCCTATGGGAACATTTAGGAAAGTGCTTTTGGTTTTCTCTTAATAAGCATGTCCCCAGAGAGGAGCCAAATGGCCTTCCCTTGGGTGTAGTCTGCAGGCCTAGCCACAAACCTAGTTCCAGAGACAGGAAGTCCTCATCTATGCAGTCCTAGGTCTCCAGGTTCTCATCGGGATCACTACCCACTTTTGTCAGCTGGGTCAAGACCTTCCAACCATCTTTGGACAGCCCCGCCCACCTGATAAAAAGGGCCATGGTAAGCCCAGCCTTCCCCCATGTTACACGGAAACTTCCTGATCCAGAGAAAAAGCTCATGGATTATGCACAGAGACTAGGTCTCCAGGGGTCTGGGGTGCTGGCAAGAGTCTTGGGCAGAGAAGAGGCTTAGAAGCATGCAGCAGGGACAGCCCTGGGGGGAGGGGGGTCTGCAGGCATGGGTTAGGGCCAGACCCCATTCAGGGATGCACTCTTGTTGTGTCTTCCCTGGAACCTGGGCAGGACAGGGGGAGATGACCCTGGGCACCCCCTGTCCTGAACAGAACTCCAGGAATGAGGGAGGCACCCAGCCTCACCCTAAGGCCGAGGCCTGCCCAGGTGAGGAAGTCTCTATGGATGGGCTGTGTGTTGACAACAAGCTGGCTTCTTCAGGAAAACCCACGGGGAGAGATTTCTCTCGGGCCCCAAAACTATAACCCTAGGCTTTCTCTGGGAACCAGGCTGCTTACATCCAAGTCTTGAAACAGAGTGTGTTCCTGTCTTTGCTTTGGCTACTGGGAAGCTCCAGACCAAAACTTATGACACACTTCTCCCCTCTTAGAGAACTTCATCAAATTTGTTTCTGTGTATGAACTCAATTTTGGCTTTATTTTCTTTATTCACTGACCCCTCATCTGCTTATTTTTTGTCCTTTGTATGTTTTCTCTGAAAGCTACATCATATTATTTTTGGAAGGAGATAGTTATAAGTAAATAAACAAATAACATTGTGAAGTTTGGGATTCATGTTAAAAGTCTCTTGTGGCCAAATAGGTTTACTATATTTTTTAACTACAACATCTTATTGAATTAGTAGATAGGTCGTTTCTCCTCTCCCCTTTTCCCCCTTTTTTTAAAGTTGGTTTTTATTTTTAGTAAATTGTGTATGTAATTTGTTTCAAAGCATCAAATGTCTCTTGTCACCAAAACGAAAAGAAAGAAAAGAAAAGAAAAAAAACAGTAGCCTCCTGACCTCCTTGCCCGCGTTTCCTGTTCCTCAGACTTGGAACTCTCCTGACGGATTCTGCATAGTATGCTGATGTGGTTACTTCTGGATTCTTCAGCTCGGGGCGTGTTTATGGACTTCCCAGTGTGCAGATGAGGATATTCTTCTAAACAGCCTTCCACCCCACCCTCCTCTCCCGCTATGCTCACCTTCTTGCCCGCTCCACTCCTTGGTGGCTCAGCTCCAGCCCTCAGTGCTTGGACTGTCTCTAACTGCTGAGAGCTGTGTGATCTAGAGCACCAGGGCTACGTTCTTCTGTCCTCCCTGGAGTCAGTCTCTCACTCCTGAGTTGCATCTCCCACCCCCATGTGACACGTGACTGGTGGGGAACTTGGGACCCACTGAGGGTCACACAGCACAGTGAGGTCCTGCCCCTGCCTCTCTTGGGTCTCTTCCAGATGAGGCACTCCTCCGCCTTCGGGAAGATCTGGATTTTGGCCTCTCTAAGGGGGAAAAATGCCTCCTTTCACCTTTAAGTTGCTGCCCCTAGAGCTTACCTGGAATGAGCCAAGGGCCAATTCAAAAAACAGCTGGATCTCCATGGCATCCTCGGGGGAGAAGGCGAAGATGATGTAGTGGATTCCGAAGAGGGGGATCAGCAGGAGGGTGGACTTGGCCAGACGCCTGGGGACAGAGAGGCACTGCAGCCCACACCCCACACCCACAAGCACCCCCATACTGCCTGACTGCAGGAGGCTCTGCCACTGCTTGTTTATTTAACTTTCATTTTGGAAAGTCTCCAGCTCCCACATACCCAGTACCTGGATTCACTCTCCAAACTCTTGGATTATGCAACCTTATCAGTAAAATGCTTTGAACCCGTAGCCGCAGGAATTACGCTATAACGTATGTGCATATGTTACTATTAAGATATCACACACTGTCTAACATATTATTAGCAAAGCCACCATTCTCATTTGTTGGATAATGAATATCTGTAAGGAGAAGCTCTTTTGTTTTCTTCCCAGGGTAGGTTGCCAAATTTAGCAAACATAAATACAGGATGCCCAGTTCAATCTGAATTTCAGATAAAAACTATTAGCTATTTATCCAAGCCTCGGATTAAACTGGGCATCCTGTATTTTATCTGGCAACTTTATTCTTGATCCCCAGCATGACCCTACTCCAGAGCCACTGCTCTAAAGATACCCTAGGAAAATCTGTCACCAAGTCATCCAGGCCTCTGCCAGATTCTGAGAACCCAGAACATCACAGAGAAAGCCTCTTGTGGACACTGATTTGTCTTTAACATTTGTCATGGGCTGAACTGTATCCCCCCCACCACACAAAAAAATTTTAAGTAGAAGCTCTAACTAACCCCTAGTACCTAAGAATGTGACTGTATATGCAGATAGGGACTATGAAGAGGTGACTAAGTTTAAATGAGGCCATCAGGGTGGGACTGCAGTCTAATCAACTGGTGTCCTTTTAAGAAGAGATATGGGGATTGCACTTGTATAGAGAAAAGGTCACGTGAGGACCCATCAAGAAAGTGGCCGTATGCAAGCCAAGGAGTGAGGCCTCCGGAGAATCCAAATTTGCCAACACCTTATTCCTAGGCTTCTAGCCTCCAGAATAGTGAGAAATTAAGTTTCTCTTTCTTAAGTCAACCACTTAAGTTACCACTTTAGTGATGTCTTGCTATGACAGCCTGAGCAGACTAATACAGCATCTTTCTTGACCATCTCAAAGGTTTTAAAGTATTTTTGAATCACATTATCTTGACAATCTGGTGAAGGTCTAGTGAAAGCTGGAAAATACACGGTCGACCCTTAGCACCCATGAGGATTGGCTCCAGACCTTCTGCAGACAATGAAATCCTTGGATGCTCAAGTCGCTTATATGAAATGGGGTATTTGCTTAAATCTATGCACATGTCCCCATATATTTAAATAATCTCTAGATTACTTATAATACCTCATACAATGAAAATGTTTTGAGTAGGATTTTTTTCCCAAAATATTTGCAATCTGCAATCCAAGGTTGGTTGAATCCTTGGATGCAAAACCCACAGATAAGGAGGGCCACTGTCCCCATAAAAACTTGAATTTGGGCCCCTGACTCCCTAGCCTCATCCCAAGGATGAGATACTTGCCTCCAGGGGTCCTGCTTAGATTTCTTTTCTCCCCACCTCCAGGGCAGTTCTATGGAGAGGAAAGGACCCACTCCTCCTTTCCTCCACCCCACTGTAAACTCCCTGGGATGAGGTCCCAGTTCTTCCTCCTCCTCCACCTCTAATAGTATCGAGCACCAGCTGGGTAAACAGTAGGTGTTCTGTAAATGTCTGCTGACTGACTGAGTGCCTGTCTTTGCCTTCCACTTACTTATAATGGTTCACTTCATTTCCTCTTGTTTCTTGAGTTCTAAGTTTTCTCATCAGGATTCTTAGAATGTTTATAAAAAGGATGAAATTAATCTGTAAAACACAAGACAGAGGTGAGGCTAAAGATGATCTGCTTTCCAGCCACCACTCCTGGCTCCAGCACCAGGCAGGGAAGGCAGTGCAGCCACAGCAAGACGGCACGTCACGCCCCCCAGCACATCCAGTCCTGGAGAAACACACTGTCTTCCATGGCTCAGCCTCCACTTCTGGGCTGCACGAGCTCTTAGGTCTGCTCAGTTGCAGGGTGGATCACTCACAATCGGAATGTTTTGGAATCTTATTAAAATGCAGGCCTGAGATTCAGCATTTCTAGCAAGCTCTAGGGGCTTCCCTGGTGGCTGAGAGGTTAAAACGTCTGCCTGCAATGCGGGAGACTGGGGTTCGATCCCTGAATCGGGAAGATCCCCTGGAGAAGGAAATGGCAACCCACTCCAGTATTCTTGCCCAGAGAATCCATGGACGGAGGAGCCTGGTAGGCTACAGTCTATGGGGTCGCAAAGAGTCGGACATCACTGAGCAACTTCATTTTCACTTTCCAGGGAATGAATGCCAAAGCTGAGCCTTGGACTACGCCCAAGTAGCAAAAGCTTTATAAGCAGAGGTTCTCAAAGTTTAAGGTGCAGATTGCTGGGCTCCGCCCCCAACAGTTATGGTTTAATTTGCTTCTTCTTCCTTCCTTTCTTTTAGCTGCAGCTTGCAGAATCTTAGTTCCCCCACCAGGGACCAGGCCCTCGGCAATGAAGGCCTGGAGTCCTAACCACCAGACCACAGGGGAATTTGCTTTCTTAACAAGCTCCCTGGTGAAGCTGCCAGTTTAGGGACCACATTTTGAGAATCACTGCTTCAGAGACTTACAGTCCCTCTGCAGCTCAATCACCAGCTCCGGGAAGCCCTCTGATCACCTCCTTTTCCTGATTTATTGTAGTTAGGGATGATGCTACTTGTAAGGGCTCTTGAAATACTTGCAAGGGGCCAAGTGCAAGCATCTGTGTGTGTCTATTAACTGCCAACTCAGTCCTGCCTTTCTAAAGGACAGGGACCAGAGTCTGTTGCTTTTGGCGTCCTTTCTCCGCTCCAGTGCCCAGTGCCAGCCACACTACGAGCTTGCCCACATAGCACCCTCTCTCCTCCCCTCACCCACCAGCTCCAGAATCATTTTGCAGAAGCAGGAATCAGTGGAACTGACTGGGCGGCCACCCTCATTTTCAGACAAGTAGCCTGGGGGCCTAGGGCCGCTTGCCAGAAGACACAGGATTAGTGGTGTGTCTAGAACCCCAGCTCAGCACCCCTGGTCAGGACACTTCTCAGCTCACTCTTTGTGCATCTTGCTCTAAGCATGGTATAAACTAACAAAGGCTCTTTTATTTTTTGCCTTTGAGTTGTATTTAATAGGAAGCATTTGAAAGCAAAAGGGAAAAATTTAACTATCCCAAGAATGAATCCTAAATAGTGGAATTCTGGGCCCCATGACAGGCTGGGAGAGAGATACTTGGCATCAGGAGTGCCCCCTCCCCTACCAGTATTCTCAATCACTAGAGAGACCACAGTCTCCTAAAATCAGCCTGGGCCCTAGGGCTCTCCTGGACTGGCCTGTCAAAGTCCCAGAATTATAGCAAGGAAACTGGCTCAATATTTAGCAGCTATAGCACAGCAGTTGATCAAATAATTTCAAGTGACATTGGAAAGCTTACATCTACTGCTAAGGGAAAAAAAAAACTAGGACACAAAACTGTAATAAGCATTTTGAAAAAGTACCTGCACTCAAAGAAAATTACAGGACAGAAAAGCACAGCATCATAATGTCCATCTAGAAGCACAAATATGGCTGATTTTAGTCCCTTTTTAAAAATACATTTTGTATTTTCCCATTTCTATATGAATTATATTACTATTATTTTAGAAGTGAGAATATGTTTTGATTTAACATAAAACAAGTACATTCTTTGTAAACATAATTAGTGATAGAATAGTCAATATTTTTCTGCCATATTATTATGCTAATAAAAATGTTCGGACATTATTTAAATGTGACAAGCTGACAAAAAACAACTTTTGATAAATAATAGCAGATTTCAGTATACAGTTTTCAGTGTATTAAGACTGTAATAGGAAATGAAAGCTTAATATCCTTCACTATCCCTTAAATTTTAGTCAGATTAGAAAACACTATGCTAAAGCTGGCCTAATCAAAATTATAATCAAATTATTTATTAACATAAAGTGACTTTGGGTAGCAATGTCTCAGGGCAGCAAAAATAAACTTGTGTTTAAAGCACTAGACACCCTCTGTACTGGTGATAACTGTGCATTCCGACCATATCAGTCATTGATATGGTGACTGTCTAACCCTAACTCCTACCCTGAGTGGTTCCAAATGAATGAATGACCTTCACAGCCTCTAAGAGAAGCAGAAATAGGGAGAAGTCATTATGCTCTCCTGAGCTACTCAGTGGCCTATCATGGCTGCTACTCAGATTTCTCTACAATTTCTAGCTCTCCTGTTGTGAGTGGAGATAACAGGGAGGATGGTGTAAAATTCTACTCTTTTTTGTTTGCTTGTTTTTGGCCACACCATGCAGCATGCAGGATACTCGGTTCCTCGACCAGGGACTGACCGCTGCATTTGGAGCGCCAAGTCTTAACCACTGGACCATGAGGGAAGTCCCAAATTTTACTATTTTTCTCCCCCAATTCTACTATTTTTGAAAAAAGAAAAAAAAAGGAAAGTGGGTTATGGGATGGCCTCTTCAACCAGACACACAAGGCAAGCCAGACAGCTAGTGGAAGAGGGGGTTGCTGCCCAGCCTGATCCTCCTGTGAGCCTAGGAAGGGCACTTCCTGTCATCTGGTTCTGTAGTCTTGGCATCCCTCTGAGACTGTGCACATTACTTAGGAAAAGGGCTGCCCCAGGGCACCCTCCCCACCCCATGGATCTTCCTTATCCGTAGCCACATCCCCCCCTCCCCAGGACAAAGAGAGCCTGAATCTATGCTATTGGTATTTTTTTTTAAGGCTCCCAGGTTGAAAGGAGAGCAAAGGTTGAGACACCCTCAACTGCCCTGTCTAAGAGTCACTCCTCAATCTCTCCCGAGGCCACCCTTTCAGGCCTGCCCTCCTGCCCCGGCATATCACCACAGAGGACAAGACCACAGCAGCCTTGGCTTTCCCCAGGTGCTACCCTCTCCATGATCCTGGCTCAGTGAGTCTGCCCAGTTCAACCAGAGAATGCTTAGAAAAACGATCAGATCCAACCATCTGAACCNTCAATCTCTCCCGAGGCCACCCTTTCAGGCCTGCCCTCCTGCCCCGGCATATCACCACAGAGGACAAGACCACAGCAGCCTTGGCTTTCCCCAGGTGCTACCCTCTCCATGATCCTGGCTCAGTGAGTCTGCCCAGTTCAACCAGAGAATGCTTAGAAAAACGATCAGATCCAACCATCTGAACCAGTGGAGGGAGAATCTCAAGTGACCTGAGCCAGCCACTTCGGGTAAGGAGCTCTGCTCGGTACACTGAAGCTGCTCCCAGTGGACAAGGCCAAGGCAAACTTTTGCTCTGGCCTCGCTCCCCTCCCCTCTGGCAGTCTCTGGGGGCAGGGCTCCCAGACCCTCCTGCTGCTGCCCAGCCTCTGGAAACTCTGGTTTATTCTTCCACACACCTGGAGGCAGCAATGCTGGCCTTACCAAGGCCCTCCACTCTGCAAGCCTGTCACTGTTCTGGTCTCTCCTATTGGAGCCCAGATCATGGGGGCTAGCTACTTACCAGGATGGAGAGGATCACAGGCCCTCGGATGACCCACCAGATGGACGCGTTGGCATTGATGTCCCAGCACCTAGGGAGGGACAGCCAGGCATCACTAGGAGTGGGGAGCTGGGCTGACTAGAAGAGACCTGTTCTCAGAGATGCCCTTTGCAGGAAGGACTACGTTGTGGTCCTGCCCCCTGGAGACTGTGGGCTTAACACTCTTAGGACTGACCGTCTTCTGCTGCCAAGAGCACTGCCAGGGCTGGGGAGCGTCCAGGCTCCAGGCAAGCCCAGTGAGTGTCTAGGGAGCAAAAGCACACAGCTCTTAGATGGAAGATTCAGGACCCCAGAGCCAAGTGCATGGTCAAGATCATTGGGGAGCGTGGTGGCCAACAGCAGCCAGGCAGGTGAAGTGTTAGGGAGTGAAGTGTCTGGGTGAGTGTCATGTGACCTCAGCCCTGGGGACATCAGGCACAGGGCTGGGGACATGGGGGACTTGGCAAATGGACTGTGCTTGGTCTAAGGTGGCCACAACACTGTCCAGCTCACTTTTGCCACAAGGGACCTAGGGAATGTTGACAGAACTTTCCATTTGTTCTAGAGAAATTAAAAATCCAGATTTTTTTTTAAAGAGGGAATGAATTCAATTAAAAGGATATTTTAGACTGAATTTGGATGGCAAGACACTTCTACACCTCGTCTGCCATGGCCTGGCTGTGTCATTATCTGGATGAAACATGGCCTCCCACATGGCCATGCTGCCTCACCACCTCCCCAGCTTCTTTCAAGCTTTCCTTCCATGAGCCCACTCGCAGTAGCCCCCAGGCTCACCCTGTCCCTGAGCCAAATCTTTAGAGAATGAGACTAGATCTCTTTGCACCCATTGGGGATTTGAAGGCTGCTTCTACCCTCCTGCTTTCCTGAGTCTGCAGGACTCAAACATCCCATGTCGGGAGGAGCAGAGGAGGGAGCTACCAGGAAGAGAAAAGCTAGGTTGGTCCTTAGAGCTTCCTCCTGAGCAGCACAGCTCTCGTCAGGCACCTGACCCAATCACAGAGCTGATCGGGCANTTGAAGGCTGCTTCTACCCTCCTGCTTTCCTGAGTCTGCAGGACTCAAACATCCCATGTCGGGAGGAGCAGAGGAGGGAGCTACCAGGAAGAGAAAAGCTAGGTTGGTCCTTAGAGCTTCCTCCTGAGCAGCACAGCTCTCGTCAGGCACCTGACCCAATCACAGAGCTGATCGGGCAGCAGGAGGGTGGCTCAGCATGTCTGAAAACACACATCCAGGAGAGCTAGGCACTCAGCAGCCTGCACGGCAGAGAACCCACCTGTGGCTCCAGGTCTGAGACACAGGCCTCTCCTAGATAACAGCTTCAGAGAAGGGTCCATCCTACTGAAAGAACTGGACCATATAAAATATACTCTTGTTACCTCTCCATCCAACAGCTTACCCAACATCTTCCAGAAAGTGCCTGGTGACAGCCCACGAAGCAACAAAGATGGCTGGGGAACCTGAGGGTTAAAAATAAAGGGGGGAGGGTGGGCAGAAGGGAGATGACTCAATTTTCCACACCCTTATGAGAAACAGGACAATCAGTGACTCTAGGCCAGATAGTGAGCAGATGCTGAGGTCTAGTTGCCATGGAAACCCCCTTGCCATCCTGTGATGGAAACTCCCTTGCCATCCTGTGTAAATGTGCAGCTTCATGCTTCAAGGGTGCCAAGGAATCCTTGGGAACTGACGCAGGATCAGACATATCCTGAAGGCCACTTCAGGCAGGGGTCTCCTGGAAGCTTGGGCCAGACTCTGAAAGACTGCTGCAGAGGAGAAGGGAGAGGACCACGACCTTGTGGAGCCCACTGGTGGAGCCCCTTTATCAAACTGGGATATTTGGGGAGGGGATACAAGACCACAGGAGAACAATCAGTTCTATTCAAATATTGATTTGTAAGAACTTTAGCCATTTGACTGATAATGTAACCTATCAACATTATTTAAACAAAAATAGATTTTAGACTAGAGACTTGTAATACACAAGAACTTTAAAGACAAAATACAAGAACATTTCCTGACTTCTAGTTGAACATGTTAAGTTGAAGTTACACATTTATCTGTTTCTCACTGACACCCCTTCAAAATGATAGTGAAAAATTAAAATGCTACAAGCCTATAAGCCCAAAGAATGGAAAAGGAGGGAAGAGCAGATGAGAGATGTCAACGTGCTTAGGAAGCTGGCAGCTGGCAAGGGAGCAGTAACTGACTGATGTCCCAGAGCAGAGAAAGCTGAAGCCTGAGTGCTGCACAGGGGTGCCTCTGAGAAGGCACTTGTTCTGCGCTTGGGGGTGGGTAGCAGGATGGTTTGGAAGTCTGGGCAGGAGGCAGGTAACCACTCCAGGTGGTCAGAACCACCCTCCCACAGCCAAATAGTCAGCTGTTCATCACTGACAGAAATGAATTCTTGGGGGCAACTGAGCCAAGGGGGATTGGGGCTCTGGCCCAGCAGAGGGTGGGCAGGGTTCTCAGCTGAGCTATGCCTGTGCTGCCCAGTACTGCTGTCTCTCACCACGTGTGGCTTCCGAGCCCTTGCTACGTGGCTGCTCTCAAATGAGATGTGCTAAAAGCACAAGATAGCAGATGTGGAAGATCTGGCATGAATAAAAGAATGTAAAAGATGTTATTAACAATTTTTAAAATTATACATTAAAAGGTTGATATTTTGGTTATATTGGGTTACATAACATATACTATTAAATTTCACTAATTAGTGAAACTAGTTTCTTTTTACTGTGTTTACTGTGGTTACTAAAAAATTTTAAGTTATATAAAATGTAACTCAGATTCTATTTCTAATGGACATGCCTATCTATCCCCTAACTGAGAAGAGTCCCACCCCCAGGCTGCTCAATTTTCAGACCTCCAGCAGCCAGGATTCTATGCTGCTCCAGCCCTCCAACCTCCACCCCAGGTGGGAGATGAAAGGGTTCCTCCCTGGAGGAAGCAAACAGCCTTAGAAAAAGGGCCTGTAGATAGCCATGCTGAGGACCCCAACACAGTGGCCATTTCCAGCCCAGTCTCCCATGAGAGATGTGACCCAACCCCCAAGCACCACCACCACCCCACACAGACACACACACAGACAGCCTTCAGTCAACACTGAAGTGACTCATTCTTAATTATGAACGGTCAAGGTCACCAACATCTAAGGAAGGCTGATTACATAAAAGACAAAGACCAAAACAAGCAGAGAAAAGGAACTCAGAGGAAATAGACCATACAGGCTACAGGAGGAACTTGAACAAAACAATTCTAAGGAATATCATCAGAGAGATTAGAGGGAAGATTACCTCTACAACACACAAACAGGATGTTGAAAACAGGGAGCATTCAGAGAACAAGGAAGAGGGCTTGGAAACTAAATATATGATGATCAAGACTTTAAAAAATTCCATAGATTGCCTAGAAGATAAAGACCAGGAATTGCCCAGAACGCAAAGTATGGAACGAAAAGTATTAATAGGAGGAAAGAAAGGAGGAAATTAGAAGTCAATTCCAGGATGTGAACCATCTGATTAAAAGTTTCAGAAAGAGAGGATAAAAACCAGAGGGGAAAAAAAGATCAAAGGGACAGTGTAGGAAGACTGTCCAAGAAATGACAGATGTGAGTCTCCAGATGAAAGGACCGCCACTCACCAGCAAAAAGGATGAAAACAAACTTGCATGGCGGCACATTCCTATGACATTTCAAAACGCAAGGGACAGGCACTTCCCTGACAGTCCAAGGATTAAGACTCCATGCTTCCGGACTTTCCTGGTGGTGCAGTGGATAAGAATCCGCCTGCCAATGCAGGGGACCTGGGTTCGATTCCCTGGTCCAGAAAGATTCCAACTGCTGAGGAGCAACTAAGCCTGAGAGCTGCAAATTGAGCATGTGCTCTAGACCCCGAGAGCCACAAACACTGAAGCCTGCACACTCGAGGGCCCTCAAGCCTAGAACTAATGAAACTACTGAAGCTCGTGTGCCTAGAACCTGTGCTCCACAACAAGAGACACCACCACAATGAGAAGCCTGCAGATGGCAACTAGAGAGTAGCCCCAGTTCTCCACAACTAGAGAAAGCCTGTGTGCAGCAAAGGCCCAGAACAGCCAAAGATAAATAAATAAAGCAATGTATACAGGTCAATCTCAGGCAAGGGTTTTAAAAAAAGACTCTGCACTTACACTGCAAGGGGTACAGGTTCCATTCCTGGTTGAGGAACTAAGACCCCACATGCTGCATGGAACAGTCAAAAAGTAAGAAAAAAAGAAAAAAAATCACAGGGGACAGAGAGAAGATTCTGCAGCTTATACAGAGAGGTGAGTAAAAGCTTGGGAAACAGAATGACATGGCAAGTCCCATAACACCAGATGCCAAAATAGAAGACCTTCAAAATTCTGGGGAAACAATTTTCAACCTAATTTCTGTGCCCAGGAAAATTATAAGTTAGGTGTGAAAGCTGAACAAAGATATGTGTAAGGACTTCCCTGGTGGTCCAGGGGCTTAGACTCTCACTCCCAATGCAGGGGGCCAGGCTTCGATCCCTGGTCAGGGAACTGGATCCCACATGCCACAACTAAGATGTGGGATAGCCAAATAAATAATTATACTTAAAATAAAAAAGACATGTTTAGATATGGAGTGCAAAAGAATGTACCTTCCATACATTCTCTGTTAGACAGATACCAGAGGATGAACTCCAACACAACCAAACAGTAAAGCAAAGATAGGGAATCAAGGAGTCAAGGTAAGGATTTGTAGAGGAAATGAAGAAAAACTCAGCGTGAAGGTTAAGGGAGTGAGTGAGTCTACAGAAAGACCAGAGGGCAGAGCAAGAGGGCAGAAAGCTCCTTTAGAAAGAATATGGGTTAGTAGATTATGTTAAATGGCATATCCCCCTCCACCCCAAAGATTCATATCCTTAGAACCTTAGGTGTGACCTTTCCCTTTCCTGGAAACAAGGTCTTTTAAGGTGTTAAGATGAGGTCATATTTATAGGGGCCTTAATCCAATATGACTGTTATTTTTTAAGAAGGCACTGAGACCCACACAAAGAGAGGAGACACAAGGGAAGAAGACCACCTTGAGACAGAGGCAGAAATTGGAATGACACTCCTGCCAGGCAAAGAAGACCAAGGACTGCCGGAAACTGGGGCAGAGGCATGGAGCATATTGTCCCTCGGAGACCTTAGGAGGAATTGGCTCTGCCAAAGCCTGACTTTGAACTCCTGGTCCCCACGGTGGGAAAGAATAAATTTCTGTTGTTTTAAGCCAGTGACAACTTGTTACAGCAGCCCTAGGACACTAATAGAGCAGGAACAAACCAAACAAATAGGACTGATAGATTACATTTTGTTGCCTTTGATGATAGGAAACCTGGTCCTGGATGATTTTCCAGTTCTGTTGAGAATTCAGAAGATTTAATGACAGCAACATAAAATGAGTCAATTAAAAATGACTCCATAATTTGGGGATTAACATACCACTAAATATTGTCACCCTACTTGTTTAACTTATTTGCAGAGTATATCATGCAAATGCTCGGTTGGATGAAGCGCTAGCTGGAATCAAGATTGCAGGAAGAAATATCAGTAACCTCATATGCAGATGATGCCACCCTTATGGCAGAAAACAAAGAGGAATTAAAGAGCCTCTTAATGAAAGTGAAAGACGAGAGTAAAAAAGCTGGCTTAAAACTCAACATTTAAAAAACTAAAATTGTGGCATCCAGTCCCATCACTTCATGGCAAATAGATGGGGAAACAATGAAAACAGTGACAGACTTTATTTTCTTGAGCTCCCAAATCACTGCAGATGGTGTCTGCAGCTATGACATTAAAAGATGCTTGCTCCTTGGAAGAAAAGCTATGACCAAACTAGACAGCATATTAAAATGCAGAGACATTACTTTGCTGACTGTCTGTCTTTCCAGTAGTCATGTATGGATGTGAGAATTGGACCATAAAGAAGGCTGAGCACCACACAATTGATGCTTTTGTTAGGTAGGTAGAATAGGGAAAAGAAGTCCAAAATGGCGGTGGCTAAAAAAAAAAAAAAAAAACAAGGAAGATCAAAGGAAGGTCCGAGGACCAGAGTGAAGACTTCAGGTAGAACAAACGGCACTCCTGGCTAAGCCCAATTTGCATAGGGCAGGCCCAGGTGGAGGCAAAAACATATAAAACGAGGAGCCAACGCACTCTCTCCCTCTCTCTTCCTCTCCCGCGTGCGTGCGCTCTTTCTCTCTCTCTCTCTTACTCTCTCTCTCCCCTTCCCCAATGCACTCCTCCACTCTCTTCACTTCAAATCTTTGGGTTGGCATGCCCTCACACTTTGAGGATGGATTCACCTGCTATCTTCTAAATAAAATAGAGCTGTAACACTGATTTGCCTAAGAGCTATAACACGGTTTGTCCAAGATCCGAGAGCTGTGACGCGCCAAGGGCTTTAATGTCCATCGCTCCAAATCTTTGCTGTGATGAGACAAAGAACCGAGGAACATACACTTGTGTGACACTTTCAAACTGTGGTGTTGGAGAAGACTCTTGAGAGTTCCTTAGACTGCAAGGAGATTCAACCAGTTCATCCTAAAGGAAATCAATCCTGAATATTCATTGGAAGGACTGATGCTGAAGCTGAAACTCCAATACTTTGGCCACCTAATGTGAAGAGCTGACTCATTTGAAAAGACCCTGATGCTAGAAAAGATAGAAGACAGGAGGAGAAGGGGGTGACAGAGGACCAGATGCTTGGATGGCATCACCGACTCAATGGATATGAGTTTGAGCAAGCTCTTGGAGATGGTGAAGTACAAGAAAGCCTGGCATGCTACAGTCCATGGGGTTGCAAAAAGTCAGACATGACTGAGCTACTGAACAATGACATTATATAAAACAATCAACAAGGACCTGCTGTCTAGCACAGGGAACTCCATTCAATACTGTATAATAACCTATATGGGAAAAGAATCAGAAAAAAAGTAGATACATGTATATGTACAGCTGATCCACTTTGCTGTACACCTGGAACTAATGCAACACTGGAAATCAACTATACTCCAATATAAAATAAAATTAAATTTAAAAAATGACTCCATAAAACATAAAAAGTCAAATATTGGAAGTAAAATGATTTTACACCACTTGGCTTGGTAGTGAGCAATATTTATATAGACATAATGATGTATACCAGTTCCATACTAAAGGAAATAAGTCCTGAATAGTCATTGGAAGGACTGATGTTGAAGCTGAAATTCTAATACTTTGGCCACCTGATGCAAAGAACTGACTCATTTGAAAAGACCCTGATGCTGGGGGAAATTGAAGCAGGAGGAGAAGGGGATGACAGAGGATGAGATGGCTGGATGACATCACTGACTCGATGGACATGAGTCTGAGTGAACTCCAAGAGTTGGTGAACTCCAGGGAGGTCTGGCGTGCTGTAGTCCATGGGGTCACAAAGAGTCAGACATGAGTGAGCAACTGAACTGAATTGAATGATGTATACATTGAATATGATTTGTGTGTGTGTTAGTTGCTCGGTCGTGTTTCACT
Organism: Neotragus moschatus; assembly: GCA_006410615.1. Lineage (NCBI taxonomy): Eukaryota > Metazoa > Chordata > Mammalia > Artiodactyla > Bovidae > Neotragus > Neotragus moschatus. The sequence goes on along the minus strand of SJYA01000293.1, from coordinate 867,310 downwards.
CTTTGAGACCCTATGGACTGTAGCCCACCAGGCTCCTCTGTCCACAGGATTTCCCAGGCAAGAATACTGGAGTGGGTTGCCATTTCCTTCTCCAGGGGGTCTTCCCAACCCAGGGATTGAACCCAGGTCTCCTACATTACAGACAGTTGCTCTACCATCTGAGCTATGAGGAATATTTATATAGACATAATGATGTATACACTGAATATGATTTAGCCCCAAAATGTGAACAACTCTAATGGGAGGTGGTAGATGAAAATTTTATATCCTTCCCTTCCATCACAAGGAGTCAACCAATAATATCTCAGATGGACAAATCAAGAAATAGTAGAATATCGTTTAGAAATGTGAGAGTAAATATTAAGAGGAAGAACTGAAAAATGGGAAGGTATTACCTCTGAGAGGCAGAAGCGCGAGCCTTTTCGGGGCACTTTTTTTTTTTTTTTTTTTTTCATTTTAGGCTGACATTTTATTTTTTAAGGAAGTTTGTCCTCTTTTTAAAAATTCTAATCTATTTTTTAAATTTTTGGCTGTGCTGCATCTTTGTTGCTTTGTGCAGACTGTCTCGAGTTACAGAGAGCTGGGGCTACTCTTTGCAGTGGTGCAAGGGCTTCTCACGGCGGTGCCTTCTCTTGTTCTAGGCGCACGGGCTTCAGTAGCTGCCGCACACAAGCTCCGTAGTTGCGGCTTGGGGGCTCCAGGGCTTGGACTCAGAGGTTGTGGCACACAGGCTTAACTGCTCCATGGCATGTGGAATCTTCCCAGACCAGGGATCAAACCCATGTCCCCTACACTGGCAGGCAGATTCTTATCCCTGTGCCACCAGGGAAGTCCTAGACTTGTACTTCTATTTAATTCTTTAAACCAAGTGCATGTATGACCTTGATAAAAAATTTATTTACCTCAATTCTGGGTACTCTGGGCAAATATGAACTCTGAGGGCCACTAGTTTATTATTATTTGTTTTACATCTTTAACAGTGAGTCAGTGGAAAAGTTAGAAAATCTGATAACTGCTTAAATTATGGTTTTAAGTGTGGCCCTTGGGACAGGGGTGTCAGCATCACCTGGGGCCCAGTGAGAAATGCAGAGTCTCAGGCTCCACCCCTGCCCACCAGACCAAGACTCTGGCCCAGGGAGGGGCCCAGGGCTGGGTGGGTGGACATGCCCTCTGCGTGATTCCAATGCAGCTCCAGCTGGAGGAGCACTGGTTTGAGTTCCCTCTGTGGGTGGGAGGGAGCTTGATTCATCTCCTATGAAAGCCTGAGGTGTCACACTTTTCTGGGCACAGACTGACACTCCAGCCACCTTGAAAAAGTAAAAGCTCTGGATAATTATTAAAAATTTTAGATGCCTGTGCCTTCTGACTCAGGGGTCCCAATTCCAGGATTCTCTATTACATATGTGCTTTGCCCACAAAAGCACTCCTTACTGCGTTATTTGTCCCAGTGAAAAATGAGAAACAATCTTAACATTAAAAAAAATAGATATTTGGTTATATACATCCACAGAGTATTAAAAATGTTTATTGAAGATTTGAAAGAATACAGAGCGTGCTTCTGTGTTCAAGGAAGGAGGCAAGATTCAAAATTCTACATACAGGATGATTTTAACCAAGTGGGAAAAACTAGGAGTATAAAAAAGTCTGAAAAGAAACCCCAGAAAATGTTCACACAAGCCCCGTAGTTGCGGCTTGGGGGCTTCAGGGCTTGGACTTCCTGAGTCCTTTCATGTCCCCTTGGGGTTGTGCAGGCAAAGAGGCCTGGAGAGAAGGAACCGGTGCTGTTTTATGTGCGGCTCTAACCCCAGGGCCTGGCATATAGTAGATGCTCAACAAATATTTGAGGAAGAAAAGAATGTTCTCATCTCATTAAACCTGCTAAGAATCTGTGATGGAGATATTATCACAGTGCAATTTCATCTCCTTGCTAGACTACAAACCCCTTCAGTGATGGAATCATTTTTATTTTTGGAATATCCGTAAGCCCTTCTGAGCACAAAGAAGTGCTCAAAGAAAGCTGAATAAATTATGATCCTGATATTATAGATGATGAAACCATCCATGTTCATTCAGGAAAATCCTGCCAGATCTGGGAGTCAAGGCTCAACGAGCTGGCTCCATATTGGGGATGTTTGGGGCAAGTTGGCTGTATAAGGCAAGTGCCTTGTCCCAGGCCCTCTAGGACTACTGGCCAGTGTGGAAATCCAGATCACCAGGGCCCTACAGCTTCTGCTGGCCAAGGGTCATGTGTTAATCAGACTGTCAAGAGTTCAGAAGCAGGAGGGCTTGGCAAACCCTGGCAGTTCAGGCAACTTCCATGATGGTCTGATAGAGGCAGAACCCTTGCACATGATTTAGACAAGCAGAAAAGACAGTGGAGGGCATTCCTGGCAGGAACACTTTTAATTAAAGGCACCAAGAAGAGAGTAAATGAAGCTAATGGCTGGTACACATGACTACCTCTGTAAGCCTGTGAGTCACTCACAGAAATCTGACTCCGTCTAGAACCCAGTGGGTAGCTTACATATGTTTATCAACTGAACAGTTCAAGGATGGATGGATGGGTGGCAGGTGGACAGATTGACGGACATGTGTATGACTGGAAGGATGGATGGATGTTTGTTGTGGCAGAGTAAGAGTTAAGGGGATTTGCAAAGAGACAGGCCTTGGTTTGAATCTTGACTCTGTTCTTGTCCACAGTGTGAGCTGAGCATGTTATGTCACGTCTCTGAGCCAAGGTTCCTAAGAGGCCTCTGGAGGGTGTTATGATGATTAAAGTGCTCAGCTCAATGCCTGGCATACAGTAGGTGCTCAAGAAATCGGAATTGTTATCACCTTCACTGACCAGAAAGGAAAGGGGGAAGAGAAGCAATGGAACCTACAGTTGGCTGTCTTTCTACCATTTCTTCTCCTGCCTGGACTGAATCTTGAATTCCCTTTGAGAAGCTCTGTGGTTTGAGTAGCTTAAGCCAATCAGAGGATTGCACTCCCTCAGGCCCCTGTGATTGGTTCAAGGATGTGTATGACACAATCAGAGTGAATCTGAGTATTTGCTGGAATGCTGGGACACAGCCTCTTTCTTTCATTAGATGTAGCAATGAACCCAGGAGGAAGCCCAGAAGCTGCTGACGGTTACACTGGAAACGCCAGCCNCCAATCAGAGGATTGCACTCCCTCAGGCCCCTGTGATTGGTTCAAGGATGTGTATGACACAATCAGAGTGAATCTGAGTATTTGCTGGAATGCTGGGACACAGCCTCTTTCTTTCATTAGATGTAGCAATGAAGCCAGGAGGAAGCCCAGAAGCTGCTGACAGTTACACTGGAAACGCCAGCCTAATGATAACACTGATGTTACAGGAGGTGAAGTAGGAAAACAAAAAGAAATGATGTTGTGCTGCTGGACGCAGCCTCACCTGCATGGTGACCCCTGGACTTGTCAGTTACATGAACCCATTAATTCCTTTTAAGTTTAAAGCCTATCTAAGTCAGGTTTTCTGATAGCTACAGCTAAAAGCACCCTACTCCATACAGAAAGGAGGTGAGAATGAGGACATATGAGTGGAATGTCTAGGGAAGACAGGCAACAGGTATTGGGGGTATCAAATCGTAAAAGGCTTTGGATGCCAGAAATCGGACCTAGGTTTTAGCTATTACTTCCCGTTTGGCAGACAAACTAAGGCCAGAGAGTTAACCATCAAGAAACTTGTCTAACAGCACACAAGTTCACTAACTTAACTAAGTGTGGAGCCGAAACTGGAACCCAAGCCCTTATTGCCTCAGTGCCCTTTCCCACCTGTCACGCAGTCACCATACCCTGGAGAACATACCCCATCCGAGGGCCACAAATCCCTGGAGCCACTTCCGTTCAGAGAAGAAGGAGATGACAAGGAGCGTGTGAAGATAGAGGCCTTCCACCAGCAGCCAGGAGTAGTTGGCCATGATGCAGTACTGGAAGAAGACCATGACCAGCTTACAGCCCACCTACAAAGAGAGGCGGCTGAGTCACAGGCCAGCCATCCTGGGCTTCCCTCCAGGAGACGAGGGGTGCAGTAGGAGTTGGCAGCCAGGCCACAGAGAGCATCTCTCAGGCTCACGGCCATTCCCCCTGGCCTTCCACTATCAGAAGACCAGGCTCATAGATGTCTCTAGAGTGCAAGTCCCGAGGCCTGCAGGCTCTGTCAGCACAGCCAATGGGCTGCTGCAGCAGCGGGAGCAGCATTCAAATTCTGGAACCGGCCGCCAGTTGTCAAACTGGGTCAGATATTGCCCAATTCCCCACAGCAAATGAGGGCATTTTTCAGAGGAGGAACCTGAGGCCTAAAGAGGGAAATGGGTTTCTGAGCAAAAGGTTAACAAAATTCTTTCCTGGTTGTTTCCTAGAAACAGATGGAGAAGGAGCAAGCCAGTACTGATGAGAGAACACAGGACCCCCGCCTGCACTGCATCTGGAATGCAGACCTTGACACATTCAAGGGGGTGCCATAGCGTGGCCTTGCCTGCCACCGTGACTTAAGTGACAGCCGTGTCCCCTGTCAGGATCCCGGGAAGCCTTGCCTGCAGGGCTGTGGGGCACAAAGCTTCCACACCCTCACGGCCCCCACTTGCGCCCTATGAGGGTCTTCCTTCCTTTCATCCTCTCTTCCTAGTCTTTCCCTGAGGACAGCTCAGGGATGACAGCTGCTGGGATGGCCAGAGGGCTGCTGACAAAGTGCAGGAGGGCCACGGCCACAGGGGAGTGCCCAGGGCCACCCTGCTGGCCAGGTGTGCTTCCTGCCTGTGGTCTCCTATCTTATTATTCCAGGCATGGCCCACGGCTGGCTGGTGAGTCTACAGTTTAGAAGAACCTGAGAAGGTTCCCTGCTGGGCATTGCTGGACTTCACTGGTCAGTGATGAGGTGGGGTCAGAATCTTCTAACTCCAAGCTGGTACTCTTCTTTCATCCTGAAAATCTCCCTCACACACAGGGGTACAGCTTGAGGGACCTCTCAGTTTGAGTCAGAAGATACACACACATACACGTGCATGTGAAAAACTACAAGCAATATACAAACTTAACAGAACTGTAAGGAATTACAGATGTGAGCAGTGGGAAGCGACAGGCGGGCTGATTAAGCCACTCTCAGTCTCCAGTCCCCTTTACCCTTGCTTGCCTCCACTATGGAGACTATGATAGTAAAAACTGAACTTCCCAGCTTCCTCTGCAGTTCGATGTCGTCACATGACACAGTTCTAGCCAGTGAGATGGGAACCCAGTCTTGAGAAGCACATTCTTTTCCAAATGAAAAGCCAAAGCCTCCCAAAGAGAAAAATGTTTAACCTTGACCTCCCTCCTTTTTGCCTGAAACATAGATGTGAGGTGTGGGATCGCAGCAGTCATGTTGCTGACACGCAGTATAAAGCATGGGATCAAAACTGGCAGAGCAGAAAGGGAAAAGCACTGTTCATTGTGGCAAGGAGCCACTGTGCCACCTCTGGGTTGCCCATCTGGACTGCTTCTGTGGGGCACAACCCCCAGCTGTTTAAGCCACTGATGTATATAGAGCAGAAGAGATTATGTTATGTACAGCAGAAGAAATTCTCAACTGATACTCAGAGTGACATTGCAGTGAATGAAGACTCCTCTGCTTGTTCAGAAGGAGGAAGGGGGTGAGATTATGTTCCGCTGCACATCTGGGCATGAGGTGCAGACCTGTCCAGGGGCACTCACCTTTTCCTTGCTACAATCCCAACCATCTCTAGACTTGGCCATCTGTCTACATTTGGGACTTGGCAGGAGTAGAGGAAGGAGGAGCCTTGCTATGTGTCTAATTCCCAGAGAGGCTGATGCACTCCGGGACACTGGGAGTTGAATAGTAGCCCCATTGGTTTCTCAGCAAACTGCCTCATAGGAGTCCCAGGCTGCACGTGTGGGGACATGGGACTCCTTGAACCTCCTATTCCAGCCCCAGTGCTGGCCCCTTTGATTCTAGGCATTAAATCCAGCCTCAGTGAATGGGGTTGGGGGGGAAGCAGGCAGGCCTGGCCACACCATGGGCCATGTGGGCATGTTACCCTGTGGGCATCACAGTGGGCGGCATCATCGGAGAAGAGCACGGCATCCTTGATGAAGTTGGACAGGGCGCGCAGGATGAAGGACACAAAGAGGTGCATGTGGATGTAGTTGCGGGTGCAGTGGAGCCTCCTGGAGAAAGAGCATGCAGGGCCATAGGTGGCAGAGCCGGAGGGTTCCACTCAGCACCCCCACCTCCTACCCCACGCACCAGGGAAACCCAGGTACTGGACGTGACATCTCTATGAATCTCCGAATGAGAGCCCAGGCCCCCAGTGGCCAGCCTACTCTGTTTCATGCTGCAATTGAAAAAAAAAAAANGGAGCATCACCAGGGAGGAGCTGTAGCCCACAGTGTACATGATCTTCAGCTTCAGCAGGTACTCATACTGCAGAGAGAGACGCCTGTGTCAGCTCACCTACCCACCGACTGAATCTGCCCTTTTACCTGCTCCAGGTGGCTTGAACCCCTTCAACTCTGACTGCTATTCTGTTCATATCCCAAGGACACAAATTCATAGATTCATGATATCTTGGCTTGGGAAAAGACTTTGGGCATTATCTGATGCCAGTTCAAACTTCTACCCCATACACAAGGCCCCTGATTGCCACTCTGAATTCAAGTCTTTGCTTGAATACCTCCAGGGATGGTGTCTTCACTGGTTTTTGAGGAACTCACTGGGTATTCAATAGTGCAAAGTATTAGATTTTTTTTTCTCAAATGAATCTGTTACTTTTAAGTTGTACCTATTGGTCCCTTTTCTGCTTCTGGAGTCATTGCAAATAAAGTGAATCTGTCTTATACCTAAAGCCTATCACTATTTCATTTTTTTCATCATTTTTAAAGTATTTTTATTTAATTTATTTAGATCATACTGTGTGGCATGTGGGATCTTAGTTCCCAGATCAGGGATCGAACCTGTGCCCCCTGAAGTGGAAGCACAGAGTCTTAACCACTGAGCCACCAGAGAAATCCCATTTTTTTCATCATTATTTTAAAAATAACTTTTTCATGGTAGAATAGCTTTAGACTTATAGGAGAGTGACAAAGGTGCTCTTCTACCCAACTGTTCCCTGCTCACTCAGCATTCAGTATTCCCTATGTCTTTAATCTCTTTCCATTACCCATCACCATTTAATATGCTACAGTTTGTGAATGTCCTTCTTAAACAAGACACCCTGAACCAGACACTTGAAAAGCTACCAATGTACTCTCTGACCANTTAGACTTATAGGAGAGTGACAAAGGTGCTCTTCTACCCAACTGTTCCCTGCTCACTCAGCATTCAGTATTCCCTATGTCTTTAATCTCTTTCCATTACCCATCACCATTTAATATGCTACAGTTTGTGAATGTCCTTCTTAAACAAGACACCCTGAACCAGACACTTGAAAAGCTACCAATGTACTCTCTGACCAGTGAGTAGAGTGGGACTTGGTTTATACATGGCAATCCCTGTTCTACACACTGTACTCCTATTAATGCAGCCAGGCAGTCATTGACTTATTCAGCAGCCACTACACACTACTGGCTCAGCTTTGACTCAACATCTCAATGGAGTGGAATAATGTATACAGAAATAAATGTAAGGATCTGTATTTTTTAGGTTCAAACAATACATTGTACAACAGTCTAAAAGAGAACCAAAGAAATAAAGAGTAAAGCAATAATGCCATATCATTTTTTTTTACCAACCAAATTAATATTTAAAAGTACTAATATTCTGAGTAGGTGAGGTTATGTGGCGGTGGTTTAGTTGCTAAGTCATGTCTGACTCTTGTGACCCCACGGACTGTAGCCCACCAGGCTCCTCTGCCCATTGGGTTTCCCAGGCAGGAATACTGGAATCTATTGCTCCCCGTGGACTATAGCCCATCAGGTTCCTCTGCCCATTGGGTTTCCCAGGTAGGAATACTGGAGTGGATTGCTATTTCCTCCTTCAGGAGATCTTCCTGATCCAGGGATCGAACCCATGTCTTCTGCATTGCAGTTGGTCTCCTGCATTGCAGGCAGATTCCTTACTACTGAGCCACCAGGGAAGCCTCACGTGAGGGCACAGTGGGAGTGAAAATTGGCTCAGTCTCTCTGGAAAGTAGCACAGAGCAAAAACCACACGCATTCTTTCTGACTTCCCTTCTACCTCTAGGAATTAATTCTAAGAATTATCAGAAATATAAAAGCATATTATATATAAAGATGTTCATCATAGAACTATTTTTAATGAAAGACATGCAAATGCCCAACAATGGAATAGTTAACTAAATTCTTTTAAATTCAAATTATTTCAAAATTAGGCTATATTAAAATGCTACTTATCAAGAGTTTCAAAAGATGTCAGGCCATAACATAATCCTAAGTGAAAAAGCAGAATACACATTTTACATGTACAATATGATTTCTGCTTTATGCAAAGAAAAGTGTTGTTGAGTTGTATGATTCTTCCCTTTTTTGAAGATCAAAAAAGACGGAATATTGGTCATCTCAGGCGGTTCAATCTCACACATTCATAGAAACAAGATTGTAAGGAGTTGTGTTAGATACTAATAGTGATTAACTTTGGATTACAAACTGGTGGATACAGTCATTATTTTCATTTGTATTTTTTTCTGTACCTTTCACTTTTCTTCAGTGGTAAGTATTGTTTTGTAACCAGAAGAAAAGGGTAACAAGAAAACATCAGCACATAGATACTATGAGGAAATCTGACAGGCGTTTATACAAAAACCACCTTGAGGTTTGAGCAGCCCACGCTCCCGGTGTTAAAGAAGGGTACGCAGAGGGAACACAGAAAGGCTTCAGAGTCGAGAGACAAGGGTTCCAAACCTAGGACTGCTACTGCTCACCAGGCCTGGGCAAATCACTTAACTTCTGTGTGACCCTAGGCAAATCACTAACCTTCTCTGGGAGCCTCAGATTCCTCATCTGTAAAATGGAGATAATATCCACCATGCAGGCTTTTTGGAAGAACAGAAATGGTATCCGGAGAAGGCAATGGCACCCCACTCCAGTACTCTTGCCTGGAAAATCCCATGGACGAAGGAGCCTGNTGTGACCCTAGGCAAATCACTAACCTTCTCTGGGAGCCTCAGATTCCTCATCTGTAAAATGGAGATAATATCCACCATGCAGGCTTTTTGGAAGAACAGAAATGGTATCCGGAGAAGGCAATGGCACCCCACTCCAGTACTCTTGCCTGGAAAATCCCATGGACGAAGGAGCCTGGTCTGCTGCAGTCTATGGGGTTGCGAAGAGTTGGACACGACTGAAGTGACTTAGCAGCAGCAGCAGAAATGGTATCACATAGAGTATCTGGACAATGCCTGGCCCTTAGAAGACACTCAGTCCTTGTTCATTTTCTCCATCTTCACCTTCTACCCCACTACCCACTGTTCAGTCTGAGTCAGCAGTCTAAGACTGGTGTGAAGTATGAGGCATGAGGTAGCTAACAATTAGGTCTCTTCTCGGTTTCATTAATGGAGTGCTGTGGAGCAGCAAGCCACACTGGAATGTCTGGAGTGTTCCAGGCCTGGGTATGTTACTTTAAGAGGAACATTAATGAACTGGAGCATTTCCAGAGGGAAGTGACCATGTCATCTGAAGAGTGCATTAAAATACTTGAGGGCACCACATCCTGAAGGAAACAAACTTAGGGAAGAAGGGTATTACAATGATTGATGTATAAAAGAGTAAGACTGAATTGTAAGCTCCAGACAGGGCAGAAGTTATCAGAAGGTAGATTTGACTCAGAAGGACCAAAATTCTTCTGACAGCGAGGGGACTTTTTACAGGTTAGCTGCCATATGACACTGCCCTTTCCCACTGAGGTGACTGCAACTCCAGAAGCCAGGAGCCACCTCTCAGGAATGAGTGTGGGGAACCAAGAGGGCAGCAGGTTGCATTGGGTTAATGGTTCCTAGCCTTTAGGATTTCAAAGGGCAGTGAAATGTCAAAAGTCTGGAGACTGATGTGTCATCCCTAGGATCTTGCCATGTGCAGGATGCACTCCAGAGCTGAGGGTATCAGCTCACTCAGGAGACACCTGGTTTTGGGCCCTGGGTCAGGAGCAGTGGGTCAGCCTGTGGCAGCACAGGGAGGCATGGATGACAAGTGCGGAGGGTCCAGGCTGAGGATCCCATGCTGTCCTGTGGCTGGGTTACTGTCTGCCAGGTGACCCTCAGGACATCCCAGCCAGCTCTGCCTTTGTCTTCGAGCTTTGACCCCAAATAGCCCTGTTCCCCCGAAGCCAGGTGTGACCTCAGTGCCCTCAACCTCTGCGACACCTGCCCCCAGAGGGCTAGGGGTGCAGAAGGAAACCTCGCTGCCATCGGTCCTAGATGAGGCTACCTGTCTCTTTGCTGTGTGTCCTGACTGGGTCCCTTCCTTCTCCATCCTCTATATTAGGAGACAGCAGACATTTTCCATAAAGGGACACACAGCAAACATGTAAGCTTAAACATTCCATCTCTTTTGCAACTATTCAATTTGCAATGCAAATGGATGTGTTTCAATAAAACTTTATTTGTAAAAGCATGTGGTAGGCTGGATTTGGCCCAAGGGCCCTAGTTTTCTAACTTCTGCTCCAGGTAAACAAAGTCAGCTTTATGTACCCACGTGGCAGCTTTGCCTGGTCTTTCTGCTAATCTGAGTCCACTGTTGGCAACTGGTGCATGCCAAGTCAGGAAGTTGCAAAAAGACAATCAGTAAATACATACTTTCACAATAATTTGATTAAAAGATAAAAAGACATTTTAACACTCAGAAAGGATGATTCAATTCTCAGCATAAAAGACTAAGTTTGTGGGGAACTCCTTGGCAGGGCAGTGGTTAGGACTCCACACTTTCACTGCCAAGGGCCCAGGTTCAATTCCTGGTTGATGAACTAAGATCCCACAAGCCACACAGCCAAAAAGAAAAATGACAAAGCCTGTTCTTGCCTGGAGAATCCCAGGGACGGGGGAACCTGGTGGGCTGTCGTCTCTGGGGTCACACAGAGTCGGACACAACTGAAGCAACTTAGCAGCAGCAGCAGCAGTGCTTGTCTGTGGTCTGGCATCAGGGACCAGTATATCCCATGGTCTGGAAAAACTTACACCNAGAAAAATGACAAAGCCTGTTCTTGCCTGGAGAATCCCAGGGACGGGGGAACCTGGTGGGCTGTCGTCTCTGGGGTCACACAGAGTCGGACACAACTGAAGCAACTTAGCAGCAGCAGCAGCAGTGCTTGTCTGTGGTCTGGCATCAGGGACCAGTATATCCCATGGTCTGGAAAAACTTACACCAATCTTAGGGATTCTAATATTTTTTTACATGAAGTGAAATTATAGTAGGTTGTTTTTTTTTTTTTTTTTACTATTTTTGAGCAATTACAGTTAAGTCCAGAACTTTGCATTTATCTTTGTTAAATCTCTGCACCTTCTCTGGCATTTTAGAGTTTCAACCCAGCCGTGAATATCATGGTTCAGGCCCTGGCCTTTGTTCTTATCCAGCTGACTAATGTTAGCCAACAGTTCTTAAATGTGGCTTCAACAGAGATAACTCACAAAACCAAAAGCTCTTTAAGGTCCTCAGTAATTCCTAAGGGTATAAAAGGATTCTGAGGCCAAAAAGTTTGAGAACTGCTGGTCCAAGCCATGCATGTGTCCCATCCCTCCGCCAGGAAATGTGCAGAGGTGGACAGGCTCAAGACACGTTGGGTCAGTGAGATGTGAGGACGGGCTTACTGGCTGTTTGCATATGAAGCTTTCTTGTGGTTAGCAAGAGGTCAGGCTGTCCCTCCTCCTGGACAAGCAGGCCTGGGAGTCTGCGGCTGCTGTCACCAATGGCACACACATGACAACAGGATCCCAGCCCCGGGATAAGTCACCAGGCTAGCAGGAAGAGAGATAGAAAAAACTTCGTCCTGAGTGGCTTTGGGGTGCTGCTTCATTACAAGCGCCCGATGCCCATCCACTGTATCACAGTTACATGAGCCATGTTAACTTATGAAGCCCCTTGGAAGTTTCTGTCACTTGCAGCCGATGCATCCTTCTGAACCTCATCCTGCCATCCATTATACATGTGATCCTTCTGAATCTTACAGACTTTACAAATGTGATCCACATAAGCCTCCTGTCTTCACATAGGCCAGAGACAGAAACGGAAATCTACAGAGGCCTGGGCCGATCCACAGGCCCTCTAAGACCATGCGTAATCCCTATTAAATCATTCCACCTGGATCTGAAGACCTCACGTATCTTCCCTAATTGGACGATAAGCCCCGGGAGAGAAGGAACTCCATCCTCCACTACCATCCCTCACCCAATCTCCTTTAGGAAGCACTCTGAACCGAGTGGCCTCTTCAGGGCGCCCACACACCAGCATCCTCTCTTAAACCAGGCCCGCTGGCAGCTGGGTGCTCCTGCCTCCTGGAGCCTGAGTCTCCTCTGAGAAGGGACCTTTGTGAGCAGGTGCTATGGTCCCTTGCCCTTCCTAGCACTTCCAGGGCTCACTCTGCTCCTCCTGATGAGCTCAGGACTATTACTCACCCCATGTCCCAGATGGAGAAACTGAGGCACAGAGGTTACCTCCTCCCCACCCCCACCAAGGCCACAGAGCAGGTTCAGACTCACCACTGGCCCAATAAATTAGCCCCCAGTCACTGAGCTTTGGGTTTCATGCCAACCTGGCCGCAGCATCCCCAAGGCACATGGCAGTTCTCACTGCACCACGGTCCTCAGGGCCAACCCCTCCAGGCTGGTGGGCCAGGACAGAGAGCTGGGAGGGTGTGGGGCTGAGGAGGGCAGCCCCGGGTCACCTGACCTAGCCCTGGGCTGGCTTCACTCTATCTCCCCAGGCACCTCCACCCCACAGGGAGGTGAGGCAGGCTTACCCGCTTCTCGTTGGAGGAGTCATTCACATTGACCCCACAAGCCAGGTCAGGTCTGGGGAAAGTTTCTGACCAGCCGCCCTGTGTGCAGTTCCGGAACATGGAACCTGTGGGGACCAAGCATCCTGTGGTGAGCGGAGGGATGGACTGATGGCTGGGTTTCTGGGTGCCTTGCCCTCCTTAGTTGCAGGTGGAGGAAGCTTTCTGCTGTCACTCTTTCCCTTTCTCCGAACCACACAGGGTAGTTCAATTGCTCCGTTGACCCTTGAAGGCTTTGTAAGAGTCAGTCCGGAAAAGTGGCGGGAAAGGTGTGGGCAGACAGCCCTAGTGGGGATGCGTGTGTACTTGCGAGACACAGAGGCGCAGTTCTGGATCCCTTGACCTGCACACCTGGTGGGCCCTGAACCATCAGCCACCTCCCAGCCTCTGAGCACTGCTCATCTCCCCCTGGGCCCCCACTGCCTCACCCACACCCCATGCCCCACACGCCCTGTGCCAGGCACCAGGCTCCACAACAAGGGAGGTGACTGACACATGCCCCAGGCCCCAGGCCCAGCACAACCTCTAGGGTCACTGCTCAGCTACCTGAGTGCCCCTCAGAGAATAATAAAACCTTCCTCTGGCAGGCATGGCAATGCCTCCAGTGATGAGAGAGGCCCTATGCAGTGCTTAAGAACAACAGGTTACACACCCCAAACCAAACTGACCTCACACTAATGACCGTGTGTTTATTCAATTATAAAACCTCATGCTCTACTATAAAAATACACAGTGATTGCTATATGCCAGGCACTGCTCTAAGCATGTGAGAGGTATTAACTCATTCAATCCTAACAAGACCATGAGGTTGGCACTGTTACTTTTATAGTAAAATGTATTGTAACATGAAAATACTACACCCAGTTTATAACTAGGAGAAGTGAGGCACACAGTGGTTAAAGAACTTGCTCAAGACCACACTCCAGTCAATGTAGAACATGGGATTAGAACCCGAGGGCTCAGGCCTATGTTCTTAGCCGCAGGCTTTGTACTAATCCCTTTCTTACTCTGCTCTTCCTGCTCCCAGGCCCTGAAAAGTGAAAGTCACTCAGTCTTTGCAACTGATTCTGCAACCCCATGGGCTGGAATTCTCCAGGACAGAATACTGGAGTGGGTAGCCTTTCCCTTCTCCAAGGGATCTTTGACCCAGGGATTAAACCCAAGTCTCCTGCATTGCAGGCAGATTCTTTACCAACTGAGCTATCAGGGACAGCCATCTAATGGGTGAGTGCCCCAGAGAAATCTGCCTGCTTGGTGAGGACCTGGCCACGCCTATAATTAACCTTTTACAGGCTCCTGGTTCTACTCCTGCGCTCAGAAGTTCTATTTATTTATTTATTTGGCCGTGCAGCATGCAGGATCTTAGTTCCCTGACCAGGGATCAAACATTCCTCCCACACTGGGAGTCGAGTCTTAGCCATAGGACCACCAGGGAAGTCCCAGAAGTTCTACTTTATATATAACTTCACATCCTGCTCCCCNGTATCTGGGTACATAATCTAGCCTGTGGTTTCCCAGCCACACAGACACTCATTCTGCCTGGGCCCATGTAGTAGGTGACCTGAGAAACAGTTTTTCTACATTTTTTTTCTTCTTTCAAAAGGAAGAGTCTGGAGCACCAGCTTGTTCTCACTGGACACACTTTCCTTTCTTGGGTTGGGGAGCCCTGGAACCCTTGAGACACTATTGTGGAGCCTTTCTTCAGACTCCAGACCCAAAGTGGATTTATGGGCAGAGAGCAGGTAGAGGACAGATGGTTCTAGGTAACCTGAGGCTTGACTGGTCCTGACTTATGCTCCTGGGCTGGCCAATCCCCTGGGCCTGCAGCTGGGTATGAGCACAGTAGGCCCCAGGCTGAGATGATCCCCGCCGACCCTCACCCCCCTAACCGTGCCTTGGATCCCTAGCATGGAACCCAGGGGGAAGCGCCTCTCTGAGACCATGCAGGTGGGCAGATCCGGCAGCCCCACAGCGACACTGGGTGGCCAAGAGAAGAAACTGCAGTCCCTGTCTCTCCATCTCCCAGCTGTGAACCTGAAGCCAAGGCTTAAACCCCTCTCAGACCTTGTTATTTTCACTCTTTAACTAAGCCAAGTGGAGAGAAAAGGTCTGTGGTTTGCAGGGGTTTTGTGACAATGAAGTTTAAATCTGTAAAAATTCCTAGTACAAGACAGAGTTTTGTCCAGCGTTAGTCCCTGTTAGTCCCTAAGTGTTCCCTGCCTGAGACAACTTCCTCACTTCCTTGTCTGAAATTAAGGAAATCCTTGTAAACTGCAGCTTTGCTTGGGTGAGAGATCCCCCAGGAGACCAGAAGCTTCCAGAAAGGGCAGAGTTCATCAGCAGGGCCTAGTAGAGAGGGCACAGAGGAACAGAGCATCCTGGAAGGCCAGCCCAGGCTAAGTGGGACCAAGACACGAGGGCTGGAGCAAGGGCCCTGGGTGCTAAGGGGCCAGAAATGTGCAAGGAAGGAGGGGAGCCCCTCAATGGGAACACAGGGCAGAGAGGAGCAAGCCTGGCCTCCTTTACCCCTTTCCTGGTACTTGGCCCTCTGGCCCCTTGCTTGGCACCGACAACTCAGCCCACCCCACACACCCCCAAGCAAGGCTTCCAGTCACCAACAAGGACCACTTCCATCCTTCCATTCACTCCCTGTCCCCAAAGAAGTCTTGGCCTCATGTTTCTAGCCCAAGGCCCACCCAGAGGGCTGCCCCACAGCTGCCCAGTTGGGCCCCCGGGCTGAGTTGTTACCATTCCTGCCCACGAGCATCCAGAGGAACCGCGGGCATGCCACTTCCACTGTCTGTCCCAGTGCAGAGGATGGCCAGCAGCTGGTGTTGTCCCATAGCCCCCGGCAGCCTGCCGAGAAGAGCAGCAGCATCAGACAGCGTCTCAACGTGGACACAGGCCCCCCGACCCCCACAGCCTAGCACACCCCCAGCACCTGTGCCTGGTGTTGCCCCCTACATCCCTTCCGCAGATAATCCTGTCTCAATGCAACGCAAAGCTGAACTTATGGTGAACAGCTGGTATATATCTGTCCTTATAGACACTGAATTTGAGGTTGTTTCCTCTTTGTTTTGTTTGGCTGCTAGGAAGCTCAGAGCCAGATCAGTGGCCCACTTCTGATAACTGAAAGACTTTGACATGAAAAAATAACTGGGTGTCTATAATGCAAAACTAGGCGCTGTCTTAAGCACGGCCTTCTGGTTTACCTGATTCTGAGGTTCTCTGGCCTGTTGTGTCTTTGAGCTATTTCACGACTCCATAATTGCAGGTAACTGATGGCCATGCTAACGATTCCTGTCCAGAGGCATTTGGGATCCACATTTCTGTCACTTTCTTTGCATTTGCATGACTATCAATTATCTAAAATTTATGAGAAATTGTTTCCAGCCAGTTTTGCATCTATTTGCTTATACATGCAGTACTTTGAATTCTCCTATGAACCAGTGGTTAATGTATCACTGGTTCTCTCATTACTTAAGTACAATGTTTGGCAGGCATACTCTGTTAGAAATTATCATTTAATACAACCAGCCACCAATTCTCCCACAGTAGATCCCAGGGGAAGAAAATCAGAGAAGCTGCTCCTGTGACAGACTTCTGGGGGCCCATGCCAGCTGGGAGGACATCACCAGGAAGGTCTGGAGCACACTGGAAATAGAGGTGATACCATGAGGTCCGTAGTCACCTTGCATCCAGTTTGGGGAACACAAAGCAGACCACACCACCCTGGAGCCCACAACCCTCAGAAAGAACTCAAGATTCTTGAGTCCCAGAGACTTGGGTTCCAATCCTCCTCACCACGCCTCGCTGCCCAAGCCCTCAGCTCTTTTGGGGAAACAGATGGCTTCCTCCTGAGGTTGTCCAGGGGAAGAGATCATCTCAACGTGGAAAGCCTGGCACTCACTGGGTGCCAGGGAATGGCACCTCCCTCCTTCTGTCCTCCCCAATCCTCTTCCTCACCAAGTCCTTTTCTGTTTCATCCTGGCATTGGGAGAGGGGGACCCAGCTGGGTCCTCTGAACTGCAGGGCAATTTTTAGCTCCAGGGACTGGTGGATAGGTGCAGTCTGAAGGGGTCCCTGGATTACCCAGCTGGCTAATTCCCAGTTTTTATAAAGAGCAAGAGTCTCTTTTCAGGCATGAATAAAACCAGGCTCAAAGTTTCAGCATCCTCCTGGACACTTTTGTTCCCTCCAAGTGAAGTCCCCCAGGCGATCTGTCCCACTTTAGAGGTACTGATCCTGCGGTGGACATCTGTGTCACTGGGGAGGTTCTGATTCAGTTGTCCTGAGTCCCAGGAATCTGCAGACTAAGACCTCCCTACAGATGTTCTATATGTGGTCATTAGGCTTTGCTGTGAGAATCTTCATACTGCATCCCTCCCTTCCCGCTGCAGAGGCCCCTTCCCCTGGGCTCACACCAGCCTTGGGCTCTGGGAGCCTATCCAAGATGATTGTGAGAGGCCAGGGGAGGTCATGGCTGGATGGGGCAGGGCTCTCTCTGGTGCCTAGGTGCAAATGGCTCCCCTCCCCGGGCAGTCAATATAAAGAGCAGGAACCGGTCTGATTCATGACTGCTAGAGGCCTGTGCCCACAAGGACTGGGCAAGGCACAGGCACTCAACAAGCATCTAAGGAAAGGATGAATGCCTGAGTCTCTGGCCCCTGTTCCCCTCCTCTTCACCCTCTCCTTGTAAATGGGCGTTCACTGTGATGCCATACATGACTTCTGAACCCCACGTCCTCTGCTTGCCAGCTCTGCTTGATGCCAGCAGGAGTTGCTCTGTGCTTTACACACAGGAGAGCATTCACCCCACAGCAGTGCTGCAAGGCACCCAACTCTGCCCTCATTTACAAATGAAGCAATAAAGCAAGGAGGTGGGTGCCTGGAGTCACCCAGCCAGGAAACAGAAGGGCTGTGAGGTAACTATCCAGCCAGGCCCCTGGGTGCCACCTCATGGGCTCTGCCCACCTGCTTGTCTCCAGAGGCACCAGCCCCAGTTTCTCAGGGAAAGATGCCTGGCTGGGGCAGATCAGCCCTGGGAGGTTGTGGCCCTGAGCAAGGAGGGAGAGGACAGAGGAGGAGAATGCCATGGGAACTCAGGGTGGGGCCTAATGGAGCTCCCACAGCGACAGTGGAAGCTTCCAGGGGGCCAAGGACAAGTGTCTGAGTTCTTTGAGGAAAGTGGGGCATAAGAACCCCCCTGGATGTTCCAGAGCCTTCACCCCAACTCTCACAGTGTGCAATGAAAGAGGGCAGGCTGGACCTTCTTTCTTCTTGAACCTCCCCAGAGTACACAGGAAGATTCTGCACTGTCTGGGCACCGGTCCTCCAGGTTCCCACCATGGATGTGGCTCACCAGGCCCCTGAGTGACTCTCGCCTCCCCAGATGCCCCTGGGACAGTGACATGGTCCTGAGAGGCCCTAGACAGAGGGGCACGGTGTGCCTCTGCCTGGCACAGCACCTGGAGGCTGGAGGGTGAGGCCCACCCCACATCCCGACTCCTGCAGAAGCCCCGATTACAACGCAGCCACCCTTCCTCCTAGAAGCACTGGGGGCACTGCCTGCTGTGGGAACACGAAGGAGCATCTTCCCTCATTTTGGGAGAAATGGCTTCAGGACTGAGGCTGATCGGGTCAGCCAGGGCACTGGCCCGAGTCCCTGAGGCCGGACAACCCAACCCACGTCCGGCTAGCCAGACAGATGGGAAGGGTGCCAGGGCATCTGGCAGGCTTCCTGAGCTGGGTCATGTCAGGTCTGGCCCACAGGGACAATGGCCTGGTGCTGCAGAAAGGAAGGGAGGAGCAGCTGGTGGGGGGTGAGAGCGAGAGGGACACAGGTTTCCCCCACAGCTGGCTTATGCCCATGAGCTTCCTATTGGCCAGGGGGAAGGAAAGGCTGGGAAGGGGCTGTCCAGGCTGGCACTGTACAATGCAGGGGTCGAGTAGGGTCACTGCCCCAAAGCAGAGATGAGGAACCCAGGCCACAAGAGACAAAGTGACATAGGGCGCCAGCAGCTAGGATCCCCGCTCCAGGCTGACCATGGTGGCAGCAGGCCTGGACGCTAATCCACATGGTGTTGCTCGCATCCCAAGCCCTGTGACATGGCCATCCTCTCCCAGCCCTGGCCCCGTTGTCAGGACAGGTTCAGCATCGGAACAGACTTGGCCCAGCATGTGAGGAGCACGTCTCACTGGTAGGCTCTGGTGGCTGGTACATGATTGAACACTTTTAATTTTAATAGTTACACCTTTTTAAAAACAATTTAATATGCATTAAAAGGTTATACAGCAAGTATATCACAGCTGTGATTTTGTAGTTACTGCTGTTTAGGATAAGGCTAAGTTCAGTCCTGGGTGTTCACTGGAAGGACTAACACTGAAGCTGAAACTCCAATACTTTGGCCACCTCATGCAAAGAATTGGCATGCTGCGATTCATGGGGTCGCAAAGAGTCGGACACGACTGAGCAACTGAACTGAACTGACTGAAGTTTTAAAAAAAGTCAGTTTAAGAAAGAAAACCCTCAGGCACTGTTGGTGGGAATGTAAGTTGGTATAGCCACTGGGGAAAACAGTGGAGCTTCCTCAAAAAAATCAAAATAGAGCCACCAAATGATCCAGCAATCTCACTACTGGATACACATCCGAAGGAAATGAAATCACTCTCTCAAGAGCTATCTGCAGCCCCATGTTCACTACGGCATTATTGCCACAGCCAAAGTATGGAAGCAACCTTAGTGTCCATCAAAGGAAGAATCAGATAAAGAAAATCACGATGAAATACCATTCAGCCTAAAAATATTTTAATTTTTTAAAAAGGAAATCCTGCCATGTGTGAAAACATGGATGAACTTAGAAGACATTGTGCTCAGTGAAAAAAGCTAGACACAGAAAGACAAATACTGTTATCATCTCACTGGTATGCGGAATTCAAAAATGTTAACCTCAAAGAAGCAGAGAATAGAACCGGTAGTTACCAGGGGTGGGTGTTGAGGGGAAGACAGAGAGTTGGTCAAAGATTACAGAGTTGGAGTTATATATGATGGTGGTGGTTTAGTTGCTTAGTTGTGTCTGACCCTTGCAACCCCGTGGACCGTAGCCTACCAGGCTCTTCTATCCATGGAGTTCTCCAAGCAAGAACACTAGAGTGGGTTGCCATTTCCTTCTCCAGGGGATCTTCCTGACCCAGGGATTGAACTCGGGTCTCCTGCACTGCAGGCAGATTCTTTATTCACTGAGACACCAGGGAAGCCGTATATGATGAGTAAGTCTGAGATCTAACGTGCAGCATGATGAAAAAGAGTCACCCCATTGATATAAAGGAGACCACAGTACAGATGGTGCCTGGCGCAGGTGGGCCGGAAGGCCTGTGGCCGGGGGAGCAGGGAGCAGAGTGACCTCCTGGCTGCCTGCAGGGACCCCGTTTGCACTGCTCCAGGGTGTGAACAGAGGGCCTTGGACCCCACTGCCTACAGGCTCCTGCTGGGTGAGGGATGGCTGCGCAGGGGGAGCACAAAAGAGAGGTGGCGTCCTGGTCTGGCCTCCCCTGGGGCTCTGGCACGGTACTCGGGTCAGCGGGTTGGGGGAGGGCTAGGGGATTTGGATCCAGAGCTGCAAAGCTCAGTGCCTGAGTCGGGGTTGAGGGGGACCCATGAGGTAAGAGATGGAGGAGTTTTGTAAGTAGAGCTACTGTCACCGAGCCACTAGGGAGGGCAGGGCCCAGGGAATCCCCTGACCCTCTACCGTCTCTGAGGTCACCTGTCAACACTGACCACCTGGCTGGAGGGGACGGGAGGGAAGACTGGGGAAAGTTCAAGTAGGGAAACAAGAAAAGACACCATCAGGCCACTAACGCCATGTGGGCAGCAGGGGGTGCCTGCCCAGTACCCGCGGCAGAGCGTGGGGTCCCAGGCTGAGGTGAAGTGTGGTGGGGACAGCGTGAGCTCTGAACACACCACTTACATGTATGAGCCCCACCTTCCTCATCTATAAAATTGGTCTCATCTATAAAATAATGCCCCCCAGAATTTTGGTGGGAAGTAAATGATGTGTGTGTGCAGTGGATCTTTTTTCCCTCCTGGCATTTTTTTTTCCCTTTTTTCTCTCCTTCCTTCTCAGATTACTGGTTCACAGCCTCCGAGAAGGGCAGGAAAACTTACAATCTCCCTGACCTGTTTCCAAAGGGCCCCCAGGGCAGGAGGATAAAGAGGAATTCTAGTGCAATCATAATTCTCAAGAAAATCATAATTTTGATTTTCTTGATTGCAACCTTGCAATCATAACTCTGAAAAAACAGAAACAGAGCAAGACTTCACTAAGACTAGGGAGACAAGAGTGACGTGACGAGCAGGGAACAAAAGGTTCCCGAAAGAGGCTCAAGGGCCCTGCTGTCCATTTGCCCCAGACAGTGGAAAAACCCAGAGGGGAAACGGCTATGGGGACACATCAGACAAGCACAGCCAGCAGCCGGCTTCCTGGTTCCATCAAGCCCCCTCTGCCTTCCTGAGCCCACCCCAAGGGCACCCTAAGGAGGTCTCCTCAGCTGTGCAAATGACCTGACCTACAGTATTTAGGTCGGGAACTGTGTTGCCCTGCTTGTGACGGCTGGACCACACACAGAGATGGTCAGGGTAGGGTCAGAGGAACTGGAGGCCCAGGCGGCAAAGGCGTTAAAAAGCGGCACAACAGAGAGCCTGGGGTGCTTCTCTCTAAAGCGAGAAACACAAGCTATTCCTTGGGATGAACTATCTCAGGGAGTAGTGAGATCTCCACTACCGAAAGAATCCAAGCAGAGAGGGTCATGCAGCTAGGAGGCCGCAAGGGATGGGATACAGACCCTCTGAACGCGAGGCTGGGTGCCGCTTCCCTGGGGCAGGTTGGTTCTTCTCCCTCTAGAGGCTTGCCCTAGGCAAGTGCTTCTGCGCTTCTGAGCACTGATCCTGAGCCTCCTCCTCCCCAGACGGTACAAACTGCACTGGCCCCACAGAGTCCTCCTCAACCACCCACAAGCTCTTCCTTCTCCAGCTGAAACGCTTCTTTTCACGCTATCTCTCACTCATTTAGCCATTAATTGACACCAACAGTCTCTCTCTTCCTCTTTTTTTTTTTTCAAATGCAAATCTTCTTGGGGAGAATGAGAGTATCAGCCACTCACAGTTCAGTCTGGATCGCAAAATAAACAATCCTCAGGATTTGCAGTCAAAAGATGTGGGCTGAGAGTCCTCTCTCAGCACTGGGTGATCCTGTGCCTCTAAGAGCCTCAACTTCCTCATCTGTGAAGTGGGATGGTAATAGTACTTAACTGCATGGGTTGCTTTAAGAACTAAAAAAAAAAAAAAATGTCTAAAGTGCTACATAAACGTTAAGTTTCTTGTTTCTGAAAAATGAGCCAAGGTCAGCTGTGGCAAGGAAAGGATAGGGAGAGGTGAGCTCTGGGTAGGGTGAGGGTTGTCCCAGGGTGTTTGTCTGCCAGAGGCCATCAGGGGCCAGGAGAATCCAGAAAAGGACCTGGAATGTTTGTTAGAGAAACTGCATTAAAGGCCAGCATGTAAGACACACTGATACGTGCCACTACATGGATGAACCTTGGAAACATTAGTGGAAGGAGGTAGACTCAAAGGTCACGGATTGTGACTCCTTTCGTAAGAAATGAACAGAGTCAGCGAATGCACAGACAGGGAGTGGATGTACGCTTGCCAGGGGTAGGGCAGAGGAAGGAGAGAGATGAAAAGCGGTGGGAACAGGTTTTATTTGGGGATGATGAGATGAGAGTGCTCCGGGGCTATATAGAGGTGGTGGTTGCCCTATGAGCGCACCAAATGCTATTGAACTCGTCAATAAGATGGTTAATATCGTGTGAATTTCACCTCAATAAAAAGGCACGCTGACCCCCTAACCCTTTAGAGGGCAGCCCATGTTCTTTGGGAGTGGGGAGCCCACTGTCAAAGAGAAGAGGAAAAGGGGATGACGAGTCCCCACTCTGAAGGCAAGGACATGAACACCCAGAGAGGATCGGGGTCCTGCCCAAGGTCACACAGCGCCTGAGTGACAGGGCAGTGGCCCTGCCCAGGTCTGTCCGACCACTAAGCCCACACCTTTATGTCTCTGGAGCATTCCTCCCCAGAGTGAGGCAGAGCCCTTCCACCAGCCAGCTCCAAGGGGGCATCAGCTTCTGAAAACAGGGTAATAAATAGCCCAGTAAGGTAGGCCATGAAGCTATTAGGGTGACCCTGAAATGCTCCCAGGAAATGCTGGGGAGGCCTTACCTAGCCCAGAATACCTGAGGAGTTAATTTTTTATCTGTGATAAGTGTGCCAAGTTTGGTGACAGCTTGGTGAGTGGTGTTTCCTGTCTCTCTCTTAGCATTCAAACATTAACCTCCTCCCCAGGGAAGACCAGGCAGCTTAACCATTAACCCTGTACCCCCAACAGAGAGTCTGCCAGCCCCTCCTGGCCTCGGGCACCAGACAGATCCTTCCTGGGAATGGAAGGGCAAGTCCCACACTCTGTCACTGAGTCATGCTCCTGAGTGGAGTTACGGGGTTGGACCCACATCCAGGCAGCCTCAGCCTGGCCCCTCCACCCACCAGGTTCTGATGGGGATGCTGGAGCTGAGCCTGCCCAAGGGCTCCATGGCTTTGCTGTTTCTCCTGTTTTTCTTTCTTTGAGGGAATCTTCCCCTGCAGCCACCACATCCGTTCTAAATTCCATTATGGCTTTTCTGGCTCAGCTTTCTCAACTTCTGAGCAGAAAAGGCCTGAAGACTTTCCCAGGAGGCTGGGTCCTCACACATCTTCTGCCTCAGGGGCTTTTAAACCAGGTTGTCAGAGCAACAGATACTTTTTCCTAAATAAAATTTGCAGAAGGCCAAAATGCAAAAGAGATAGAAGAGGTCTGAGCCTTTGTGCTAGGGTGGGGTCAACCTGGGCACCTTTGCTCACCGGCCTGGCAGGACATAGTGGCAAACACTGCAAGTAAAGGACGGCCTCACTGCATGGAGAGAGCAAGGTCTCCCCAGGAGCTCACAGCAGAACCTGACGGGAGTCCCTAATGAGCCCTCTCAGCCCTGGATGCACAAGTAGGATTCTGGGGACAGAAGACAGTCAGGCCTGCTTCAAGTCAGTCACCCTGGGTATATTCACAGCTTCCCAGGTCCTGCAATCTGAGGTCAGCGCTCACAGGGTGATGGGCCAGGTCAGGCTCTGGGAAGCACCTGCCATGGGCAACGTGGCCACACCACTCACCTCGGCTGGTCTGTGACGAGCTGGGCAAGCTGGGAGCAT
Source organism: Neotragus moschatus (assembly GCA_006410615.1). NCBI lineage: Eukaryota > Metazoa > Chordata > Mammalia > Artiodactyla > Bovidae > Neotragus > Neotragus moschatus. The sequence goes on along the minus strand of SJYA01000293.1, from coordinate 843,068 downwards.
CCACATCCTCTACCACAAAGGCTCTTGCCTCGTGTCCCTCTGTCTCCTTCAGTCTCCTCTCTCTACTCTCAGACAAGGGTCTGCACTCATTCACCTTGTAAGTCAGTCAACAAACACACAGCAAGTGCCCAGTCTTAGAGGAAAGTGACACAGTCTGCCCTAGTCCAGCAAACACATCTCCACGATGCAGTGCAGATGTGCCAGGTGGGAAAGAATTGTTGCGGGTGGAGGCGGGGTGGTCCTGCAGAAGTCAGGGCGGCCAGCTATGCCAGCAGAAACCACTTCCTGGAGGAGCGGCTGACAGGACTGGAGAAGGGGCAATGGAGCTGAAGCAGAGGGATCAGCATGTGCAGATGCCCAGAAGCACGAGAGAACTGGCATGGCCAGAAAGCTGTAGGCAATTTGGTTGAGCCAAGTGGAAACATCTCGAGTGGATGCATGAACAAGGCCCAAGTCAGGAGCTGCACCTCATCCTGGGGCCCTGGGGAACAACAGCACATCTAAACCCTTCAGATGCTGATTTTTAAAATAACCATCTATAACTTCGTGATGTGAGCTGAAGTTTACCATCATCTCTCCCGGGGGCCTGACATTCTGGGCTTTATCCCTAAGGCCTGAATGCAAGTCCCACACTCTATCACTGGCATTTTAGACATTTTCCTTGGGGACATGAGGGCAGCTGCTGTTCCTGGGGTGGCAGGTGGTGCCCAGGAATTCAGAAGCTGTGACTCAATGGTGGGCCCCCTCTGAGCCATAAGGTCCCAGTTTGGTTCCCCCGAAGACCCTTCCACAGCCAGCATAGGGGAAGGAAGTTCTCATCCTGCCCATCCCTCATGCAGAGGCTAGTAACTTGGCCAGAGCACATCACAGCATCCACACTGCTTGACCTCTGCTTCCCTGGGCACCATCTTCCTCCTGTCTCTGGCTGCACCTGGCAGGTAAGTGCAGGGATCTCAAGGCCACTCCTCCTACAACCTCAGTCTCAGTTGCCACCCAAAGAAACGCATTCCCCAGCCCCATCCTCCTCTGAAGTCTCCATTATGTGTGTCTTGATCTGAACTCATGATTTTCATCTCTCTTTGCCCAAAATACTCTCCCCTCCTCCCAAGGTGCTGCAGCCACCTTACAACCTGGCAGTGCATGTCACACATTGAGCAGAAAGAGAGGAGGAATATGAGACCTGATGATACCCAGGAACTCTGCACAAGCTCTGGATCTTTTGTGATGTGTGAAAAAGCAACCCCTATATGATGAAGCTTGCATATCAAGTGTCTGACACATGTACAAAAACATATTCCTAAGCCATAAGAGAGGAGTCTACGTGCCATCAATCTTACCATTTTCATCTCAAAACAAGAAGTGTTAAATATTTTTGAATGAATGCTTTTATTTTCACATCGATCCCATAAAACAGATGTGGAGATTGAGGTCCAGAGACATTAAGGACTTGTTCAAGTTCACACAGTCTAATTTAAAAGCCTGGGCCTCTCCTTTCCCCTCTCCCCACCTCCACTCCTCTTCCTTTTTCTTTCCTTTTAAAAATTGAAATGAAACTCACATACAGAGATGGGATTGCCTCCACCTTACAGCCACCTTCATGACTAGACTAGAGGTCAAACAGTTGTCTTCCCTAGAGCAAGGAAGCAGACAGGAAGCAAGAAGAGAGGAGAGCCTCACAGACACAGCTAAGAGGACAAGCAGGCTGTGACACCGCAGGGACAGCAGCTCGGGTGGGGGCTGGCTCCTGGGAGTGTGTGGAGTGGGGTGGGAAAGGAGTCACGGGCCTGGCCGTGGGGGACGGCAAGAAAGCAGGTAACCAACAGCTCAAGAATTTCATGAGCAAAGGCCATGACCTGGGGAGAAGAGTACTGCAAAAGAATACACCTGGTGAATAAGTTAGATGAAAAGGATCATTTTCCAGAAACACTCAAACTACTAAGACCGAGGCAGGAGCAAACAAAAATCAGAACAGACCTCTAACTAGTCAGGAGATTTAATCTGTAACAAAAAATCTCCCAACAGAGGAAAGGCCAGATGGCCACACTCATACAGTCTACCAAACATTTAAAGAATAATTAACACCAAGCCTCATATCAAACACTCCCAAGATAATGTAAAGGAGGAAATGCTTGTAAAATCATTCTATGAGGCCAGCATTATCCGATACCAAACACACATAAAGACTCTACAAGAAAAGAAAACTACAGACAAATATCCCTGATGAACAATGATATGAAAATTCTCAACAAAATACTACCAACTGAACTGAACAGCACATTAAAAGAATTATGCACGATAACCAAGCAGGATCTGTCTTTGGGACGCAAGGATAGTTCAACATGTGAAGATTGCTTTGTGTGATGCACCATAGTAACAGAAGAACAAAAACACATTATCACCTCAACTGGTGAGGATAAAGCACTTGACAAGAATCAACATCCTTTCACGATAGAAACACTTAAACTAGAAATNCTACAAGAAAAGAAAACTACAGACAAATATCCCTGATGAACAATGATATGAAAATTCTCAACAAAATACTATCAACTGAACTGAACAGCACATTAAAAGAATTATGCACGATAACCAAGCAGGATCTGTCTTTGGGACACAAGGATGGTTCAACATGTGAAGATTGCTTTGTGTGATGCACCATGGTAACAGAACAAAAACACATTATCACCTCAACCGGTGAGGATAAAGCACTTGACAAGAATCAACATCCTTTCACGATAGAAACACTTAAACTAGAAACAGGAGGAAACTATCTCAATAAAGTAAGGGTCATAGATGTAAAGGCTGCAGTGAACATCACATTCAGTGACGAAGCCCGAAAGCTTTTCCCATGAGATCAGGAACGAGACAAGCATGCCCACTTTTGCCACTTATGTTCAGCATAATACTGGAAGCCCTGTACTGTGCTGTGCTTAATTGCTCAATTATGTCCGACTCTTTGCAACCCCATGGACTGTATCCTGCTAGGATCTTCTGTCCGTGGGGATTCTCTAGGCAAGAATACTGGAGTGGGTTGCTATGCCCTCCTCCAGATCTTCCAAACCCAGGGATTGAACCCAGGTCTCCCACATTGCAGTTGGATTCTTTACCATCTGAGCCACCAGGGAAGCCCAAAAATCTGGAGTGGGAAGTCTATCCCTTCTCCAGGAGATCTTCCCGAACCCAGGAATTGAACCAGGGTCTCCTGTACTGCAGGCAGATTTTTTACCAGGTAAGCTACCAGGGAACCCCACTGGAAGCCCTAGTCTACAGCAAATAGGCAAGAAAAATAAATAAAAGTTGTCCAAATTGGAGACAAGAAGTAAAATTATCTGTTTTTAGACAATGTGATCTTAAATGTAGAAAGCCCTAATGATTTCTGAAGTGGATTCAGCAAAGTGACAGGGCAGATATAAAAGCAATATACAAACATTACTAATTATCAGAGAAATGCAAATCAAAACTATAATGAGGCATCATCTCACACCAGTCAGAATGGCCATCATCAAAAAATCTACAAACAATAAATGCTGGAGAGGGTGTGAGGAAAAGGGGACTGTCCTACACTGTAAGTAGGAATATAAACTGATATAGCCATTATGGAGAACAGTGTGGAGAGTCCTTTAAAAACTAGGAATAAATCTACTATATGATCCAGCAAACCCACTGCTGGGCATATACCCTGAGAAAACCACCATTCTAAAACACACATGTACCCCAGTGTTTACTGCAGCACTATTTACAATAGCCAAGACATGGAAGCAACCTAGATGTCCATCAACAGATCAATGCATAAAGAAGATGTGGCACATATATATAGTGGAATATTGCTCAGCCATAAAAACAATGAATTTAAGTCAGTTCTAATGAGGTGGATGAACCTAGAGCCTGTTATATAGGATGAAGTAAAACAAATATTGTATATTATGCAATATTTGAAGAGAAAACAAATATTGTATATTAATACACACATTGGAACCTAGAAAAATGGTACTGATGCGCCTATTTGCAGGGAAGGAATGGAGATGCAGATGTAGCGAATGAACTTGTGGACACAGTGGGGGAAGAGAGGGGGGTGAATGCAGAAACTAGCATCAACATATGTACACTGTCATGTGTCAAATGGCTAGCTGGTGAGAAGCTCCTGTATAACACAGGGAGTCCGGTCCGGTGCTCTGTGATGATCTAGAGAGGTAGGGTGGGGTTGGGAGGCTCAAGAGAGAGGGAATATGTGTGTAGTTGTAGCTGATTGCATTGATGTGCAGTGGAAGTGAACATAAGATTGTAAAAACAAATTTTTTAATCAATACACAAAAATTAGTTGCACTCCTATACACTAATGAGAAACAACATACAAAGGAAATTAAGAGACAAATCCATTTATAATANTCACAGAAGATATACAGATGGCAAACAAGAACATGAAAAGATGTTCAATATTATTAGCTATTCGGTAAATGCAAATTGAAATCACAATGTGATATCACTACATGCTTATTAGAAGATCTAAAACAAAAAATCACAACAACGTTGGCAAGGCTGTGGCGAAACTAGGTCACTCACATTTTGCTGGTGAGATTATAAAATGAGACAACCACTCTGGAAAACAAGTTGGTAAGGTCTTAAGAACAGCTAAACATGCAGCTATTAGTATTACGTGATCCAACCATTGCACTCCTGGGCATTTATTTTGGAGAAGTGAAAGCTTATGTTCACACACACACACACAAATACCTGTATACTAATATTTACAGCAGCTTTATTCCTAATACCTCAAAACTGAAACAATCCAGAGGCCTCTCAATGTGTAAGAGGTGAACTATGGAAGATCCATACTATGAAATTCTGTGCTGAGTCTCTCAGTCAGGTCCGACTCTTTGTGACCCCATGGACTGTAGCCTGCCAGGCTCCTCTGTCCCTGAGGATTCTCTAAACAAGAATACTGGAGTGGGTTTCCACGCCCTCCTCCAAGGGAACCCAGAGATCAAACCCAGGAGGGGTTTGATCCTCATTGCAGGAGGATTCTTTTACCATCTGAGCCAACAGGGAAGCCCTCAGCAATAAAAAGGAACAAAGTGGTGATACATGGACCAACCTATATGAATCTCCAGAGAAGTATGCTGAGTGAAAAAAGCCAATCCCAAACAGTTACAGTATGATTTCATTTATATAATATTCTTTTTAAATTTAATTTTTATTTTATATTGGAATATAGCTGATTTACAATGTTGTGTTAGTTTCAGGCATACAGCAAAGTGATTCCGTTATCTATATACATATACCCATTATTTTTCTGATTCTTTTCCCATATGGTTACTACAGCACAGTATTAAGTACAGGTCCCTGTGCTACACAGTAGGTCCTCATTGATTATCTATTTTATATACAGTAGTGTGTATATTTTAAAGCCAAACTCTTAATTATCACCACCCCCCACCACCGGCATTTCCCCTTTGGTAACCATAAGTTTGTTTTCTATGTCTGTGAGTCTATTTCTGTCCTGTAAATACATTCATTTGCATCATTTTTTAGATTCCACATCATTTCCATAACATTCTTGCAGTGGTAAAATTGTAGAGACTGAGACACTAATGTGTCAGCTGGGAAAGCTGAGGGTGGGAGGGAGAAAGGTATGGCTGTACCAGTGCGCCATGATGGGTCTTCAGGGTCGCAGACTTGCTCTGCACAGTGCCTGGATCAATGTCATATCATAGTTGGTCAGTCAAGCCCTAGCTCACTTGCAAACACTAAGAAAGAAAGAAACACGCATTGCTACATGCCACTGAGTGTTTGTGATTGTTACACAGCACAGATGACTGGGCAGGGGTGGCATTTCCTCAAAGTGGGTGGTGATGTGCATTCTTGGAGGTTGAAGAAAGCAGCACTCTAGCGCAGAGGGCTCTTGTAAGCGATGGAGCAAGATGAGGAATGGGGGAACACCTACAGTGGGAATCCTTTCCAAGAAAGGTTCAACTTCCTTCATGTTTTTCCCCAAGACTATGGAAAAACATACACTCCTTTCACATGCTAGCAAGGTTGTTATGCTAAAAATCCTTCAAGCTAGGTTTCAGCAGTACATGAACCAAGAACTTCCAGATGCACAAGCTGGATTTAGAAAAGGCAGAGGAACCAGAGATCAAATTGCCAACACTCACTGGATCATCGAAAAAGCAATGGAACTCCAGGAAAAACATCTATTTCTGTTTCACTGGCTACAATAAAGCCTTTGACAGGATGGATCACAACAAACTGGAAAATTCTTAGAGATGGGAATACCAGACCACCTTACATGTTTCCTGAGAAACCTATATGCAGATCAAGAAGCAACTGTTAGAACTGGACATTTGGGAACAATAGACTGGTTCCAAATTGGGAAAGGAGTACATCAAGGCTGTATATTGTCACCCTGCTTATTTTTAACTTCTATGCAGAGTATATCACTCACAATGCTGGGCTGAATGAATCACAAGCGGGAATCAAGACTGCAGGGAGAAATAGCAACAATCTCAGATATGCAGATGATACCACTCTAATGACAGAAAGTGAAGAGGAAATAAAGGGCTTCTTGATGAGGGTGAAAGAGGAGAGTGAAAACACTGGCTTAAAACTTAACATTCAAAAAACTAAGATTATGGCGTCCAGTTCCATCACTTCATGGCAAATAGATGGGGAAAAAGCAGAAGCAGTGACAGATTTTGGTTTTCCTTGGGCTCCAAAATCATTGCAGATGGTAACTGCANCCTATATGCAGATCAAGAAGCAACTGTTAGAACTGGACATTTGGGAACAATAAACTGGTTCCAAATTGGGAAAGGAGTACATCAAGGCTGTATATTGTCACCCTGCTTATTTTTAACTTCTATGCAGAGTATATCACTCACAATGCTGGGCTGAATGAATCACAAGTGGGAATCAAGACTGCAGGGAGAAATAGCAACAATCTCAGATATGCAGATGATACCACTCTAATGACAGAAAGTGAAGAGGAAATAAAGGGCTTCTTGATGAGGGTGAAAGAGGAGAGTGAAAACGCTGGCTTAAAACTTAACATTCAAAAAACTAAGATTATGGCATCCAGTTCCATCACTTCATGGCAAATAGATGGGGAAAAAGCAGAAGCAGTGACAGATTTTGGTTTTTCTTGGGCTCCAAAATCATTGCAGATGGTAACTGCAGCCATGAAGTTAAAAGATGCTTGCTCCTTAAAAGGAAAGCTATGGCAAACCTAGACAATATATTAAAAAGCAGAGACATCACTTTGCCAACAAAGGGCTATCTAGCCAAAGCTATGCTAGATGTGAGATGTGAGAATTGGACCATAAAGAATGCTGAGCGCCAAAGGCTGGTGCCTCAAATTGTGGTGCTGGAGAAGATTCTTGAGAGTCCCTTGGACAGCAAAGAGATCAAACCAGTCAACCCTAAAGGAAATCAACCCTGAATATTCATCAGAAGGACTGATGATGAAGCTCCAGTGCTTTGGCCATCTGATTAGAAGAGCTGATTCACTGGAAAAGATCCTGAGGCTGTGAAAGATTGAGGGAAGGAGAAGAAGGGGGTGACAGAAGATGAGATGGTTGAATAGCATCATTGACTCAATGGGTATAAGCTTGAGCAACTCGAGGAGATAGTGAAGGACAAGAAAGCCTGGCACACGGGGTCACAAAGAGTCAGATGTGACTTAGCAACTAAACAATAATCATTAGAGGAGAGTTTGGCTTCTTTTAATTCTAAATTTCTTAAGTTGTAGCAAAATATACATACCATTTGCCATTGCAACCATGTTTAAGTGTAAAATTCAGTGGTATTAAATGAAAAGTTGTACAGTGATCACTCCTATCCATTTCCAGGACTTCTACAGCCCAACAGAAACTCTGTACCAATTAAACAGCAACCTCTATTCTACTTTCTGACTCTGTGAATATGTCTGTTCTAGATACTTCACATAAGTGCCATCATACAATATTTGCTCTTCTGTGTCTCATTTCACATCCATGTTGTAGCACCTATTGGAATTTCATTCCTTTATATGGATGAATACTATTCCACTGTATGGACAGAGCACGCTTTGTTCATCTACTCATCACTTGGGTGTTTCCACCTCTTGGCTATTGTGAATAATGCAGCCAAGAACAGAGGTGTACAAGTATGTCTTTGAGTCCCTGCTGTCAATTCTTCTAGGTACATATCCCGGAGATGGCAATGGCAACCCACTCCAGTACTCGTGCCTGGCAAATCCCATGGACGGAGGAGCCTGGTAGGCTGCAGTCCATGGGGTCGCACAGAGTTGGACACGACTGAAGCGATTTAGCAGCAGCAGCAGCAGCAGCAGCGGGTACATATCCAGAAGCAAAATGGCTGGATCATATGGTAATTCTGTGTTTACTTTTATTAGGGACTACCACACCATTTTCCACATCAGCTGTACCATTTTACCTTCCTGCCAACAGTGCACAGAGTTCTAGTTTCTCTACATCCTCATCCTCAACCTTTATTCTTCTCTTTTAATAATATCTATTGTTCTGTGCTAAGTCATTTTAGTCATGTCTGACTCTCTGCGACCCTATGGACTGTAACCTGCCAGGCTCCTCTGTCCATAGGATTTTCCAGGCAAGAACACTGGAGTGGGTTACCTTTTCCTCCTCCGGGGGGTCTTATCATCCCAGGGGTTAAGGCTGAGTCTTAGTCTCCTGCATTGGCAGGCAGGTTCTTTACCAGTAGCGTAACCTGGCAAGCTCCAATATCGATCTTAGTGGGTGTGAAGTATATCATTCCACAGTTCATTTACTCTTAATCCTTTCATTAAAACTGAATAAAGCAAAATGATTTTGTGTGGTGGCATGTCAATTGCAGAAACGTATGCATCCACTGTTTGTATGACAGCAACAGTATTCTGTTGAAAGGGCTGAGTCTGTGGACGAGTCTGCAGCCTGCAGACAGCGGTCTCAGTGACAGAGTGGGGCCATCAGGGTAGCTGGGAGTGGCTGGGAAGATTGTGTTCATGGAGCAACAGTTTGTTAGATGCCTCAAAGGGCGCACAAAATAGGAAAAAAGCCCCTGTACCATCTAAGTTTTCCTAGAGGAAAGAAGAGGCTGATATTTAGAAGTCAAATGTATGTATGCTTGTTAATGTTTCTATATAATCAATAAATTTCGAAATATTGGGAATTTCCTGGCAATCCAGTGCTTAGGACTCTGTGTTTTCACTGCCGAGGGCATGGGCAGGTTCAATCCCTAGTCAGAGGTTGAACAAGCTGGACAGCACAGCCCAATCCCTAGTCAGAGGTTGAACAAGCTGGACAGCACAGCCAAAAAAATCTTTTTAAGACAAAAACGGACTATGTTCTACAGTGCACCCCTTTAAAATTTTCCTCTAAATTCACAGGAGAAACAAGTGACAGTGAAAGTATTGCTAAAATTTATATAAAATACTCCTCAAAGCAAGAGCTATTAGTCTTGAAAAGGTCCCTTTTAATAGTTTTTAAAAATCAAGTTTGGATAGGTACTTCTTTTTCTTTTACTTGTCCTAGTACCAAAGTGCTTATAGCGAAAAACAGCAGTTCTCTTGCCTAACCTTTTCCTACTCTCCAGAGAAAACCACTTTCCTTTTCTTTAGATGTATATTTTCATTTTATCTCTGTATTTCAAAATTATCTCATATTGTTATTTCTTGGTTTATCAATTTGAGACATTATCCAAAACTCTCTATTATGGAAGAGAAAGATTTAGATGTTTTTAAACCTCTCTACATATACTTCCCTCCCCCCATACAATATATTGACATAGCCTTCTCTTAATTTTTAGTTAAATGAATGGTCTGTATTTATAATGACTTACTTTGACTATGAAATATTGTTCACTGCTGAGTCTAGCCATGTAAAACGATTATGTCTCTTCTTGTACATTTTGTTTTTCCTGTGGTCAACAATTTACTTTGCGTTTTCATTTGATTAGTTTATCTAGGTAGATAGGATTAATTTATCCAAATGCTCCAACAGCCTTGATAGACATTTATCAAGAGGTCTATTCTTTCAGTCCTTGGAGCCCTCTCTCCCACAGACCTCTGCCAATGGGGCCTGACACCTGGCTGTGCTTTTAGTGGGCCTCTCCCCAGCTCCCCCAGTCACAGTTCCATTCCCTATATTCTCTGTCTTTTTCTTGGCTTTGCTTCCTTGTTCTTCAGAAGCACACTCTATAGTAACTTCCTGAGAAAGCGCATATAAGGAGGTCAACTTTTGAATCTTTTCAGGAGTGAAAAAGCTTTTATTCACCTGCTGCTGCTGCTAAGTTGCTTCATTCGTGGCCAACTCTGTGCAACCCCGTAGACAGCAGCCCACCAGGCTCCCCTATCCCTGGGATTCTCCAGGCAAGAACACTGGACTGGGTTACCATTTCCTCCCCCAATGCATGAAAGTGAAAAGTGAAAGTGAAGTCGCTCAGTCCTGTCAGACTCTTAGCGACCCCATGGACTGCAGTCTACCAGGTTCCTCCATCCACGGGATTTTCCAGGCAAGAGTACTAGAGTGGGGTGCCATTACCTTCTCCAATGAAAAACTACTGAATTCCAAAGGAGGGGAAGAAACTCAACACACTTTGCTCGTCAACTGCCAACCTGAGACTGGAAAGGAATAGTTTCACAGGGGAAAAAAGAGAGACACTAGTCTAGTTTATACAGTGAAAAATAAAGAGGGAACTCGATCCTACAACCAGTTCCAAACCCAAAATGTCATCTAACACTTACTGGGTCCCTAGGATGCCTGCAATCGAAGGTGAGCAGACACAGATCTTATTGCCGTAGCTCACAGGCTCCAAGGGATCCAGAGGCACCTGTGGCAGAAGCATGCGGGGAAGGTAGTGGCCAGGTCACCATGGACCACAAGCAGTGGCAGGAAACCCCTGGGAAGCACTGCACCGCGTAGGCGAGAAGTCACCCCCATAGCGGAGCGGATGGGCACAGATGTGACAGGGGCCAGCAGGGGCTGAGGGCCAGTTGAGGACAGGGACCAATGTGGTTCCTGTGTGTCTGCTTTGGGTACCTCAGTAACTCCAACAGCAGGAAAAACAAGGACAAGAGATGTGAGTTTGGCAGCAGCTGAAGTGAGATAAGCATGGTTAAGGTTGGATTTATATCACCTTAAGATGGCCAAGGAAACTCACAAACTAAGGGAGAGCAGCAAGCATAGGAGAGCAAGGGCCAGAGACAGTGCCCGAGACAGTGACCCTCACAGGCTGGGAAGATGAGCAAAAGGAGGGACCACGCGAGAGGAGGGATCACACGAGAGGAAGCAACCATGTGACATGGGGAAACCTCGAAAGAGGGAAAACCTCATTTGAGGTGCAATGGGAACCACGAGCCTGTGAAAGGCAGGCGCCAAGGTGAGGAAGAGGGGGAGGGACAGAGTGTCTAAGAGGCTGGAGTCCCATGGGTGCCCTGCCCATCTTGCCCAGAACAGTCAGGGTGTGTGCTCGCTGCCTTGATGTCATTAGTCATAGCGTCCAAACTCTCATCAACCATGTGTCCCCCTTGGGTGGGACAGAGACCACGCCATGTCTAGGGAAAGTGGGATAATGCAGGCCTGGTGAGACTGATTCGAGTGGGAACGGGTGGGAGCCAGGGTGCTGCAGGCTAAGGAACGGACAGAGGTGGAGGCAGGGATCATAGCTGCATCTTCCAAAATGCTGGCCATGAGCGGTAGCGGAGGAACCACGGCCAGAGCTGTAGAGTTCCTTTGCCACTTGGCTGGATGGGCTTGGGCAGGTTGACTAGCTGATGGAAAATCCAGTCAAGAGGAGCAGGATGAAGGCTACTTCTGTGTCATCTCAGGACAAAAGTCACTGAGCATGGTGAGGGGAAGAGGTCAGAAGCGTGGGGCTGGAGCAAAGCCTCTATTCCATTCAGGTGTGATGCAGACTGCATGTCTGTGTCCCTCAAAGAATACATTGACTCCCTAACCCCAGGTGTGGCTCTATTAGGAGGCAGGGCCCAGAAGGAGTTCATTAAGGTCAAATAAGGTCATAGGGGGCCCAAATCTGATAGGATTAACATCCTTACAAGAGATATCAGTGAACTCACTCTCTCAGAAGTCAGAGGAAAGGTTACATGAAGACCTGGCAGCCAACTACAAGCCAGGGAGGGAAGTCTTCCCAGAATCCAACCATGATCTGGGATATCCAGCCTCCAGGCCTACGAGGAGGTAAATTTCCACTGTTCAAGCCCCTCAGTCTGTGCTGCTCTGGCACGGCATGACATTCAAGGGGGTGCAGGAGGACAGGAACAGGAGGGTACAACTTAGACTCATCTGTGAGGGCAAGATGCTGCTCAGAGGATGTTCATTCTCCGACTCTCAGGATATGGCAGGTAAACCCATCTATTGAAAACGAAAGGAGGGAGTAGGGTCAGAAATCTCAGAAGACACCAAGGGGAGCCTTGGGGAGCCTTGGGGAGCCAAGAAAGAGGGAAGTGATGTGGGGCATGCGGTGATTCTGGAGAAGTCTGGAAAACTCGGGAATCCTGGCAGCACAACCACCAGGAGATGACCCCTCAGGGAGGTCCCTTCCCCAGATGCCCCTTGGACTCTTTCAGACATGGAATATTGAAGCTGAGTGGGCCCCAAGAGATTCCTGCTTTCTCATATCCTCGTGAATATTTATATACTCTGTCATGTAAGCAAGTAGACCGAATCTGAGTGTTGTGGGTCTTATCTGGGGCTGCAGGTTGTTCCAGAGCCCGAGCAAAGGTCAGTGGTGACCTCAGCTTGCTAAGGTCAGGGATGCAGGGGCCAAACCAGAGGCCACTCTGGGGGCAGAGCTCTAATCCTGGTTGTGGAATCTGGGCTTTCAACAAGGGGTGCCAGGAAGAGACCTCTGCCCTCCAGTGTCAAGGGAGGGGACTTGAGGGACAGGACAGGAGGGGAGCTCTGTAGCAACTCCTAAAGGGGGTGCTAAAGTCTAAAGGACTCCCCTAAACAGTGTGGGAAGCATCTCTCCTGTTTTTCTGAATTTGTGGCCCCAAGCTCATGTCTGGCCACCCTTAATAAAATGCTGTGTGTAATTCCGTATTAGGTTTGTCTTTTATAAAGTGATTAGATTAAACTGTAGTTATTGTCATTTTGTGGTTTGAGAAAGATTTCATGACAGCGCCTTGGGAGCCAGAAACCAGAGCGGCCTCTCTTTGGAAGCAGATGCATGTGCTGGCTAAGAACAGGTGGGTCTGGGTCCTTACACCTTCACGTCAGCTGGGTGGCTTGACCAATGGTTTCACCTCTTTCTGCGTCTCAGCTTCTTCACATGCGCAGTGAGGATGATGACTGTTGGTGAGAGAAGTGAAGCAGTGCCAGGCACAGCTTAGCAGAGTATCTGCTGTGAAGTAGGCACTCAGGGAAGCCTTCAGCATCATCACCATCAAGGCCATCAGTCACATGAATTTTAGGAAGAGCGAAAACTCAAAAAGAAATCCACACTACTACCTCGGAATATTGTTCAGGGATACAAAGCTCCCAGTGACTTTTCTGTAAGAGGCATCAGTAGTCAGATCCTCTGGTGACCTTGCAGGCCTTCCTAAAATTCTGCTCACCCAGCTTGTCAACCTCTGGGACCAGATGCAGTCCAGAAAGGGATGGGGGCCACCCCTTAGAGTTTTTGTTTAGACCCCTGCCTTAGAGTTTTTGTGTTTCTGAGCCATCGACCGAGAAGAAATAAAGAGGGGCATAGGGGAGTGGGAAGGGAGGGTGGAGAAGCCAAAGGAACCCATGCCCTACAGAGGTCTTCTCATCCGGAGATGGGTTTTCACTGGTACACCTGCTTGTGTCTGCAGCTCAGATTCCCTGTCACCAACCCCACTACCCTGAATCCAACATCCAGTGACACCTATTACAAATCTTGTTCACACATTTCCCCCAAGACATAATAACTTTTAAGGCAGTAGTTCTCAACCAGGGCAGTTTTGCCCTGCCTGCTCCCAGAGGACAGTTGGCAATGTCTGGAGACACTTTCTGTTGGCACAACTTGGAGAGAAGATACTAGCTTCTGGTAGGCAGAGTACAGGGATGCTGCTGGACACTATAAAATGCACAGGGCACCCCCAACCCCTGCTCCTCTCTCTCTAACCACTATCTCCACCCTCTCATTCCCTCCCATGCCAGGGGAGGGCCTAGCTCTTGTCCCAGCATCCCATGTGGAAAGCTCAGATTTAATATCCAGAATTACAATGTCAAAGTTAAGAAACCCTGCTTGAAGGAAAAAGTAGCCCGTTGTACCCCACTTAACTCACTCAGGTTTTCAGGTGGGCAGTTGGCCAGATGCTCTGGATTTAAAAGCCCTTTCCTGAGAGACTGCACCTTTGCCTGGCAGATTTATGTACAATTTTGTAAGCAATGATTGCTTGTAAGATGTCATTCTTCACTACCTGTTGTTATATGAAAGTGCCCTACATGAGGGCAGCCACTATGGATAGCACCATCACTTCATTCATTCATTCGGTCCACACACAGTCATTGACTCTTTCCTCTAATGTGACAGGTTCTAAGGATAACGGATGAGTGCCACTACGTCTCAAGGCTCAAGCTCTAAGTGAACGTATTGGGGAGGACGGGAAGGACAGGTGCGCTGGTGAATAATGACAATACTGTTCCAGGTAAAAATCCTCATGAGAGACATGGGTGGGGACAGTAAGGGGAGGTGAAACCAGAGTGTCTTATGGGGGTCTCAAAAAAATGCCCCCACCAGCCACTGGCACTTTTCAGTCCACTTGCAAGGGACCCTCCCTACATCTCTGTGTGAAAAGGTGGGGAGTTGGGGGGAGTAGAAATAAGCAGTTTGGCCTTAGTGATCCCCCCCCACCACCAATTGGGAAGATGCCTATGATTTCCCCCAAGACAAAGCATGAAATGATAAGGAATTGTTCGAATGTCCTTCAGTGTCAAAATTAAATGTCTGACCACTCAAACAGAAAAAAAGCAGGGTTCCATAGGCTGGGAAATCCTCCAACCGAAGCTGGGCAATTCCATCCCTATTTGTTGACGGAGTTCTCTGCCAAGAAGTGTGAACCTCAGATCTGGATAAGCCCATAAAACCACCAGAGAGCCAAGACTTACACACAGGAAACCACCTGGCAGGAACATAAAGTGGTGGGTGAGTAGATGAAGATGCGAGCAAAGACAAGCGACAACCCAGACACAGCCCTGGGCAGTTGAGAAAGGCGAGATCTGGGCTCCAGTCCCAGAGCTGCCACAAACTTACTGATAAGGAGCAGGTCCCTGCTCTCTGTGGGTATCAGTTTGCTCCCCTGTAAAAGGAGGAAAGTGGACCAAGGCATAATTAAGCATCCTTCCGAGGCACACAGAAGACCTGAACCAAGGGAATCTCATTTTCCCCTGGACTTATTCCTAAAACGACACTGGAGATTAAAATGCACATTGAACCTTAGTCCTGAAGACCCAGCCACTTGTTGATTTCTTCTGACAACCACAGTGTTACTGCAGATACTTAAAAAGGAGGCTGGCGGTGGGCAGGAGGTGGGGTGAGGTCACCAAAAGGGCTGTCTCCCAGCTCTGGGCACCAAATAACACACTCAGAGGCTGAACTTGGCTTTGAACTGTCCCCATGTCTCAGATGGCGTTTCCCCAAAGTGGGACCTCAGACTTGCAAGCAGGTGCTGTTGTCCTAGCACCTGCAGGACAATTGCAGCACTGAGGACAGGAGGCTCCAAGTTATTAACACAAGGGAGCTGCACAGGAGAGCCAAAAACCCCACTCTGGATACCACAGGAGCTGTGCCTCCTGCGTGTCAACACTCCCACCAGCTCCAGAAGCAGGTCTTTCTTATAGCCAACCAGGAGAGGACCATAGGAGGGCCACTGATGGGTTTGCAGGAAGGGTTTGCCCAGGACTGAGATTTCAGGCTCAGAATTGAGTGCCCAAGTGCTTTCCCTGGGGAGTTTCTTGGGACTGAGGCTGTGGCGGGCCTGTTTGGAATGCTGGTGGAAAGGGGAAGTTCTGGAATCTGTGCGCCCCTTCTTCACTGCTCCTTCCCCCCACTGGGCACAGCCACCCTCTTTCACAAACCCCACAGGCAGAGGCCAGGACTCCCTGGAGTTTGTGAGAAAGCAACGTAAGCCACTGATTTGCTGCCTTCCCTTTTCTCTGCCAATTCCTCCCTGGACCCAGTTTGGGGAGACCAGCTGCTCCCAGAAGTCCCCAGACCCCCTGACATTGCGGAGCCAAACCCACAAGACCAAGGAGGAAGCTACAAATGCTGGCATTACAGCTCCGCCAGTTAGGGCCAAAGCTTTCGGAAGTCTCCCCATCCGCAGCCGCTGTCTGTGAAACTGGCAAGGCTCTGGGGCAGACAGACTGGGTTCCAGCTGTCTTTTCTCGGAGCAAATTTTTTTGGTCTTTCCAAGTCTCGCTTTCCTTGTCCGCAAAGTGAGGGTGAAAATAGCAACTTCGAAAGTCGATGATGAGGTTTCAAGGAAATACTGCAGGCAAAGTGCCCGCACACAAACGGCACGGCCAGGGGCGGCTCCCGAATCTCCGCGCAGGAGCGCCCGGGGAAGGGTGAAGGGCAAGGTGGGTTATCTCAGCGCTGCCTGCGCCCGGGCACATACAGATTTTATTTCGGAGGAGAGGACCCTCCGGAGAGGAGCAGACAAAAATCATAGTTGCGGGAAAAGGATGGGGAGAAACGCCTCCCACTGCCCAGCAGATCTGGTGGGGCCCCTCCACCCCTCACCCCTAGAGGGACCCGCGGAAGGGCGCGTACTCACCGCGTGCACGGAGCAGGCTAGCAGCAGCAGCCCGGGCAGTGGCGGCAGGCGGGGGCGCATGGTGCCGCGTGCGCTCCCCTGGCGCCCCGACGGCCGCCTGCCCGCTCGCACAGCCGCTCAGCACTCAGCGCTCCCTGCCGCCTCTCGGACCCCGGCTGGCCGCCGCGCCCAGGAGAGCCATGGCCCCACCCGCGGCAGGCCCGGGACTGCGCCTCCCCTGACGGGGTGGCCCCGCACCACGCCGCCCCGCGGGTTGATAAGGACGCGGCGCGGCGTGCGCTCCTCCACCCACCCCTGCTGGCTGGCGGGGTGGTGGGGGCCAGCGCAGAGGCCAGCTGCGGAGGAGGTGGAGGGAGAACGCGAGGCCTAGAGCGGCTCCCGCAGGCTACAGTCGGCAGGCCCCGCTGCCACACCCCCAAGGACTGAAGAGCCCTCCCCAAGGTCCTGGTCAGCGCCGCCACTGATGCACTGCGTGAGGATGGGCAGGAAGCCACCTTTTGGAGCCTCACCGATCTCATCCGAACGGTACTTCTAATAATACCTGCCTTCTGGGTGAAAAGTTTGTACTAGTGCCCTGTGACACAGCCAGGGGGCAGCTACTCCATTTCCGATTTTCACTTTTTTTTTTTTCTTTCTTATTAGATATTTATGCTCCTTCCAGAAAGTTGCACACACATGAGCTCCATCACACTGAGAAGCCTTTGATGATCAGGTGAGACCAAGGAGGACGATGGGTGCACCCCAGCGTTTGGGGCTGTGCTGGAGCTTTTGTGCTTTCTGGTTCCCCCGGGAGCTATTTCAGTATTAGGCAGGTGTGCCCGGCAGCCGCTCATCCTGAGTCTGAGGGCTTAGATCTCCTTGCTGTTTAGTCACTCAGTCGTGTACAACTTGCGAAGCCATGGACTTCAGCCCACCAGGCTCCTCAGTTCATGGGATTCTCCAGGCAAGAATACTGGCGAGGGTTGCCATTTCCTTCATCGGATCTCCTGAAGGTTGGCTTTTGGTCTCTCAGTACAGTACAAGGCACCCTCAGAGGGTTTTTGTAGATCCAGTTTTTTTTTTTTTCCTGCTCTGGTGCACATCCCCTTTCCTTTTGTGTCTCCTTCTATCTAGATCTTTCTCTCAGGCACTTGAAGTCCATCAGCTCATTGACTTCTCTCCCTCACCCTCTTCCCCACACACCGAAGGGAGGTGAGCTCTACCTGGAGTAAGGACTGGCATGAGATTCTGGACACATGTACATGCGCGTGTGCACACACACACACACACCCTTTCCTTTCATAGTGTCCCCACCAGCAGAGAGCCAGTAACTGGATTGCCCTGGCCCAGGCTGTCCTTGAAAGTCAAGGTTCTGACTGCCTTGATCAAGTGTGGCCAGTGGCAGGTGGTGGTTTCTCCCCTCTGGCCCACAAGTATAAACCACATTCTCTGAGACCGTTATCACCAACAAAAGTGATATTGGTTCCCATTGTCTTCCTCGTATTTCTCAATTGGTTCAAGATCCAGGCTGGAAAAATGTTATGAACTAGTTTCTCTGACATCATAAATGTGCATTAGAAAAAGTGCATGTGGTAAGGATATGCCATTTTTACTATATAGACTTTCATGTTGCATGAATAGTTTCTGTAATGACTGGATGTATTGCTTTTTTGATGAAAAGACAAAAAAAGAAAATAATACAAAATGCAATCTGTGCTCTATACCAGAGCCTCATGATCACCAGTGAAAAAGCAAAACGACATTTGTTCTGGGCAATTCAATCAATTTCTGGCCTGTGGAAAGCCATTGTTCCTTAAATAGGAGGCTCTGTCTCTCAGAATATTGAGGAAAGGATCTGAAATGCTCTGTGGGAAGCCATGGATGCCATCAGTGGTTTTGTAGAACCTGCCAGAGAACACAGTTTCAGAATAGGGTGGAAGGGAGCATGTAGGGAACTAACCATGTATTTAATACCCACCATGTGCTGGGGAGTTTTTAACAATTGGGTATATCATCACAGACAATCCCCAAGACTGTCTGAGAGACACTGACTTTCCTTGATGAATCAGATGGGAACTGGAGGCTTGGGAAAGGTAACCATTTGCCTCAACAATGCAGCGAACAAGCGGCAGGGCCTGGATTGAACCCAGGACTGAGTCTGAAGCCCGGGCCCATGTCCTTTGCATGGCACTAGAACTTCTCTCAATCCTGAAGATGACCTTCCTACTCTCAGTCTTTCCAAAGCTCTTTTTCATGCAGCACTTCATTTGATCCTTGAAACAGCTCCGTGGGGTTTGTAGGACCGGCAATCAGGGGCTGCAGGAGAGGGAGACTCCATTGCTCACATGGTTTCATTGAAAGTTTAATGAGAAGATGCCATGCAGAGGTGTGGGTGGGGCTCAGGGAACCAGCAGGGGACATGCAGGTGCACGAGTCAGCAGCGATAGGCCTGGTCAGACTCCTCTACGCTCTTCTGCTTTGACCTTGGCCCCACCTGTCTTTGGCCTGCCTCAGCAAGACTCCTGCCATGGGTTAGTGAGAATCTTCCCCCTTGATATCTCGTCAAGTTCCTTGTCTCTCCCACCTTTGATGTCTAATCCTGTCCTGCCTTCAGCAAGAAGGGTGTCAAGTCAGTTTAGCAGAAATCTCCCTGTCTTGATGTCTCCTCTTAGTAATCGTCCATCCACGGCTGCCCTCACCCTGCTCCATAGCTACGAATCCCCTTTGTTTCTTGTTATATTCTGAGTTGAGCCCTGGTTCTCCCCTCTATTGTAACACCCCTGTTGTAACAGTCTTGAATGAAGGCTTCTTTACTATTTTAAAAAGTGTCAGGATTATTTTCCTTTAACAAGGAGCAAAGAGAGAAAGCAGTGTCTCCCGAAGCAGGCAAGAGCTGTCCTTGAGAGTGGAGCCACCCACAGGCTCTTAACCAGAGGGGAATGCAGCCTCTGTCAAAACCACAGTCCGGGACTTCTCTGGTGGTCCAGTGGTTAAGACTCTGTGTTTCTGCTGCAGGGGGTACAGGTTCCATCCCTGGTTTAAGAACCAAGATCCCAAATGCTGCATAGTACAACCAAAAACAAACAAATGGAAAAACTAAACCCTGACCTCTCTTCTGCCCTCTGAATCTCCTGGCTATGTCTTCCATTGACTGAACCCAACCCCAAGCCAGAGACAAGACAGACAGATTAGGGAGAAACTGTCCATAGCATTTCTCTTTGTCCATAGAGTTTAACCTCCGTCCTGGGTGGAGAAGGCAGAAAAGAGATTTGAGAGGGATGAGGCAAAAGGAGAATAACCCCACTAGGATATATCAGTCTATCCACTTAACAGATGAGGAAACCTGAACAGATGAAGTGGGTGGGGCCTGAACTGCAGATCACACAGGATTGTTTGCACTGAAACTCTGGTTTTTTGATTCCCAGCCTGAGTTCTCCACCACGCTTATGTCTGTTACACCTGAAACTAGCGATGGAAAATCAGAGCAGTGATTTACTATCACTTCACAGTCCTGGGGGCTGGCTGGGCTCGGCCAACAGTTCCCTGGTTTAGCACATCTCACGTGGTGGCAGTCAGAGTCCCCTGGAGACATGCTCTCTTGGATGACTGGGGCTGGGCTTGCTCCACGTGGCCCTAGCTCCAGGCAGCTTCAGGGTGTCTGGCCTTCTTAAACCGTGATCCCAAAGTTGCTTGTCCTGAGAGAGAGCAGGTGGAAGGTGCACTGTGATTTATGACCCAGCCTCGTCTGCTTCTACTGCTTTTTGTTGTCCAGATAATCATAAAAGCCAGTCCCGGTTCTAGGGGAGGCAACATAGACTCTGCCTCTTGACAGAGAGTAGGAAGATCCTGGAGGAGCACGTGAGACCCCTAGTACTAGTAGTACTAGTACTAATACCAGTACTGTCAGCTGGGCTGTGGGGAAATACTTATGTCCACCCTCTAAATTCATTATAACTCCCAGGAGCAACAGAGAGGGGTGTCTCTTTGATTCTGATGCTTTTCCAGGTCTTGAGCCTCATTCCTTTCTCCCAATTACACTGGAGACGTAGGTGTAGTGGAGCATAGGAAACTAAGTCACGACCATCCCCAAACACTCTAAGTCATGTTCTCACAACAGTAACTTAAAAGTTACCCTGAAACTTTAATTCAAAAAGATAATGCATCCTAATGCTCACAGCGACACTATTCACAACAGCTAAGACTTGAAAGCATCCTAAATGTCCATCCACAAAGGACTGGATAAAGAAGATATGGTATATATACAAATGGAATATTACTCAACCATAAAAATAATGAAATAATGCCATTTGCAGCAACATGGGTGGACCTAGAGATTAACATGCTAAGTGAAATAAGTCAGAGAAAGACAAATATCATATGATATCACTATATGTGGAATCTAAAAAAGTGAAACAAATGAACTTATTTACAAAACAGAAACAAGACTCACAGACACAGAGAACGAATTTAAGATTACTAAAACCGAAGAGGGGTTGAGGAGGGATAAATTAAGAGTTCGGGGTTAGCAAATACAAACTACTATATATATATATACATATATATATGCAACTGAATCACCTTGTATACACTTGCAACTGTTTAATAACACAACATTGTAAATCAACTATCAGTTCGACTCAGTCGCTGAGTTCAGTTCAGTTCAATCACTCAGTCGTGTCCGATTCTTTGCAACCCCATGAATCACAGCACGCCAGGCCTCCCTGTCCATCACCAACTCCCGGAGTTCACTCAGACTCACACCCGTCGAGTCAGCGATGCCATCCTATCTCATCCTCTGTCGTTCCCTTCTCCTCCTGCCCCCAATCCCTCCCAGCATCAGAGTCTTTTTCAGTGAGTCAACTCTTCGCATGAGGTGGCCAAAATACTGGAGTTTCAGCTTTAGCATCATTCCTTCCAAAGAAATCCCAGGGCTGATCTCCTTCAGAATGGACTGGTTGGATCTCCTTGCAGTCCAAGGGACTCTCAAGAGTCTTCTCCAACACCACAGTTCAAAAACATCAATTCTTCGGCGCTCAGCCTTCTTCACAGTCCAACTCTCACATCCATACATGACCACAGGAAAAGCCATAGCCTTGACTAGACAGACCTTAGTAATGTCTAAGTAATGGCAAAGTAATGTCTCTGCTTTTGAATGTGCTATCTAAGTTGGTCATAACTTTTCTTCCAAGGAGTAAGCGTCTTTTAATTTCATGGCTGCAATCACCATCTGCAGTGATTTTGGAGCCCCAAAAATAAAGTCTGCCACTGTTTCCACTGTTTCTCCATCTATTTCCCATGGAGTGATGGGACTGGATGCCATGATCTTTGTTTTCTGAGTGTTGAGCTTTAAGCCAGCTTTTTCACTCTCCTCTTCTACTTTCATCAAGAGGCTTTTTAGTTCCTCTTCACTTTCTGCCATAAGGNCAACTCTCACATCCATACATGACCACAGGAAAAGCCATAGCCTTGACTAGACAGACCTTAGTAATGTCTAAGTAATGGCAAAGTAATGTCTCTGCTTTTGAATGTGCTATCTAAGTTGGTCATAACTTTTCTTCCAAGGAGTAAGCGTCTTTTAATTTCATGGCTGCAATCACCATCTGCAGTGATTTTGGAGCCCCAAAAATAAAGTCTGCCACTGTTTCCACTGTTTCTCCATCTATTTCCCATGGAGTGATGGGACTGGATGCCATGATCTTTGTTTTCTGAGTGTTGAGCTTTAAGCCAGCTTTTTCACTCTCCTCTTCTACTTTCATCAAGAGGCTTTTTAGTTCCTCTTCACTTTCTGCCATAAGGGTGGTGTCATCTGCATATCTGAGATTATTGATATTTCTCCTGACAGTCTTGATTCCAGCTTGTGTCTCTTCCAGTCCAGCATTTCTCATGATGTACTCTGCACAGAAATTAAATAAGCAGGGTGACAATATACAGCCTTGACGTACTCCTTTTCCTATTTGGAACCAGTCTGTTGTTCCATGTCCAGTTCTAACTGTTGCTTCCTGTCATGTCCAACTCTTTGAGACCTCATGGACTTCAGCATGCCAGGCTTCCCTGTCCATCACCAACTCCCAGAGCTTGCCCAAGCTCATGTCCATCGAGTTGGTGATGCCATCCAACCATCTCTTCGTCTGCCGTCCCCTTCTCCTCCTGCCCTCAATCTTTCCCAGCATTAGGGTCTTCCCCTATAAGTCAGTTCTTCGCATCAGGTGGCCAAAGTATTGGAGCTTCAGCATCAGCCCTTCCAATGAATACTCAGGACTATACTTCAATAAAAATTTTTAAGTCACCCTGAGGATAGGAGATCATGTATTTGGTTTCAGGGTAACTTTTTCTCTACTGCTTCGTACAGATAGTCTTTATCACCCCAGGGAGGCAGAATATATGAATGTTATAGTCAGAAATACTGAATGTTAGCCAAAAGATGCCACTTTGGCATAAGTATTGTTTTGAGCCAAAGGCAACTGAGAACCAGCAGGTACAGAAAAAGCTCTTCACCTCCCCAGAGATGCCAAAATGTAAAGTACAAAAGTGCTCCTTTGTAAAGGAGACTTTTAAGAAATGGAAATTTCCTTTACAGAGGGACTCATTTGTACAGGAGAGGAGAGGAAGATAACTGCTTTTTTTACCTGAGAGAGCCTAACCTGCACAGGAGGACACAAGGGGAGCCCTTTTACCGTCCAGCTCCCCCATCTCCTTCCCAGCTCTCCTCCCTCACCCAGAAGCCCCCAAACCACTTCTCTTTTGTTAGCCTAAAACAGTGTAGGAACCTCAGTCATTTGCTGCCTCCTGGGCTCTGTGAAATTTCCTTGTGAAATCCTGTGCCTATCTGGGCAATTAAAACTTTTTTTCTTGTTAATCTGTCTTGTCAGATTGATTTCAGGCTTCAGCCATTGAACCTTGGAGAGGAAAAAAAGGAAGATTTCTCCCCCCGCCACACCAAAATGAAATATAAAAACTTCCCTAGTGTCAAAAGAGAAAGAAAGCTTTTCTTCTCTCCCTTTTCCTTCGACATTTCCCTTAGAAAACTTGTAAATTCCCTCTGTCTCTGCTGCTGCTGCTGCTGCTGCTGCTAAGTCACTTCAGTCGTGTCCGATTCTGTGTGACCCCAGAGACGGCAGCCCACCAGGCTCCCCCGTCACTGGGATTCTCCAGGCAAGAACCCTGGAGTGGGTTGCCATTTCCTTCTCCAGTGCATGAAAGTGAAAAGTGAAAGCGAAGTCATTCAGTTGTGTCTGACTCTTCGTGACCACATGGACTGCAGCCTACCAGGCTCCTCTGGAGTGGGGTGCCATTGCCTTCTCCACCTCTGTCTCTGAGATGTATGTAAATCTTTATAAAAGCTAAATAAGCCTGTTGCCAGTTTTGCATCCCAGGACTGTCTTTCTTGAAGATCTTGAAACCTTCTCTTTGAAATGTAATTGTCCAGGAGAATGATGCCCTGTCTTCCTAATGCTGTGGGAGTTCAGCCTACATGCTTGACTCCAAGTTGTAATTTTCCAGCTTGTCAAAAAGATCAGAGAAGTTTTGTTTTTCCTTTGGTAAAGACAATTAGCATGTGTGTGATGGATTGTGTATGTCTGGCTGAAAGGGTAAGAATTCTACTTGTCTTTGCCAATGGAAGCCAGTGATGTGCATCAGAGTCTGGTTTCATGCGCACTCAATAAAAACAATGATTTATTAGTTTCTTCCTTTTGTGGAGAGGGGTTACCTGGTTGGCTGGTGACATTGTTTACTACTTCAACAAGAAGTTAGGATATATATATATAATCTCCTGCATGTTTCCAATAGCAATAAACACTTGTTGGAGAAAGAAATTAACCACATCCATCCAGTGCTTATTTATTGAGCACCTGCTCTGTTTCAGGTGCTATGCCCAACCCATACAGGCCTGGGGAAATTGCTTGCATGAAGCCCTGTGATTGCACCCCTCCCAGGAGGCCCAGAAAGATAACTGAGGTGGTCAAGACTTCAGAAGTTCGCCCAAGCACACATTTAACAAGCCTACCGGTTGACTGAAGTAAGCGACCGTAGAATGCATGGTTGTTGCTACCCAGTCATTTAGTTGTGTCAGTATATATGGTGGGTATGGTCTATTGGGATAAATTCTATGGGAGCCTATACTCAGGGACCAGAGTAAGCCTTGAGGGTTAATGTATTAGGCCGAGTCCTACAGTCATCATTTTTGTAGGTAAATTATCAATACATTTGGATATTGGTGATTTTACAAGGTTCAACCTGTGGTTCTATATGGTCAGCTACCATCACCTCTTCTTCTGGGACAAAAAGCTCCCTTATCCATCCCCATTCTCAGACCGTGTGGTTTGGGTGGGGCTTTCACCACCAACAACTCAGGTGTGAGCACATGACCCAGACCCAGGCAAGGAGAGTCACCCCCACCAGTTAACCACAGTGAGTGGTTGGCAGATGGGCACACAACTGAAGAGGGGCTGCTAGGAGTGGCACCAACAAAACCTACATGATGGCAGATGATGCTGAAGCTCGTGGCACGAGGGCAGACTTTCAGATGTTGTGAGGAGATCCAAGGACAAAGAAGCCATCCTACTGTGCACGCATGCAGCCGTGATGGGAGCCTCGATGGATACGTAGATATCCAGATAGATAAATAGATACATAGGTAGGTAGGCAGACAGATGAGTATCATAGGTAGATAGGTAACTAGAGAGAGAGATGGACAGATAGGCAGATAGAGAGCTACACAGACAGACAATTTTCATTAATTTTTAAAATTTTTTTGAAATATAGTTGACTTATATTGTGTTCATCTCTGCTATACAACAAAGTGACTCAGTTTCTTTTTCATATTCTTTTTCATTTTGGTTTGTCACAGGGTATTGAATGTAGTTCTCTTAGATGGATAATTTTTTAAAATCTTTCTCTAACCTTTGAATTCTTTTTGTCACTTGTAACAAAAAGAGCCCTGCATGGACTTATGGAAGCTTCCCAGGGATGTGATGCGTGAGTTGCAAGGACTGCTTTGGGGGCGAGGGTGAGGGTGGGATGAGAGGGTGAGGAGTTAACTATGCCTGGGGGTCCAGGTCTAAGCCTTCCCTAATGACTACACCAATGAAACGAACTTGCTCTGCTCCTTCAGCTGCTCAATAAACCAAACAAAAAGGTCTGTTCTCTTCTGCGTGTGAGCTCTTCTGAGAGTCAAGCTAATGCATTATTGATGAGCCATAAATAATGGGGCCAGCATGATTTCCTATTCAGTGCTGAAGTACAAAGGTATAACACTGACTTTTTAATGAGGTTTTTATGACTCAGGTTCACTGTTTACTCTGGAAATGGGGGCTGGCTTTTTCAAGAAAGCTGTTTTTACTTTACTTTTGTTTTCCTCCTCCATTTATCAGCATCCTTTTAAATATTTGTATGAAATATTAGCATTAAAACAGATCAAATAAAAGAGAGCAAATAGAACTGCATCTGAAAGACAGTGTTGCTAGCGCTCTTCAAGCCTTATCTTCGCTGGATGGAATAAAGAAAGGTCAGGTACACCCTGGCCTCCCAGAGGCTTCCCCACTTTTCTGCCTACTAAGGCAGTTTGGCTTGGCACACAGAAAAAAAATGTTGGCAACAGAAAAACTTGGATTCAAATCCTGACTTAATTTTCAATCACCTGACTTAGCTGGGTGACCTTGGGCAAGTTACTTGAGCACTTTAAGCCTCAATTTCCTCATTTGTATCAGGGAAAAAATAATACCAATCTTTCAGCATTGCCATGAGGTTGAAAATAGTTCAGCACAATTAAATTGTCTAGATGTACCAACCAATTAAGATGCATGTGGCTGCAGATAATAGTCAAACCATGTCAAAGGGGCTAAAGCAGCAATAAGGCTGGGTATTGGCTCCCATGACTGAATTCAGAGACAGTGCCTGCTTCAGGATGGGCCAAATCTAGCTCAGGTTCTGTTTGCCTGTAGTTTTCTTGGCTTTGCCCTCTTCTAATCTGGAGAAACTCAAGCTGGTAGCAAGCCAGCTGCAGTAGTTCTATAGGCTAATATTCACAGTTGAGGCCAGAGGAACAGAGAATGATCTTAAGATGCTGGCCCATCTCCATGGAAAGGTGGGACCTATGTTCCTTCTTCTTACACCTGAATGCACCTTGGTAATGGACTCAACAGAATAAGGAGGTGATGCTGAATAACTTCCAAGTCCGGATCATAAAAGGAAATACAATATGGCTAATTGTTGGAGAAATGCAAATCAAAACTACAGTGAAGTACCATCTCACACCAGTCAGAATAGCCATCATTAAAATATCTATTAATAAAAAATGTTGGAGAGAATATGGAGAAAAGGGAACCCTTCTACATGGTTGATGGGAATGTAAATTGATGCAGCTACTGTGGAGAACAGCATGAAGGTTTCTTTAAAAACTAAAAATAGAGTTGCCATACGATCCAGAAATTCCACTCCTGGGCATACATCTGGACAAAATTAAAATGAAAATATACACACTCCCCTATGTTCATAGCAGTACTGTTTATGATAGCCAAGACATGAAAGTAATCTAAATATCCACTGACAGATGAATGAAGAAAGAAGACGTGAACACATATACACATAGAGAAATATTATTTAGCCATAAAAAATAATGGAAATAATGTCATTTACAGCAATATGGATAGACCTAGAGATATAGGCTGCAGTCCATGGGATTGCGAAGAGGTGGACATGACTGAGCGACTTCACTTTCACTTTTCACTTTCATGCATTGGAGAAGGAAATGGCAACCCAGTCCAGTGTTCTTGCCTGGAGAATCGCAGGGACGGGGGAGCCTGGTGGGCTGCCGTCTATGGGGTCACACTGAGTTGGACACAACTGAAGCGACTTAGCAGCAGCAGCAGCAATAATCATGCTAAATGATATAAGTCAGAGAAAAACAAATATCATATGATATCACTTATATGGAGAACCTGAAAAAATGATAAAAATGAACATATTTACAAAAGAGAAACAAACCCACATAGAAAACAAACATAGTAACCAAAAAGGCTAGTGAGTGGGGAGATAGATAAATGAGGAGTTTGAGATTAAAGTAAATATGATACTAAATATAAAACAGATAACCAACAAGAACCTACTGTATAGTACAGAGAAGTATATTCAATATCTTGTAATAACCTATAAGGAAAAAAATCTGAAAGAGTATATATATGTATATTCTTTACATATGTGTGCTAAGTCGCTTCAGTCATGTCTGACTCTTTGCAACGCTATGGACCATAGCCTGCCAGGTTCCTCTGTCCATGGGATTCTCCAGAAAAGAATACTGGAGTGGGCTGTCATGCCCTCCTCCAGGGATCTTACTGACCCAGGGATCGAAACTGTGTCTCTTACATCTCCTGCACTGGCAGGCGCGTTCTTTACCACTAGCGCCACCTGGGAAGCCTACACTGTGCTGTGCTTAGTTGCTCAGTTGTGTCCAACTCTTTGCAACCCCGTGGACTGTAGCCCCTCAAGCTCCTCTGTCCTTGGGGAAACTCCAGGCAAGAATACTAGAGTGAGTTGTGCTCCTCCAGGGGATCTTCCCAACCCAGGGATTGAATCCAGGTCTCTTGCATTGCAGGTGGATTCTTTACTGTCTGAGCCACCAGGGAAGCCCAAGAATACTGGAGTGGGTAGCCTTTCCCTTCTCCTGGGGATCTTCCCAACCCAGGAACTGAACTGGGGTCTCCTGCATTGCAAGTGGATTCTTTACCAGCTGAGCTACCGGGGAAGCCTGGGAAGCCTGTGTGTATATAATATATACACATATATATCTGAGTCACTGTGCTGTACACTTGGACTAACACATTTTAAATTAACTAAACTTCAATTTTAAAAGTTTTTAAAAGGAAATACAGCTGAAACCTGGCTTTCTCTTGGGATACTTGCCCTTGGAATCCAGAGACCATATCATGAGGAAGTTAAGGCCACTTGTGGGTATACTGGCCAAGATCCTCAGTTGATCCAGCTTTAGCATCAACTGCCAGCTGATGCTTTCCAACTGCTCCCCCTCCCCAATTTTGGGGTCTTCCAACTGAAGTCCCAGACTTTATGAAGCAGAAAACAATCCATCTATGCTATGCCCTGTCTGAACTCCTATCCCACAGAAATCATGAGAGATAGTAAGTGATTATAGTTATTTTAAGTCACTAAGTTTGGGGGTAGTTTATTATGGAGCAATACCTAATGGCAGGCTTCCCAGGTGGCGCTAGTGGTAAAAACCCTCCAGCCAATACAGGAGCTGTAGGAGACACAGGTTCAGTCCCTGAGTTGGCAAGATCCCCTGGAGGAGGGCATGGCAATCCACTCCAGTATTCTTACCTAGATAATCCCATGGACAGAGGAACCTGGCAGGCTACAGTCCATGGGGTCGCAAAGAGTTGGACACAACTAAGTGACTAACGCTTCTAACACTTCTGAGGTGACTTAGCACTCATGCACAATACATAATGAATACAAGATAAAAAAAATTTTTTTTAATTCTTCAAGCCAAAAACCATTAACAGCAAAGTCAAATGATAAGTGGCTGAAAATTTTTTGCAACACTTATCAAAAAACAAAAGGCCATTCATAGGACATCTGCATAGGCCCAGTTTTAGGATCAGTGGTCCCAAGCAGCCCCAGCTGGCTCACACAGGACAGGAGCTGACTCCAAGGTCTTGTAAAGTAACTGCAGCAGGGACACTGAGAATGCATGTGATTAAAGAGAGGAAGGAAGGAAGAGGAAGCAAGGGAAGGAAGAAGGGAAAGAAGGAAGAAAGAGGAGGAGGAAGAAAAAATAGAAACTAAAGGAAACAGAATCAATGAAGGCTGATTACAATAAAGGCAGAAGCAAAGTGTTTTAACAGACTGTTCCCTTATCTGTTGTTCTGTAAGACAAGTTCAAGGATTTCTGTTACTTATCAACTTCTGTGAACTCTGTGGCATACAGTTTCATGATCATTCAGATTTATTTTTAAATGGGGAAAAAAGGAAACAGATGAATGAGTAATTTGGCTTGTCAATAGGGGATGAACTGCTTACAAATATAAGCATATATATAACTGCTTGTGTATGCATAGCATGGGCTTCCCAGGTGGCTCAGTAGTAAAGAATCTGCCTGCTAATGCAGGAGACTCAGGAGACGTGTGTAAGATCCCTGGGTCAAGAAGATCCCCTGGAGTAGGAAATGGCAACCTACGCCAGTATTCTGCCTGGAAAATTCCATGGACGGAGAAGCCTGGCAGATTACAGTCCGTAGGGTAGCAAAAGGTCAGACACAACTGAGTGACTGAGCATGCACGCGTGCATAGCATATGCCTTGACAGATAAATAAGGATCTGGCAATTTGGATTACCTCTAGAAAAGGGAAACTGATGGCTTAAGGACAAGAGTAAGAGGGACATTTTTTACTTTTTGAATTTTGAACCATAAGGATATATTGTCTATATTATAAATATATATGTATGCTCTAAATGGATATTATATATAAATTTAGAACTCTCTTGGCATAACTCATTAATTACTTAATTCTCTGAATATTTTGGAGGTCCCACCATGTACCAGGTAGTGTGCAAAGTGATGAGTATACAGTCGTGAACAAGTCAAACTTCATTGAACTTATGGTCTAGGAAGACAGATGTCAGAAATGGAAAGCCATCAGTCTAGAATCACACACTATGAAAAATTCACTGAAGGGAAAGAACCCTGGGCTGGAAGACAGGATGGTGGGGTGGGACCTGATTAAGTGAGGGAAGCCAGGAAAAGCTGGCTTAGCTCCCGTCTAAGGAAGGGATTCTCAGGCTGAGCAGGACTGAGCAAGTTTTCGATTATTTATTGTTGCAGCTAAATCTGTTCCAGAGCTTGCAGGCTTGAAACAATAACCATTTTATTCGATTTTTATGAACTTTGAGGTCAGAAATTCAGGCAGGACTGGACTGGGCAGTTAGGGCCTGCAGAACCTTGAAGTTTGTGTTAAGGATTTTGAGTTTTATTTTCTGTACGATGTGAAGCCATCAAGAAGTTTGAGGAAGGGAAACTCATGGCTCCCCTGTGCAAAATTTTCCATGCCTCCTGTCACACGTATTCCATTGCATGAGTTTGAGCAAGCTCCAGGAGATTGTGAAGGACAGGGAGTCCTGGTGTGTTGCAGTCCATGGGGTCTCAGAGTCAGAACCAGCTAAATGACTGAACAACTGAACAACAAGTTTGGCAGAGGCTGAGATACCCTTGTATTCTGCTCATTGCAAATGCCAAGTGAAATAAATGTGAAATACATAAATAAATTGACTATATAATTGAAGATCTAGAAAAGCTAGAATTGTAGGGCATCGGTTCAGTGATTCCCAGACTTGAATGTGTCCATGAATCTCTTGGCATGGGGTGGGTGGAGGGGTCTTATTAAAATGCAGATTCTGGTTTGGAAGGTCTGAGGTGACCTGAAATTCTGCATTTCCAATAAGTTCTGTGCTACTGCTTACACTTTTGAATAGTGAGTGTTTAGAAATCATTATGTCAGAATGTTTTTAGCTGAAAGAGGTAATGGGGACCTCCCTGGTGGTCCAGTGGTTATCTGCCTGCCTGATTATATGCAGGAAATGCTGGTTTGATCCCCAGTCCAGGAAGGTTCAACATGCTGCAAGGCAACTAAGCCCATGCCTCACAACTGCTGAGCCCACACTGCACCACAAAAGAAGCTACCGCCGTGAGAAGCGCATGCAACTACAACTAAAGAGTAGCCCCTGCTCACCACAACTAGAGGAAGGAAGCCTGTGCGCAGCAAGGAAGATCCAGCGTGGCCAAAAATAAATGAATGAATGAACTTTTTTTAAAAAAGGAAAGAAAGCAATGTGATTTGGTTGCCAAACGCTCAAGAGATGCGATGATGTCCTCCAGATGGGGCCCCACTCTCTTCTTCCAATTCTGCTATCCTCCTCGCCACCTTCACTGTCCTCACATGAGGGTTCCATGCGGCCCTGAAGCTGCTGCTCTTCCAGGGAATCACTTCTGGACACCACATTGTCCAGAAAGAGAAAGGTGCTGTATGTCTCTTTTCTTAGGAGAAGGGAAGTCTTTTTCCAAGGTCCCCCAGAAGCCCTCCCCTGATGTCTCTGTGGCCAGAATTGAGTTATATTCTCAGCCATAAATCAATCGTGGGCATGAGGACTGGGAATTCCATGATTGATGTAGACTAAGCAGAATCTAAGTGAGATCTAGGGAAATAGGGATTAGGGAGAAAACTTACCAAAGCTTTGGTTCTGATTTTAAGACCGTGGAGGCAGATGACCAATAGTAAATACTACACAATAATATGCAGTTTGGCTAATTGACTGTAGAGAAAATATATGTTATATCTATATCCATATCTAGCTATCTTAACATATAAAAGAGAATTTGGCAATTTTATTTAAAAACAAGGGGAAATTTAAAAAATGTTATCCAATACCCATTAAAGGGTATAGAGAGAGTTCCCTGGTGGCTCAGTGGTTAAGAATCTGCCTTTCAATGCAGGGGATGAAGGTACAATCCCTGATGGGGGAACTAAGATCCCAGATACTACAGGGCAACTAAGCCTGTGCGCCACAACAGGAGAGACACCCACCTGCTAAAATGGAAGGTGCTGTGTCCCACAACTAAAACCCGACACAGCCAAATAAATAAATAAGTAAAGTCACTCAGTCATGTCCGACTCTTTGTGACCCCATGGACTGCAGCCCACCAGGCTCCTCAATCCATGGGATTCGCCAAGCAAGAATACTGGAATGGGTTGCCATTTTCTTCTCCAGGGGATCTTCCCGACCCAGGGATGGAACCGGGTCTCCCGCATTGGAGGCAGACGCTTTAACCTCTGAGCCACCAGGGAAGCCCTAAATAGATAAACAGATATTTTTTAAAGTGTATGAAGATAAGCATTTGATGAGCTCAGGTGGAAAAAGGATATGAGAAACAATACTTGTTCTGAAACCAACAACCTTTTGGGGGCAACAAAACAGAAAGAACTAAAGCAATCTACAACATAAGCAAGTGAATTTTGTTTTACCCACTTAGCCAGCAGTTACTGGGTAATCACTATGAACAAAGGCCTGCTCTAAGGGCTGTGGGAGATGCAAAGATAAGGCATAGTCTTCTCCTCTTAAGAATTTTGGAGCTTAAAACACACATATAATGATGAGTTTAGCATATAAAAAATGTGACAAGGATGACAGAACAAACTGAATGGGAGCCCAGAGAAAGGAAACAGCCCTTCTGGTCTGGAGGCTTAAGGGGCCAATAGCGGATACATCATCTTTAATGAGAGCCTTGAAAGATGGGTAGATTTTTTATTTTTAATCAGGGACGATGGAAAGTAGAAGGGAGGAGTTAGAGAATGGGAAGATTGGAAAGGTGAATATTGGAGTTTGGGACAAAAGCACACGCAGCACAGGTGATGAAGGTGTGGGAAAGGCAGGTATCCTTATTGGATTCGTACGACAATCTCTTACCCACATGAAGCAACAAATAACATCGAGCAAGTGACGACTCATACGTGGAGGGAGCAAGACAAGGACAGATCCTAGGAAGAGAAACCTGAGCCATCAGTGTAAGGAATAATGCCCGTGGGTGAGCAGAGTAAAGTAAACAGAGCAGGAGGTCTGGGGAGCTGGTCCAGTTTCGTGGTTTATCATCCCTAAATATCATTATCAGGACAGAAACAGTTTCTTCAGTGAACAAATTGCAACAACAATAAAAAGATATGGCGGGAGAATCTACTGATAAAAAGAGACCCAAAGAACATATCAGTTTATTATAATGTGTGGATTTCGTTTGAACTGTGATTCAAACTCAAAAAATACGACGTTTATGAAAATTGAGTACCAGTTATTTGAAGTTGCTAAGAAATTGCATAATGTTTTAGATACTGATTGCGGTTATGTATTTAAAAGGGCTTCCTATCTTTTGGAGGTATATTCTGAAATATTTATGACTGATATTGGGATTGGTGTCTGGGATGACATTATAATGTCTGGGATTTCCTTCCAAAAAAAAAAATACAGGGGCAGAGGAAAGGTAGAGATAAGTTGATAATTGTTGTGTGTTGGTGTTGAAGATTCACCATCCTATTCCGCTTGGCTTCGTATATGTTTGATATTTGAAACTTATCATAATATTAAATGTAAAATGAACTGTATCACAGTACGTAATCGAGGATTGAATTGCCCTCGGGGAAGCTCCACCCACTGAACGTGGTAAGCCCCACCCCTTCAGCCCTGGCTAGGCCACCAACTCCTCTCAAAGTGCCCAGATGTTTGTGTCTCCCTTTGGGAACTCCTTGGGAATTCGCACGCTATAAGTCGCTCTCTCTGTTCTTACTGACTCCAGAGACTGCTCTAAGCCCCCAGAACTGACCCACCACTTTCAGATCTCGACCCGCGGCTGCCAGGGTTCCCCCCCCCCCACGTCCCAGGGGAGTTTGGTCGCGTCCGATCGCGACCCCGGGAGCGTCCGCGTCGTCATGGCGACGCTAGGGGAAGGTGGCTGCGCCCGCGGATTCCCGCCCGGGAACCGGCTCTGGGGTGAGCGGCCGGAGACCTAAGGCTGGAGCGGGGCGGGATCGGGGGGAGCAAATTGAACCCCGGGAGGGGGTCCAGCCGCAAGTCAACTTGGGCGGGGGCGGAGGAGAGGTAGGGCCCAAGGGGTGAAATAAGAACGAGGGTGGCGCGTGGGTCGGGGGTAGACCGTGCTCCGGGCAGGGGCTGGAAAAGGGACGCTGAGGGGAGCAGGCCTTTGGCAGGGGCGAGAGGGGCTGCTTCGCAGAGCTTGGGGCCCGAAACCAAGGTTGCCTTGGGAGGGGGTGGGGAGGAGAGCCGAAGGGGGACAGTTCACCTTGAGGTGAGTGGCCTGGGATAGGAGTCGGGTGATAATCGTTTGGCTATTGTGCCGCCCTGAAGTAGAGGCAGGGAATTTGAAGGAAGAGGGCTGGAGAGTTAACCAGGGTAGATGTTGAACGGTTGGAGGGGAAGGAAGGCTGGAGGAAGGTTGGAGGAAGGAAGTTTGAAGGAACTGTCGGAGGGAGAGATGGAGGCTGTTCTGAGAAGTGGGCACCTTCAGCCATGCCAGTGAAGGGGGATGGGCCGTGAGGGGAAAGGAGAAACTTGTTTCAGAAAGTGATTATTAAGCATTTCTTCGGTATGGTCAGTGTATTTTGCTTGATATTGTAGTCTTTAAGGAATCTAAAACTATGAGCCTTCTCACACACACAAAAAGGCACATAAAAATCCACATATGATTTTACATCCAATTTCAGGGGCTTCACTGAGCAGCCTCCAAGTTTAGACTTAGCTGTGGAAGAAATAGACAGGTGGGATTTGTAAAGTGTCATCACAAGGCAATAGGTGATTAACATCGGAGCAGTAAAGGCAGCAATTGCTAAAGAATGTCGAAGGGCAGGATCAAACTCCCAAGACAAGTCTGCCAAAAGGTGTGACATGAGCTGGGACCTGGTGTCCTAGGACAGAGCTCCTAGGAAGGCACCCAGTGGTGGGAGAGGAGGTCTGTGGCTTTCCACATCCTGTCCTCACAGAGGGGCCCAGGAAGATGACTCATTATGCCAGTATCTCCCGGTGTTAAAAGGTTTCATGGTCACATTCATCTAAGAAACTGATTCGGAGAAATCTCATAAAGAAGAGTCCTGTTTTGGACTTCCCTGGTGTTCCAGGGCTTAAGAGTCTGCTTTCCAATGCAGGGGATTTGGGTTTGATC
Organism: Neotragus moschatus; assembly: GCA_006410615.1. Lineage (NCBI taxonomy): Eukaryota > Metazoa > Chordata > Mammalia > Artiodactyla > Bovidae > Neotragus > Neotragus moschatus. The sequence goes on along the minus strand of SJYA01000293.1, from coordinate 807,610 downwards.
TCTTATCAGGGAACTAAGACCCCATATGCCACAGGGCAACCAAGCCCAGGTGCAGTACCTGGAGAAGCCTTCGAGCCACAATGAAGACCCAGCACAGCAAATTTGGAAAAAAAAAAAAAAAGAGTCCTGTTTAACTGCTGACTTCAACATTTTGCAAACTTCACTGGCCACGAGAGCCTCAGAAAGCATCAGGACTACATTTTGAGAAAAGCTTTTAAGGAGAATTAAGGCCCACAGAAAAGTTTTGAGCTGTGACACTGAAACAGAGCAGGACCCTATGTCCTTCCTTCCATGTCCTCAGCCTGCCTTTTGTCTATGGGAAAACTTAGCCAAAGAATAAGTTCAATCAGAGAAGTGAGAAAACGCAAAAGTAGAGAAAAGCAGTTAAATAGGACAAAATAATAATAGTCCATAAGCAAAGTCAAGGACCTTTGGTTCCTTCTCAAGGGCTATAGGTAATCTGAGCCATATCCTCGGAGCTGTCTTATAGAGACTGAAACCACCACTGGGTAGAAGAAATTAACTACATGATGACCAGGCTGTAGCTATGACATTTGTTGTTCAGTTGCTAAGTCATGTCCAGCTCTTTGTGACCCTGTGGACTGTAGCACACCAGGCTTCCCTGTCTTTCACTATCTCCCAGAGTTTGCTCAAACTCATATCCATTGAGTCGATGATGCCATCCAACCATCTCATCCTCTATCACCCTCTTCTCTTCCTACCCTCAATCTTTCCCAGCATCAGGATCTTTTCCAATGAGTCAGCTCTTTGCATCATGTGGCCAAAGTATTGGAGCTTCAGCTTCGGCATCAGTCCTTCCAATGAATATTCAGGCTTGATTTCCTTCGAGATTCATTGGTTTGATCTCTTTGCTGTCCAAGGGACTCTCAAGAGCCTTCTCCAGCACCACAATTCAAAAGCATCAGTTCTTCAGCGCTCAGCCTTCTTTATGGTTCAACTTCCACATCCATACATGACTATGACATAAGCTGCCACTTCCAGAGAGGTGGCCTCAAAGAAAGGGAACAGGTTGACTAGAACTGAAGATTAACTGTTACTTAAAACAATCAAGATGACACTGATCAGATCACTGCATGACCGATTTCAAGTGACTGTTAGAGCTGGCTGTGCTGTTTCTGTATGTAGCCCCCTTCCTTCGTCTATAAAAGCTCTTGTCCATTGGTTGTCAGTTGTGGGGGTTGGTAAGTCATCCTTTTGACAAAAGTCCACCGCCCCGTGCTTGCTGGCATCCAAAATAAAGCAAACTTTCCTTTCCACCAGCCTTGCGTCTTTATTGGCTTTTGAATAGTGAACGGCTGGACTCGACTTTCGGTTACAACATGGCATTGGGGTTGATGTGTGACGCAAGATGAACAGGACAACCTGTGTGGGCAGAGTGGCCAGGAGTGAGCTGAGAAGTGGGGAAGGCCTGAGCCACAGCAAACCACACAGTGACAAGAGGTACATTTGTCAATGATGTATGGTTTTCTGTGGATGATTATACTACAACTGTTTTCTTCCCAGGAAATGACCTTTGGCTTTAAAAAGAAGACTCCATTTTTCATGATAAAATGGCAACAGTGAAAACCCCCAGCAGAGAAGTAAAGACTGCTGAAGAACCATTTCAAAATGTGTCACCCCTCCTTTTAAGGAACTTAGTGGAGGAACCCAAGAGACCAAAAGAAGTACCCAATCATCTCCTGGAGTCAAGTAAGTGGTTAGAAAACAGGTTTGGTTTACAACTCAGGTCTTCCCAGAGGATCCAAAGTCCAGAAATCATAATGGAATTTTGGGTGCTGATTTATCTATATTGTTTTACAGGCTTGTAATAGTTTTTATTATTATGAACAATGATTCTATTTAGATCCATTTGCTTAACTGGTAGACTTTTATGGTGAAAATTAACCTCCAAGTTCTTTTCCTTCCACATCCTCAAGTGTCTTGGCCTTCTGTCCATACTTTGTCCTCAGGAGGTCACCAGGACTACTGTTGGCCTGGCTCTCCTCCCTAGCCACACTCTCCTCCCTTCCACCCTTCACCCCCCAGCATTTTCTGTCCTAGAATCCAGGCTGGCTCCTATCCCCACCCTATTTGAATATTCTCAGGGGATCCTCTTGTGTAAAGAATAAAGTTTCGGTTCCTTTGCTTGTCGTTTGGCCCCCTTTGCCTGGATCTGAAACTGTCCACTCTCACTCCTCCTGTCCCCCACTTCCAGCCACACCTATTACTCCTGTTCCTTCAAGACCTCTTGCGTTTATACCTTCTTGCCTTTTTCTGTGCACATCCTTAGTCTGGAAAGCCTGGTAAATCCTATAGCTATTGTGTAGAAGGCTAATCATTTTGCCTATATTCTCACTGAATCCATCTTAACATCACAATACTGTCTATTTCCATTTTACTCTTGGGGAAGCTGAGACTCCAAAAACTCAAGTGAATTCACCAGGGTGACTCAGCTGAGTGGGGGACATGCAGCATTTGGTGTGGCTCTGTTGTTACTTTAGAACACATTGAATTTAAGTCAGTATACTTGACTGTTTCTGGGTATTAGCAGGGTAATGCCCATTTTACATCTGTATTGTGGCCCTAAAAACAAAACTCTCAGCATTAAAAAAATTACCAAGTAATGTTCACTTTAATATGTAAAAATTGGACTTCCCTGGTGGTCCAGTTGCTAAGACTCAAAGCTGTCAGTGCAGGTAGCCCAGGTTTGATCCCTGGTCAAGGAGCTAGCGGAGAAGGCAATGACAACCCACCCCATTACTCTTGCCTGGAAAATCTCATGGACGGAGGAGCCTGGTAGGCTGCGGTCCTTGGGTTCGCTAAGAGTTGGGCACAACTGAGCGACTTCTCTTTCACTTTTCACTTTCATGCACTGGAGAAGGAGATGGCAACCCACCCCAGTATTCTTGTCTGGAGAATCCCAGGGACAGGAGAGCCTGATGGGCTGCCGTCTATGGGGTCGCACGGAGTCGGACACGACTGAAGCGACTTAGCAGCAGCAGCAGCAGCAAGGAGCTAAATCCCACATGCTGCAACTGAGCCCTGGCGCAGCCAAATAAATAAAAATAAATATTTAAAAAATACTTAAAAATTTACCAGACAACCCTGTCACAGTCCCCCTGAGACACCATCCTCACCTTAGTCTAGCTCTTCAGTTTGGCCCAAAGCTGACGACAGTGACTGCTCATCACTGGAGGAACAAAAACACCAAATATTTCACACCCACTTTAGTGGAATACACAGTCACAGAAGGTGGAGGGTGGGGTCAGGGTGTCTGTGACTCATAAGGTTTGGGTACACCCGAAGGGAAAAGTCTGTCATTTGTAAGAAACTAGACAGTGCCTTCACTTCAAAGGAGGCAGTTTGCTAGTCAGAATCAGGCCTGGGCTTGATTTTTACAAAATGGAAACAATGGAGGATTATAAACAAATGCCAGGCATGAAGCACGGCAGAGCTAGGGGCATGAAGCACGGCAGAGCTGGGGCAAGTTTTGAAGACACTCACGTGTCAAGAGCAAATTGAGACATTACCATCCAGAGTGATAATTATTCAGAGCCTTAGGATTACTCTATATCACACTATAATTCAGTTCAGAGGAAAGCAAATAGTAACAGTTAAATACACAGCAATAAAGTGAAACACTTGGTGTTTGCATTCTTTGAAGTGGATGCTCATTACATAACAATCACAGTATTATGCAGTGTGTGTCCTTTACAGGCTTGTTTTATTATGAAGACTTGTACAAAATGCGAACAGAGAAGGTTATTTTAATAGATAATAAAAAACAAATGTGAATTTATCTCGTGATGGTAATATCTCCCAAGCAAAATGCTAATGTTGGGAGAAGCAGTCCAGTTCATGTGGAACATCATTAATTGCTGACAGCTGTATCCTCTGTCTGAAACTTTCATGTGCGTAAAATACCCTAAATTGAAGGGAGTCCTTGTTAATAGGATCTTCTTTCACTTAACATTTTTTTTTTTTTTGGTCTCATCTCATGGTATACTTATCTGCATTGTTTTTACAGAGGTTTATGCGAATCTTCTGAATAATAAGGTCATACAGGCAAAACCCGGCATATTACATTTTGGAGGCTATCAAGTAGAAAAACAACACCAGCAGATATTGGTAAGTGCTTTTTTTTAATTAAAAAATTTCACTGAAGTATACCCTCGTGGCTCAGAGGTTAAAGCGTCTGCCTCCAATGCAGGAGACCTGGGTTCGATCCCTGGGTCGGGAAGATCCCCTGCAGAAGCAAATGGCACCCCACTCCAGTATTCTTGCTTGGAGAATCCCATGGATGGAGGAGCCTGGTGGGCTGCAGTCCACGGGGTCACAAAGAGTCGGACACGACTGAGCGACTTTACTTACTTACTTACTTTTAGTTGATTAACAATATTGTGTTAGTTTTAAGTATATAGCAGAGTGTTTCAGTTATGCCTATATATGTCTGTGCTTAGTCACTCAGTCGTGTCTGACTCTTTACAACCCCGTGGACTGTAGCCTTCCAGGCTTCTCTGGTCAGGGGATACTCCAGGCAAGAATACTGGAATGGGTAGCCATTTCCTTCTCCAGGGGATCTTCCTGACCCAGGGATCAAATACAGATCTCCTACATTGCAGGTGGATTCTTGATCATCTGAGCCATACATTCTTTTTTATATTCTTTTCCATTATGGTTTGTCACAGAATATTGAATATAGTTCTTCGTGTTCTGTAGTAGGACCTTGTTGTGTATCCATTTTATGTGTGATAGTTTGCATCTGCTAATCCCAAATTCCTAATCCTTCCCTCCCCAACCGCTGTGTAGATAGTGGGATAATTAGCCCTCTTTAAGTGAGATAATTATAATGAAATGACATGAATGTTCTCATTTATATTACTCATTCATCTAAAGAGCAGCATAATCGACAGAAGGGAAGATATAAATTTGACCAGGAAAGGCAGTAGTTCTAGGACGAGAAATGTTAAAGTTGCATCAGTTTACTTGGACAGGTTTCCTGGGACAGGTTTCCTCGCTCTGCCAAAGGCACCTCCCAACACTCTTTCCAAACTGGTGCCGTTTCTGAGGGATCCTTGAGGGCCAGAAACTATGCTTTGTGTCTCACACGTTTCAGTTTAGTCCTTAGACCAGCTTTGTGGCGGTTGTATTGTGACTCTGTAGAGATGAGGAAACTGTTATTTAGTAAGGTGAAAGACTCACCTCAAGAACACAGTGATGAGCCAGACTCACTCTCAGGCTGCCTTCCTCCCAAACAGTGCACTCTTGCTCCAGCCAACAGCACCAGCAGGAGAGATGTCCCTTTCTTAGGAGGGTCCAGCAAGGGTTCCATTCCACCTGCTTGGGTCAGATGGCCAGGCCTAAATCAGTCATTGTGGCCAGAGCCTCCAGCTAGAGCTCCACTGACCTCCACAGAAGAGACAGGTGAAGGCTGCCCTGCAGAGTGGCTGCAGCTATGGGGACAGCAGTCCTGGGTCCCCTTTTTTGAGATATCCCAACTGCGGAGGGCTCAGTTGACCACAGGACTCCTAACCCACCACTAAAAGGGACCTGACCATTTAAACCTGCTCCATAATCTCAGTGACCCCTCACTGTGATCCCCCAAAGTCACACTGAATAGGATGTTAGAACTACTCCAGCTGGTCGAGGGACTGAGCCAGGCCAGCCCCTGGGCATGTGTTGGAGTGGGGTTGATGGATGTGAGATGTCTCACACAGGCCCTGAGACTTCAACTTGTGTGTGACGTACCCTCCCACTATAAGACTCTGCATTTAGATACAGTGCATTCTTTTCCAGATTCTTTTCCTATATGGTTATTACAGAATATTGAGTACGGCTCCCTGTGCTATACAGGAGGTCTTTTTGATTATCTGTTGCATATATAGTAATGAGTGTATGTTAATCCCAAATGCCTTATTTATCCCAGCCCCCGAAACTGTGTCTTAAAGTGGATCATTTCAAGACAGAATTCCGACTATCATATTAGACTCATTCTCTGAGTGGGGAGACTTGCTGCAGGAAACTGACAGATGGTAAAACTGTCAGAAAGCAAGGCCCGGCCAACAGACAATGCAGCTTCCTTGAGTCCTTACACATTGAAGAGGAGGAGAGAGAAGGGATCAGCAGAGGAAACTGTTGGGGGCCGAGGACTTCCTCTTAGGAAAAGGGTCAGGATTTAAAACTGTGATTAGGAACTTTAGCCCTCAGTCTGCAAGGACACATTTCTTAGAACACAGCATCAAAGACCAAGGTTAACCATTCATTTTGGAACTTGCATTTCCTGGTTATTAGGTTTGCTGTCTAGATGCTGGTGGTGGTTTAGTCGTGTTCAATTCTTGTGACCCCATGGACAGTAGCCCTCCAGGCTCCTCCACAGAAGGAGTCCACGGGATTTTCCAGGCAAGAATAGTGGAGTGGGTAGCCATTTCTTTCTCCAGAGGAAATACTCGACCCAGGGATCGAACCCACATCTCCTGCATTGGCAGGAAGGTTCTTTACCACTGAGCCACCAGGGAAGCCCCTAGATGATGATAGAATGGATCTAAATTAATTATTGTTTGCAATGAGTGAACAGTTAACTGCCTGTTCCCAACCCTCTTCACTCTCCTCATTCCTTTACTCACCCCAGCTCCCCCCTAAGCAGCCAGATCCTCATTCTGTTGTTATAGACTTGCCTGTTCTGAACATTTCACATAAATAGAATCACACAACATGTGGTCTTTCTGAGAAATCTGTATGCAGGTCTTTCAACTGGCTTCTTTCATTCAGCATGTTTCCCAAGCTCGTTGAATTTGTAGCATGAATAGGTATTTCATTCCTTTTTATGGGCAAATAATGTTCTGTTGTATGGTTATATCACTTAAAATTTTTTTTTAATTTTTATTGACATATAATTGATTTAAAATGCTATATTTTTTTTCAGATGTATAGCCAAGTGATTCAATTATATGTGTATATTTTTATATGTTAATATAAAGATGTATATTCTTCATTTACATTCTCCTCCATTAGAGGTTATTACAAGATATTGAGTGTACTCCCCTGTGGTATACAGTAGGTCCATGTTGGTTAGCTCTGTTACACCCAGTGGAGTGTATCTTTTAATCCCAAGCGTTTAATTTTTCCCTCCTTGCTTTTTCTCTTTGGGGAACATGAGTTTGTTCTGTGTCTGTGAGTCTGTTTCTATTTTGTCAGTAAGTTCACTTGTGTCATATTTTACATTCCACATGAAGATGGTATCATATGATACTGAGTTGGCCAAGCAGTTCGCTTGAACGTTTCAGAATACATTATGGAAGAACTCGGACGAACTTATGACCAACCCAATATTTGTCTTTCTTTGTCTGGCTTTCTTCACTCAGTATGATGATTTCTAGCATGTTGCTGCAGATGGCATTATTTCACAATGCCATCTTTTATGTGGCATTATGCTTTTTTGTATGGCATTATGCTTTTTTGTATGGCATTATGCTTTTTCATAACTGAGAAGTACTCCCTTGTGTAGCTGTACCACGTCTTTGCTGTACCACGTCTTTACCCAGTCCTCTGTCAATAGACAGATTACTCCCATGCCTTTGTTGTTGTTGACCAGTCACTCAGTCATGTCCGACTCTGCGACCCCATGGATGGCAGCAAGCCAGGCTTCCCTGTCCTTCACCATCTTCTGGAGCTTTGTCAAACTCATGTCCATTGAGTCGGTGATGCCATCCAACCATCTCATCCTCTGTTGTCACCTCCTCCTGCCTTCAGTCTTTCCCAGCATCAGGGTCTTTTCCAGTGAGTCAGATCTTTGCATCAGATCGATGAAGTATTGGAGCTTCAGCTTCAACATTAGTCCTTCCAATGAATATTCAGGACTGATTTCCTTTAAGATTGACTGGTTTGATTTCCTTGCATTCCAAGGGACTCTCAAGAGTCTTCTCCAACACCACAGTTCAAAAGCATCAATTCTTTGGCACTCAGCCTTCTTTAATGGTCCAACTCTCATATCCATACATGACTACTGGAAAATCCATAGTTCTGGCTAGATGGACCTTTGTCGGCAAAGTAATGTCTCTGCTTTTTAATATACTCTCTAGATTGGTCATAGCTTTTCTTCCAAGGAGCAAACGTCCTTTAATTTCATGGCTGCAGTCACCATCTGCAGTGATTTTGGAGCCCAAGGAAATAAAATCCCTCAATGTTTCCAGTGTTTCCCCATCTATTTGCCATGAAGTGATGGGATCAGATGCCATGATCTTCGTTGTATGAATGCTGAGTTTTAAGCCAGTATTTTCACTCTCCTCTTTCACTGTCATCAAGAGGCTCTCTACTTCCTCTTTGCTTTCCGTCATAATGGTGGTGTCATCTGCATATCTAAGGTTATTGGTACTTCTCCCAGCAATCTTGATTACAGGTTGTGCTTCATCCAGCCTGGCATTTCTCATGACATAATCTGCATATAAGTTAAATAAGCAGGGTGACAATATACAGCCTTGATGTGCTCCTTTCCCAATTTGGAACCAGTCCGTTGTTCCCTGTCCAGTTCTAACTGATGCTTCTTGACCTGCATACAGATTTCTCAGGAGACAGGTAAGGTGGTCTGGTATTCTCATCTCTTGAAGTATATTCCAGTTTGTTGTAATCTGCATAGTCGAAGGCTTTAGCATAGTCAGTGAAGAAGAAGCAGATGTTTTTCTGGAATTCTCTTTCTTTGATCCAAATTTCTTGCTATGATCTAAATTTCTATGCTCCAACAGATGTTGGCAATTTGATCTCTGGTTCCTCTGCCTTTCCTAAATCCAGCTTGAACATCTGGAAGTTCTTGGTTTATGTACTGTTGAAGCCTGGCTTAGAGAATTTTGAGCATTTCTTTGCTAGCCTGTGCTGCTGCTTGCTGCTAAGTCGCTTCAGTCGTGGCCAACTCTGTGCAACCCCACAGACAGCAGCCCACCAGGCTCCGCCGTCCCTGGGATCTCCAAGCAAGAACACTGGAGTGGGTTGCCATTTCCTTCTCCAATGCATGAAAGTGAAAAGTGAAAGTGAAGTCGTGTCTGACTCTTAGTGATCCCATGGACTGCAGCCTACCAGGCTCCTCCGTCCATGAGATTTTCCAGGCAAGAGTACTGGAGTGGGTTGCCATTGCCTTCTCTGTGCTAGTATGTGAGATGTGTCCAATTGTGTGGTAGTTTGAGCATTCTTTCCCATTGCCTTTCTTTGGGATTGGAATGAAAACTGACTTCTTTCAGTCCTCTGGCCACTGCTGAGTTTTCCAAATTTGCTGGTATATTGAGTGCAGCACTTCAACAGCATCATCTTTTAGGATTTGAAATAGCTCAGCTGAAATTCTATCACCTCCACAAGCTTTGTTCACCGTGATGCTTTCTAAGGCCCACTTGACTTTGCATTCCAGGATGTCTGGCTCTGAGATAGAGTGATCACACTATCATAGTCATCTGGGTCATTAAGATCTTTTTTGTATAGTTCTTCTTGTATTTTTGCCACCTCTTCTTAATATCTTCTGCTTCTGTTAGATCCATAGCATTTCTCTCCTTTATTGTGCCAGTCTTTGCATGAAGTGTTCCCTTGGTACCTCTCATTTTTTTGAAGAGATCTCTAGTCTTTCCCATTCTGTTGTTTTCCTCTATTTCTTTGTATTGATCACTTAGGAAGGCTATCTTACCTCTCCTTGCTATTCTTTGAAACTCTGCATTCAGATGAATATATCTTTCCTTTTTTCCTTTACCTTTCACTTTTCTTCTTTTCTCAGCTATTTGTAAGGCCTCCTCAGGCACCCATTTTGCCTTTTTTCATTTCTTTTTTATGGGAATAGTTTTGATCACTGCCTTCTATAGAGTGTCATGAACCTCCATCCATAGTTCTTCAGGCATTCTTTGTATCAGATGAAATCCCTTGAATCTGTTTGTTACTTCCACTGTATAAACATAAGGGATTTGATTTAGGTCATATCTGAATGGCCTAGAGCTTTTCCCTACTTTCTTCAATTTAAGTCTGAATGTGTCAATAAGGAATTCACGATCTGAGCCACAGTCAGCTCCCAGTCTTGTTTTTGCTGACTGTATAGAGCTTCTCTATTGTAGATAGTGCTGCTGTGAACATTGGGTATGTGTATCTTTTGAATTATGGTTTTCTCTGGGTATATTCACAGGAATGGGATTGCAGGATCATATGGTAGCTCTATTTTTAGTTTTTTTAAGGAACCTTCACACCATTCACATTTTCCCTGTTACATAAGTTGATGGACATTTGGATTTTATCTTTGGGGCTATTAGGAATAATGTCATCATGGACCTTTGTGTACATGTTTTTGTATGGATATATTTTCATTTCTCTTGGATATTAAGAAGTGGAATTAGGTTGTATGGTATGTTAGTTTTCTGTGGCTGCCTTACAAAATTACCACAAATTTAGGAGCTTAGAAAACCAGAAATGCATTCTGGAGGCTAGAGTCCAAAATCAAGGTGTCAGCGGGCCCCGCTCCTTTCACGGGTCCTAGGGGGGCTTCTTTCCTCGCTTCTCCCTGGATGTGATGGCACCAGGTGCTCTTTGCCTTGAGGCTTAATAACTCTAAACCTTGGCCTCCCATCTTCGCCTGGCTTCTCCTCTGACTCCCTTTGTCTTCTCTTCTGTCTCTAAAACCAAACTTGTCATTGGACTGAAGGACCAACCGGGTAATCCAGGATGATCTCGTCTCAAGGTCCTTAACTTTATAGCACCTGCAATCACTGTTTTCCCAAACAAAGTCAAATTCACATGTTCTAGTTGTTGGGGTGTGGCTAGGTCTTTTTGAGTTCCCCATTCACTGTTGTTCTATTTGCATTTCCTTAATGACTGATGATGTTAAGCATCTTTTCATGAGCTTACTGGTCACACTGCATCAAAGATTTATGTTGGAGAAGCCATCTGGGATAGCCCAAGCAAAGTGAGAAGTGGGAAGCGGGCACTCAGGGAGTAGAGGAGGACACAGAGGCTCGGGGAGGCAAGCATGTGGCATGTTTGGTGTCCAGCGTACAGTCTGCTTATGTACAACACAATACCTATCCCACAGAACACACTCAGTAAACACTTGTCAAGATACTGAACTCACTTTATTGGAAGAGTGACTTGGCAGAATCTCACTGCTGCTGCTGCTGCTGCTAAGTCGCTTCAGTCATGTCCGACTCTGTGCAACCCCATAGATGGCAGCCCACCAGGCTCCCCCGTCCCTGGGATTCTAGTTCCAAGTAAATACAAGGTAAATTCTGAACAATCACACTGCTTCTATCAGACATTAAAACAAACAGATAAAAGTACAAAATTATTTCATCTGAATAACATTCTGGGAAACCCAGCCTCCTATTTCTATCAGCAAAGTTAAGCAGAAGCCTAAGACAGTTACCTTGAAATTCTTGTTGAACAAAGGGGGAAATTCAACCCTGCACTTTATCTTGGTTTTGTTACAGGAAACGGTACAAATTGCCCAAGAATGGAATGATTGAATGTGTGTTTAAAACCAAAATAAATTGTTCATTAACATTTGAAATTGATCCAGATCTGGTTAAAGGCTTTAAAACCTTTTACTTAGATTCATATCGAAATCAATGTTTTGATTTACTTTAAAAGTTGAAATAATGGTTCCCAGTTTTCTCCAAACGAAGACCTCTTAAGTTCTCTTTCCCTCTGAGGAAAGATTTTTTCTGGGAAACTATATTTATTAAGTAAATAATTAATCAATTTTCCCATGAGACAATCAGTGTTACTGTGGCCAGCCCAAAACAAAGTTGTCACCATACACAGCCTTATCTTATGTAGAGTAACAGTCCTTTCCAGCTTTCTGAAATAATTGTATTAGTTTTCAGCTCCCTGTTGCAGCCTTCAGAGACCCCTCTGCCCCAGGATCTTACTTCTCAAACTAGGGCCACATATCTCAATGGCTTCAAGTCAGTGTGTGAGAGTCAGGACCTGAAGCTACAGTGTATACATAGTGTATCTTTCTGGAGCATCAGTTTTACTCTCCCATTTTGGAGAAAGGCATTATTGAGCAAAATTTTAGAGTAAAATGCATTATCAATCTGAGGCCACGGGCAAGGCTTTACTGGGGCTCCTGCTGCATCAGGGTTCCATCCCTTGATCGGGAAGATCCCCTACAGAAGAGAATGGCTACCAACTCCAGTATTTTTGCCTGGAAAATCCCGTGGACAGAGGAGCCTGGTGGGCTACAGTCCATAGGGTCCCAGAGAGTCAGACACAACTGAAGTGACTTAGCACATAGGACTGCACTTCAGAAATGGCAGTTGGGTTTGGGGCTCTTTTTTTTTTTTTTATGGTTTTGGGTCTTTTTGTACATAGTTTGCCCCAGCTACACATGCTTTCAAGCTTCACATGCTCGCAAGCTTCAGGAGTTGGTGATGGACAGGGAAGCCTGGCATTGTGCAGTCCATGGGGTCGCAAAGAGTCAAGCACAACTGAGCTACTGAGCTGAACACATGCTCACAGTTATTTTTTGTTCCTTATAGTTTCTTTGTATTTGTTGCTCAAGGAGACATTTGTCCAGGTTCAAGCACTAGAGCAAAGAGTCCCGAGTCCCAGATCCCAGGCTGTCTCAAACACTTTAAAGAACTTACAGCGCTGCTTGTGTTTTGCCCCCAGATGCCTGTGGTCAAGTATTTACCTCTGAGAAGCTGTGTCCCTGAGGGGAAAGATTAAAAGGACCCCAACTTAGGAGGCTGAAATGTGTTTAGAAAAGACTGTAAGTGCTTGGGGTTGAAGATTATAGACCATACCCACCAAAGCCAGTGGAGTCTGGGTTTGCTCTGCCCTGTGGAGGGAATGGAAGGGAGACTGTGAGGAGCGGTGTGCACATGGGGGAGCTGTGAGCAGTCCTCGCAAAGTCCCTCTGACCCTGGAGTAAAAGCTCTTCAGCCTGTGACTCCTGGTATCCAGTTGCTGGTTCCTTGTTTGTCATGGGGGCCCGTTCTGAAACACTGAAGCAAGGACTGAGTTTCACCTTAGAGTCTATACGGGCCTAAGAAGACCCCGTTATTTCCCTTTTCTTTTTGTAAAGCTTTCTTTATCTGTTTTATTTTGGTTGTGCCGGATCTCTGTTGCTGTGTATGGGCTTTCTCTAGTTATGGCGAGCAGCTACTACTCTGTAGTTGCTTTGCTCAGGCTTCTCACTGCGGTGGCCTCTCCTGTTGTGGAGCACAGGCTCCGGGCACCAGGGCTCAGCAGCTGCAGCACACAGGCTCAGCAGCCGTGGCTTGCGGGCTCTAGGTGCCTGGGCTCAGCAGCTGCAGCACACAGGCTTAGTTGCTCCACAGCATGGAGGATCTTCCTGAACCAGGAAATTGGACTCCGTCCCCTGTGCTGACAGGTAGCTTCTTATCCAATTTACCACAGAGGAAGTCTTTTTTTTCCCCTTTCAGTGATAATTATTTTCCCCTCCGTGTCAGTTATAAACGAAAAGGCAAGAATGCCATGTTAGCCCTGAAAGCATATATTTTTTTGACAAGAAATCAAACTGATCTGCTGACAAACTATAAAAATTAAAAAAAGGTAGGAAATGAAGTTTGGGCATTGAAATGTCCCTGTATGTACCTAGAGTCTCCTGGAAGGACCACTCTTGCGGTCAGGAGACTCCAGAGCTCACACTTTCACCAAGACTCCTGTGTGCCAGGCTCCTTGGAGGTCAAGAGAGATCTTGGCAGCTTTTTTTTCCCCCCAGGCTTCTCCTGTATTAAAAACATATGCCATGTTGCTACACATGTTGCTACATATATCATTCTTTTATGGCTAAGTAATATTCCATTGTATATACCACACTTTCTTTATCCATTCATCTATTGATGGACAACATAGGCGGGCCAGAGATTGTCATAGTAAGTGAAGTAAGTCAGACGGAAAAAAACAGATATTATATGATATCACTTATATGTGGAATCCAAAAAAAATACTACAAATGAGCTTATTTACAAAACAGAAACGGACTCACAGACCAAGAAAACAAACTTATACTTACCAAAGGAGAAAGAGGCGAGGGATAAATTAGGAGTTTGGGATTAACAGACAGACACTATTATATATAAAACAGATAAACAACAGTACTTACTATATAGCATAGGGAACTATATTTAGTATCTTGTAATAACCTATTCTGGGAAAGAATCTGAAACTTGAATTTGACACTTGAAACTAACACAGTATTGTAAATCAACTATAGTCAAAAAAAAAAAAAGCCAACGGAGTCACTTTAAGAATATTCACAGATGACCAATGAGAACTTTTAACCGATGCAAGCCTTGATGTCACCTCATCAAGAGATTATATCTTAAGTCTAACTTAGAGACTCAATGAATTTGAGGCCTTGGACAGTGGGCCATGTGGCACACCCAGCCCTTGGTCTGGACATTGAAAACCAAGGGCCTCTTCTTCTGTCCTGTTGCCCAGGTGAAAGCCAGATCTCAGAACCCAGAGTCCTTGCTCCCCTTTCGTGTAGAGAAAGGAAAAACATCACTACTCAGACATCCACTTAACTTACCAAGCAGATTGTTCTGTCTCAAAGGAGGGCCTGCTCCTGACTCCAAGAGAGAACTCCTGACTTTGTGTTCTGTTTTATTGGCCCCAGGGATGGATTGAGGGCTGTCCTCTCCACACTCCTTTTCCTGATTTTTTGACTGCCTAAGTGTCACCAGGTCCCCAGGACAAGTGGCATGTAGTTAGAGAAACTGAGGGTGAACAGGTGACTGGCTTCTGAACTTAGCTAAATCACAGGAGTAAGTTGAGTTCAACAAAAAGGTACACAAGTGACTGGTCAGGATGGGAAGAGGGGAGTGTGCCAGGTTACACAGAGGGGCACCTGGGGTTGCAGCTCTGGAAAAGTCTTAGGCTGGGCTGATTCACATGGGCATATTTCATTATTCTTTCAATGGTATTTGTTGTATCTATTTCATGATTCTTTAAGTGGTATATGACAAATTTCAAATCACTTAAAAAGTTTAAAAATGCACCATAGCCAAAACAATCTTGAGAAAGGAAAAACAGAATGGGAAAAATCAGGTTTCCTGATTTCAGACTAAACTACAAAGTTACAGGAATCCAAGCCATATAGTACTGACACTAAAACAGACAGACAAATCAGTGAAACAGGAGAGAAAGCCCAGAAATAACCCTATACACTTAGGGTCAATTAATCTATGACAGAAGAGGCAAGAGCACACAGTGGGGGAAAAGACAGTCTCTGCAACAAGTGGTGCCAGGAAAACTGGAGAGCTACATGGAAAAGAATGAAAGTAGAACATATACCATATGCAAAAAATATACTCAGAATGGATTAAAGATCTAATAAGACTGGATAGTATAAAAACTCTTAGAGGAAAACATAGGCAGAACATACTTTGACATAAGTCCCAGCAAGATCTTTTTGGACTCACCTCCTAGAGTAATAATGAAATAATGCCATTTGCAGCAATGTGGATGAACTTAGAGAGTATCATACCAAGTGAAGTAAGACAGATAGAGAGACAAATACCATATGATATATTTATATATGGAATCTTAAAAAATGATACAAATGACTTATTTACAAAATNATGGCACCACTGACTCGATGGACGAGAGTCTGAGTGAACTGAGGAAGTTGGTGATGGACAGGGAGGCCTGGCGTGCTGCGATTCATGGGGTCGCAAAGAGTCGGACATGACTGAGCGACTGAACTGAACTGAGTCTTAGTTGTGGCATGTGGGATCTTCGGTTTTTGTTGCAGCATGCAGGATCTTTAGTTGAGACTTGTGAACTCCTAGTAGCAGCATACCTGTGGAATCTAGCTCCCCTACCAAGGATTGAACCCGAGCTCCCTGCACTGGGAGTAAGAAGTCTCAGCCACTGGACCACCAGGGAAGTCCCTAGAGGCCTCTTGATCTAAGGACAGAGAGTAAGCAAAGAGTGTGGGCTTCAGCCTAGGTTGGGGGGTCAGAGCATCTTCAAGGGCCTATAGGCAGCACTGAGCAGGGGGATACAAGTTGCTAAAGACCCAGTAGCAGAGGAAGAGAGGTGACAACTGAGGCTTTTTGGTGGTGAGAGGAGGTGACCAGGGTGTATGAGCTTCAGGGCCTTTGAGTGAAACTCACCATTGAGATCTGGAACAGTTGCCTTGTTTCAGCTGATGTGAGACCCTGCCGCCTACCCATGGGCTTCTGACTCATCATCTCTCTTTACCTATTTTTGGAAAACAACTCTTTAAGAAGTATCAATAAATTGCACATACAAAAGAATATGTAATAATATGCACAGTTTAAAGAATGATAATACATTTAAAAATGATTTTAAAACATTAAGACATAAAGCACTACCAGTAACTTTACAACCACTGTTATGAATTTTGTGGCAATCAGTTTTTGATTTAATAGTTTTGACACATACATGGGCACCCCTAAATAACACATGGTCTAGCTCTGCCAGTGTTTGATCTTTTTTCTTTTTGGCTGAGCTGGGTCTTTATTGTGGCATACAGGATCTTTGATCTTCCTTCCAGCATATGGGATCTAGTTCCCTGACCGGGGATCAAACCAGGGCCCCCTGCAATGGGAGCATAGAGTCTTAGCCACTGGACCACGGGGGAAGTGCCTGATCTTTATATACATGAAGTCATACTCTGCATCAGTTCTTTTGTAACTTGCTCTTTTGATCCAACATTGTGTTCTCGTGGTCTAACCATGTTAACCCAGAGCCATCGTAGTTCACTGCTGTGTGTGTTTATAGAAATGTTAAAAATCTTCTCACTGCTAATAGACCTATGGATTATTGCCAGTACTTTTTTTTTTTTTTTTTTTTTTGTGACTGTCACTGCTGTTGTATATCCTCGTGCGTGGTCTGGGGTGTGTGTTCCAGAGTTTTCTATATTGTGCACCTAGAGGTGTGACTGCCAGTCCATCTAGCTTCAGTGTCACCTTTTAATGCCAAACTTGTTCTCCCATATGGGTGTGCCCATCACAAACACTCCCTTTTCTCCTGCGTCATTGCCCATGGTGGGTGTTATCAGACCTTTACATTTTGGGTGATGTATATTCTTGGCCACCGGCTCTTCTTGTCTCTATTTTCCCCCAAAATGCTCAGCTGGAACTCTTTCCCGGCACTTCTTCCCCTCATCCACCTTGTCTTCACTGGCCCCTCCTCAGCTCTAAGTGGTCTATGTAGGGACCCTAAGGGGCTAACAGAGGTGAATCCCTCCTGGCAAGACTACTCACCCCCACTCACTCTGTGCATTTTGATGCCAAACATAGCTATTTACTTTAAATGGGTGAATAGCAATTTTCAACCAAAACCAAAGTGGTGGAAACAACTGACTTCCTAGTTCATCTGCTTTCCTCCCTCTCCCTCTCCCTCCACATATCACTCTTTGTTTGGACCACAAGCCAGGCTGTCCAGGTTGAGAGCACTGGTGCACAGACAGAGGGAAGGATGCAGATATCAGCCTTGGTTCCTTTTTTTGACCACACTGCACTGCATGTGGAACTTCCTGGACTAGGGATCGAACCCATACGCCCTGCTGTGGAAGTATAGAGTCTTAACCCCTGGACCACCAAGGAAGCCCAGCCTTGGTTCTAAACACACAAATCTTACTTCCCTGGAGGTTTCTCTCAAGGTGTTTTATACATCATGCCCTTCATTTGTAATCAGAATGAAAATTTCAGCTAAACAGTTTATAAAACTTGAGTTACTGTGTGTAACACCTTGATAATTTCACAAATATTTCAAAACTTAAGAGTGCTATTTTGTTTCTAGCCAACAACACCTTTCCCAGACTTGATGCTTTTGACTTAATGGCTTTTCCCCAACTTTTAATGACACAAGCTGCCCACACTGTGTTCAATCCACAATGTCTGATAGCAGCCCAGAGTAGGATAGGGTGAGTATTTGAAAGGATTTTCTCCTGAAATGTCGTCTGTTAATTTTAGGCTGTCCTAGGGGTTGAAGGTATTATTTGGGTAGGTTCTTTATTCAACATTCATTCATTCATTCAACAAACCTTTATAGAATGCCTACTATGTGCCAGGCACAATGGTATTACTGAGGATACATGAATCTCATCTCACGAATAGACAATTCTTTATTTTCTTGAAATATAGTTGTGTTATAATGCTGTGTTAACTTCTGCTGTATAGCAAAGTGATTCAGATATATACACACACACACACACACACACACACACACGGAGGAGGGCACGGCAACCCATTTCAGTGTTCTTACCTAGAGAATCCCATGGACAGAGGAACCTGGCAGTCTGGCGGGTAGCAAAGAGTCGGACATGGCTGAGCGACTTAGCACGCACTCTTGCATACATGTACACACATGCTTTTTCATATTCTTTTCCACTATGGTTTGTCACGGGGTATTTAATATAATTCCCTGTGCTATACAGTGGGACCTTTTTGTTTATCCATTCTGTATACAATAGTTTGCATCTGCTAATCCCAATTCATCCCTCCCTCAAGCCCCTCCCCCTTGGCAACCACAAGCTGTTCTTTACGTTTGTGAATCTGTTTGTTTTGCAGATAAGTTCATGTGTGTCATGTTTTATATGTGTGTGTGCATGCTAAGTCACTTCAGTCTCGTTCACCTCTGCCAGGCTTCTCTGTCCATCGGATTCTCCAGGTAAGAATACTGAAGTGGGTTGCCATACCCTCCTCCAAAGGATCTTCCCAACCCAGGGATCAGATCTGTGTCTCTTATGTCTCCTGCATTGGCAGGCAGGTTTTTTACCATTACCACCACCTGGGAAGCCCCAGATTACACAAAGAAATGAAATATGAGATTTGTCTCTCTCTTTCTTACTTACTTCACTTAGTATGATAGTCTCTAGGTCAATCCGTGTTGCTGCAGATGGCATTATTTCATTCTTTTAAGGCTGAGTAATATTCCACTGTGTTTATGCACCATATCTTCTGTATTCGTGCCTCTGTTGATGGATGTTTGGGTTGTTTCCATATTTTGGCTACTGCTGCTATGAACGTAGGGGTGCATGTATCCTTTTGAATTATAATTTTGTCTGGATGTATGTCCAGAAGTGGGATTTCTGGGTCATATGACAGCTCGATTTTTAGTTTTTTAAGGAACCTCTGTACTGTTTTCCACAATGGCTACACCAACTTACATTCCCACCAACAGTATAGGAATATTCTCTTTTCTTCACACTCTCTCCAGTACTTATTGTTTGTAGATATTTTAATGATGGCCTTTCTGACAATGAGGTGGTCAGAAAACTACTTCACTGTAGTTTTAATTTGTATTTCTCTAATAATTAGCAGTGATGAGCATCTTTTCATGTGCCTATTGGCCATCTGTATGTCTTCTTTGCAGAAATATCTGTTTAGGTCTTCTCCCTGTTTTTCAATTTGTTTGTTTTAAAGGCGTGGGGTACTCCAATCCTTGGGGTATTGATCTTTTTTAATATAAGTTTTTGACTGTGCCGGCTCTTTGTTGCTGTGTGTGGGCTTTCTCTAGTTGTGGTGCACAGGCTTAGTTGCCCCAAGGTATGTGGGATCATCCTGGACCAGGGGTCTAACCTGCGTCCCTTGGCATTGGCAGGCAGATTCTTAATTACTAGACCGCCAGGGAAGTCCTGGGTTGTCTGTTTTGTTATTGTTGAGTTGTGTGAGCTGTTTGTTAAATGAATGATTCTAATTTCTAACTCAGTGTGTTCTGAGGAGGCACACCTAACCCAGCTCAGTGTGAAGTGAGTTGGTGGCAGGTGGGACAGGGAAGCTCAGACGAGACTTCCCCGAGGAGAACGTGCTTGCCCTGAGCTTTTGAATCAGCCGACAGAAGGGAGCGGAGCAGGAGGAGAGAGAGGTGTTTTAGGTAGCACAGAGGCTTGGGCAGAGTCAGAGGTGTGGAAGGTGCAACAGATTTGGGCCTGACTGGAACGTTCATTGGCCTGGGGCAGGGGAAGCAGGGAGAGGGCTGAGAAAGAAAGGCCTCAGAGGCTGTGCTGGGGGGCATGGATTTTAATGATGCCGCCAGTGAACAATGGAAGCAGAGAAATGCACAGTCTCGTCTACCTGATAGAAGCCTCACCTGAGTGGCCTGTGCGGGAACCAGAGGAGGCATGGCCAGCACTGCTGTGCACAGCCAGGCACAAGACAGGAGGGGGCCCCAGTACACCTCAAAATCAGGCACTGCTTGTCCTGTTGTCTTATTCTGTCGCTCAGTCGTGTCCGACTCTTTGCGACCCCACAGTCTTACTATCTCCCAGAGTTTGCTCAGACTCACGTCCATTGAGTTGGTGATGCCGTCCAACCGTCTCATCCTCTGTCACCCTCTTCTCTTTTCTCTCCATCTTTCCCAGCATCAGGGTCTTTTCTAATGAGTCGGATCTTCGTATCAGATGGCCCAAGTATTGCAGCTTCAGCTTCAGTGTCAGTCCTTCTAATGAATATTCAGGGTTGATTTCCTTTAGGATTGACCAGTTTGATCTCTTTGCTGCCCAAGGGATTCTCCAAAGTCTTCTTCAGCACCACAGTTTGAAGGCATCAATTCTTCAGCACTCAGCCTTCTTTATGGTCCAACTCTCACATTCATACATGACTGCTGGAAAAACCATAGCCTTGACTAGATGGACCCTTGTCGGCAAAGTGATGTCTCTGCTTTTTAATGTGCTGTCTAGGTTTGTCATAGCTTTTTTCCCAAGGAGCAAGCATATTTTAATTTCAGGGCTGCAGTCACCATCCATGGTGATTTTGGAGCCCAAGAAAATAAAATCTATCACTGTTTCCACTTTTTCCCCATCTGTTTGCCATGAAGTGATGGGACCAGATGCTATGATCTTAATTTTTCAAATGTTGAGCCTTAAACCAGCTTTCTCAGTCTCCTCTTTCACCCTCATCGAAAGGTCCTTCAGTTCCTCTTCGATTTCTCCCATTAGGGTGGTACTCTGCATATCTGCTGTTGTTGATGTTTCTCCCAGCAGTCTTGAGTCCAGCTTGTGATTCATCCAGCCTGGCAGTTCGCATGATGTACTCTGCATATAAGTTAAACAAGCAGGGTGACAATATATAACCTTGACGTACTCCTTTTCCGGTTTTGAGCCCGTCCCTTGTTCCATGTCCAGTTTTAATTGTTGCTCCTTGACATGCATACAGGTTTCTCAGGAAACACCTAAGTTGATCTGGTGTTCCCATCTCTTTAAGAGTTTTCCATAGTTTGTTGTATTCCATCAGTCAAAGGTTTTACATAGTCAATGAAACAGAGGTAGATGTTTCTCTGGGATTCCTTTGCTCTTTCTATGATCCAGCGGATGTTGGCAATTTGGTCTCTGGTTCCTCTGCCTTTTCTAAGCCCACCTTGTACCTCTGGAAGGTCTTGGTTCACATACTGCTGAAGTCTAGCTTGAAGAATTTTGAGCATTACCTTGCTAGCATGTGAAATTAACAGAATATTACAGTAGTTTGAACATTCTTTGGCATTGCCCTTATTTAGGACTTGAATGAAAACTGACCTTTTCCAGTCTTGTGGCCACTGCTGAATTTTCCAAATTTTCTGACATACTGAGTGCAGCACTTTCACAGGCACTGATTGCAAATATTTAAATGTAGCAGTAGGGCCTTAGGTTCCTTAGAAGCGGAAATAAGGATTCATTGCCCACCATTTATTAAGGCAGAACCCATAAAGGAGTGCAGGGCAGGGGTGAGGGTGCCCAGCCCCTCAGCTGAAGGTACTTCTCTGGAGAAGGTCATGGGAAGAGTCCTCAGCCACAGCACCCCCAGGAGTCTGGCACTGGGAGCTCCAGCTGGTAAAGGAGAGGAGCTGTAGTATCGCCACAGGGTATAGCAAGCAAATGCCCTTGGGTCACACACCCACTTGTCAGCTCTGTCCAGCTTTATCTGGCTCTGGAATTGCCCTTCTCTGGAGTGACGATGCGGATTCCGTGTGAGGTTGAGGTGAGGTGAGCTGCTGCCTGGCAGGGGATTATTTCCTGATGGATGATGTCACGATGGAGAGAATAGAGCTGGTTCTCCTAGTGCTCCCTCCTGGGAACAGAGGGGCTCTTCAGTGTGACCTTGCACTGTTCATGGTTCATTTACTGTTCTAGTTGCTACTATAAGACTTGGATAGTTGGTGGCGTTACGTTAATTTTTCTTTTTCACATTACATGGCTATGTACACTATTCTGATACATATAGTTCATAAATTAAGGTTCTTTAGAAAAGTTATGTGCAAGACATGCAATACTGGATTTATGTTAATANGTTGCTACTATAAGACTTGGATAGTTGGTGGCGTTACGTTAATTTTTCTTTTTCACATTACATGGCTATGTACACTATTCTGATACATATAGTTCATAAATTAAGGTTCTTTAGAAAAGTTATGTGCAAGACATGCAATACTGGATTTATGTTAATACAGTGGATCCCAGGATGTGATTAATTGGAGAAAAGAAAGTTGGACTAGGCATTTTGGCTAAAGGAAGGAGAAGTTATAGTACAGAGTACACATATTTCTGGTTTGAAAGGCAACTGTGGCATGGGCGCTTGGCTCAACATGATCTGTGATAAAATATTAATACTTGCTGTAGCCACTGCTCAGTGAGTAAGAAGCAGTGACTCCCTCACCTGTGACCTCCAGTCTCACCTCTCACCGGGGAGCCCACCAGGCCACCGCCTGCCCTTGAGGCCGATTTGCAGTCATGCGTGCTTGGTCAGTCAGTGGTGTCTGACTCTGTGACCCCATGGTCTGTAACGCACCAGGCTCATCTGTCCATGGGATTCTCCAGGTGAGAATACTGAAGTGGGTTGCCACTTCCTCCTCCAGGGGATCTTCCCAACCCAGAGATTGAACCCATGGCCCCTGTGGCTCCTGCACTGGGAGGTGGATCTCCTACCACCTAGCCACCTGGGAAGCCCCAATTTGCAGCTCAGCTCCTCCTGTTTCCCTGCCTCAGCCCTCAGCCCCCACCCCTGAGTGAATACAAATTCCCCCAGCTCCGCTCCATCGCTTCTCTGGGGGCTGCTTGTGAGGCCCCGCTCTGGGGCCAGAAATGACGCCCATGCAGGTGCTGCCTCTGCAGCCCACCTCACCTAGTAGCCCCACTCAGAGAGCACCCAGAGAGCCGGCACCTCCTCCGGCCACACCGACCACCTGTTAATGTATCTCACAGGATGGGCATGGGCTTCTGGCACCTATGCCTCCGGCTCCTTCTTAGCCCTCTCCCTTCTCAGCCCCTCAAACTCAGTCTCTCCCTTCTTAGCTCCTTGTGAAGAGCTAAAGCCCAGGATGGTTTTCTGAGGATCAGCTTGCTGCAGAGAGTGAGGTGTGTCCCTCCAACAATCCTATCTTATCTGGCACAAATGGTTTATCCCTCAGCGTGTCATCCATCTACCCGTTCCGAATTTGTGCTGCTCATTTTCTTAAACTGCTGACCTGCTCCGTTTAGTCCACATAGTGGGGGTTCACATGATTTATTTTTTGTAAACATTTCAGGCTTATGGTTGCCAAGGGGGAGGAGGATGGGAGAGGGATGGACTAGGAGTTTGAGGTTAGCAGATGCAAACTATTCATAGGGAATGGATAAGCAACAAGGTCCTACCTAGAGCACAGGGAGCTATATTCAATATCTTGTGATAAACCATAGTAGAAAAGAAAATGGAAAAATGTGTGTGCATAACACATTTGTATATATGTATAATTGGGGAACTTCCCTGGTGGCTCAGATGGTAAAGAATCCGCCTACAATGCAGGACACCTGGGTTCTATCCCTGGGTCTGGAAGATCCCCTGGAGAAGAGAACAGCAACCCACTGTAATATTCTTGCCTGAAGAATTCCATGGACAGAGGAGCCTGGCAGGCTACAGTTCATGGGGTCACAAAGGGTCAGACACAACTGAGTGACTTTCACTTTCATGTTTAACTGAGTCACTTTGCTGTAGAGCAGAAATTAGCACAACATGATAAATCAACTATACTTCTTTAAAATAAATTTAAAAAATTTTTTTTAATTTTTATTTTTTAGTTTGTTTTGCTTTACAATAGTGTATTTGTTTTGCCATACATTGACATGAATCAGNTGGCCTACGTAGGTGGTGATTGGTATTCCACATAAGCCAAGTTATTCAGCCTCTTTTCTCTGCTAATTTTCTAATCCCTCTCTACCTGTAATTAAACAAGTTTTTCCTAGGACGCCTATCCATCTCCACCTTCGAATCACCCTGGATCCACCGGGGCTGGACCCCGGCAGTCCTTGGTGATTGACTTCTTTTACTTAGCATAATGTTTCAGTCTGCTTCCAGCTTGTAGCTCGTATCAGTACTTCATTCTTTTTTAATGCCAAATAGTATTCTATCATATGGATAAACCATATTTTATTATCTGTTCATCAGTTGATGGACATTGAGTTGTTCCCACTTTTTGGCTACTTTGAATAGTGCTGCTATAAACATGTATTTGTTTTTATGCAGATAAGTGTTTTCGTTTCTGTTGGCTACATACCTGGAAACAGAATTGCTAGGCTATAATAGTAACTCCGTGTTTAACATTTTGAGAAGCTGCCACACTATTTTTCAAATGGCCGCACCATTTTTCATTCCTATCAGCAATGTCTGAGGCTTCCAATGTCATTTATATGTTTATTGACTTCTATTTTTAAAAATGTATTGGAGTATAATTGATTTACCTTATTGTGTTAGTTTCAGGTGTACAGTGAAGTGAATGAGTTATATATATACATATATCCACTTTTAGATTCTTTTTCCATATGGGCCATTACAGAGTATTGAGTAGTTTCCTGTGCTATACAGTAGGTCCATATTAGTTGTCTATTATATATATAGGGCTTTCCTGGCTCAGATAGTAGAGAATCTGCCTGCAGTGTGGAATACCTGGGTTCAATTCGTGGGTCAGGAAGATTTCCTAGAGAAAGGAATGGCTACCCACTCCAGTATTCTTGCCTGGAGAATTCCATGGACAGAGGAGCCTGTATTCCAATGACATTTATGTGTTTAAATGTCAGAGTAAAGCAATCCTTTCTATAGCTAAAGAAAAAATAGTACTGTACGTTATGGGGATGGACAAAGGTGATGGGAAAACATAAATTTAGCAGAGGGCAGATTCAGAAGAATATATGTTCTCTTTATATATATATATATATACACACACACATATATATATATACACACACATATATATATATAATCAATTTAGACCAAATTGCCAGAAGTTGTAGAATTTTCATTTAATATCCTAAGTTTGCTCTCTTGGAGGTTGCTTCTGGGGAGAAGCAGGTGTGGTCTGGGTCTAGCCTTTCTGACGATTGGGTGGCACCTCAGTCACTTTCCAAAAGGTCAGGAGGCAGACTTGTATCTATTCATCAACTATGTTCTCATGGGCTGGATTTGATAGTTGTAAATTTTCCTCGCTGAGATAAAATCCCACATGGACATTTGCCAACTACCTATAAACAACTGTGGTGGTTTAAAATCTGGTGAACTATGTTTTGACAGCTTCTGTAAATAACAAAAAGTAGCATTCCAGTTTCTATCCAACATCCAACCATGGGATGCAGAGGCCTTTCAGCTGTCTTTCGCCTGCAGATGCTGAAATTGCTGTATAACTGGGTAACCCCAGCCATCACTTCGTTTCTAATCTTAGAGGGTGTTGCAGGTCAGATACAGTGCTCCTCTTCCTGCACACATCAGTAAATGAAAGCATGCTAATGAGAGGTACTGAAATGTTACATCTTCCTGTTTCCATGACTCTAGAAAGATTCATCTTAAATCATCTTACTCTGCAATTTCCCTGGCAGTGTCTCTCTCATACTGAATAACTGGCTGAAATCTGGCGCAAATCCAGTCGATTAGTTAGTTGTCCTCTCCATCTGGCATCACCTGACCCTCTGAGCATCAAACTGATTCGATTGACCAGTTGGTTGGAGTGCTATAGTCAAGCTTACCTGAAAGTCTCCTAGGGTCCTCTCCAGTTGTGGTACATGGGCTTCTCATTGCGGTGGCTTCTCTTGTTGCAGAGCACAGGCTGTAGGCTCTCAGGCTTCAGTAGTCATGGTACATGGGCTTATTGCCCTGAGGTATGTGTGGTCTTAGTTCCTGGACCAGGGATTGAACCCATGTCCCCTACATTGGAAGGTGGATTCTTAACCACTGGATCATCAGGGACGTCCCAAAGACAGCTTTAAATGGAAGGCCTAAATTTGTTTTGTTTTGTTTTCAAGTTTTTCCACAAAATGTTGAATCCCAGACTTTTGACTCCTGGAGAAAGTCATTGAAAGGCTGAAAAACAAAACTTAGGAAAGCAGTATTGACCTCACTAGAGCTTAGCTTGAAAACTGTAATACTCTGCTTTTCTTTCTTGGATTTTGTGCAAATTTGATTTGAAAAATTGCCCTTGGTTTGCATGGTACTAAGGATTGGAGCAACACCAATGGATGGTCAGTTTAGGAATGTATGTATCAGGGGCCATGGTAAAAGGTGGAGTACTTTTTTTTATTTAGGGCTTTCTAGTTTTTGTGTAAATTCTTCGAATAATACATTTAATTTAATAGATACATTGTATGGTTTATATGAAACTACCCACCTAGTATCATGGACTAAACAGTAAGAAACTTTAAAATATTGTTATGAAAACTATTCATAGATTAGCTCCCAGCTCTAGTATTTAAGAATACAGCATAAGGGGTTTCAGCGTCTACTTCTGGAAGAAGCAAAGGTAAATATTGTGGATGGCATAGTTTCTAGAGTGTGATTTTTTTTTTTTTTTTGGTCATATGCCATGTGTCTTATGAGAGGACAGAGTCATAAGCACTGGACCACCAGAGAATTCCCTAGAATGTGATTATTTAATGCTTGTCAAAATATTTAGAGTAGCTAGCAACCAGGGACCTGCCCTGACTGAGATGAGCAGCCCTGAATTTCGTTCCTTACCCCACATTATCTGAACCTCTAGTGAGTTGTAGATGCTATTTTCTATACAATGTATTATTTCTATTACTGTTTTCATGTTTAAGTGAAGTTATCCTTTAGTTTTTAAAAGGTCTTTTGTACTATGTGATTCCACTCAGAGCAGGTACTCAGACTCATCATGCTCAGAGACAGAGAGCAGAAGGGTGTGTACCAGAGGCTAGGGGAAGGGATTACAGTTTAATGGGGACAGAGTTCCCATTTTGCAAGTGATAGAAGTTCTGGAGAAGGACGGTGGTGATGGTTGTACAACAGTGTGAATGTCCCCAGTGCCACTCAACTGTGCCTTTGCTGCTGTTGCTGCTGCTTAGTCACCTCAGTCGTGGCCACCTCTGTGCGACCCCATGGACTGTGGCCTGGCATGCTCCTCTGTCCATGGAATTCTCCGGGCAAGACTACTGGAGTGGGTTGCCATGCCCTCCTTGGGAACTTCCCAACCCAGGGATCAAACCTGAGTCTTCTACATTGCAGGCAGATTCTTTACCACTGAGCCACTAGGGGAAGCCCAAACTATACCCCTAGGAACGGGTAAATTTTATGGTATATACATTTTCTAAAAATGGTATTTAGAAATATGAATGGGGTACATATTATCTCTGTGAATGACAGGTAACATGTCACCAGGTCACCTCTAACTTCTTCGAAATTCAGTTCCCTTCCTCACCCCACCCCCAGAGAAATATCTTAACTTTCTTAAAGAAGTATGCAAGGGGACCTCATTTAATAGTACTTCTGGTTGTTCCCTAGTGTTTTCAGAATTCCATCTTTTCCTAAACTAACAGGATGTATGTAAAATTTTGCCACTGGGAAGAACTAAGTAGGGTTGGGGAAGAAATTGAATTAAGGGCAAGAAAGGAACTTGACAGTCACACCAGCAAGAGAAAAAGCATCAAACCTCCCTGACTCCTTGCCTCCTTCTTGGTCTATGTGTGTGTGCTTAGTCATTTCAGTCATGTCCAACTCTTTGCAACCCCATGGACTATAGTCCACCATCCTCCTCTGTCCATGGGGTTCTCCAAGCAAGAATACTGGAGTGGGTTGTCATTCCCTCCTCCAAGGGATCTTCCCCACCCAGGATCTGAACCCATGTCTCTTATGTCTCCTGCATTGGCAAGTGGATTCTTTACCACCAGTACCACCTGGGAGGCCCAATATTGGTCTAAGCTGAGTCTAAAGTAAGGATGGTGTGTAATTCTGCAAAGGCAAAAAAAAAAAAAAAAAACTTAGATGCCTGTTAAGTGACCATTTCTTTATGTAAATTTGTGTTTGTCCTCATTTGACTGTGTCATTAAAGATCCTAGGTCCACTGTGCTTCTGGTTTGAGGCCCCAGTCCCAGTAAATTGTCTTTGAAAGACACAAGATAAGCAGCATATGGAAGGTCACAGGAACATAAATTATCTGAGATTCCAAGGGCATACTCTGAAATCGGAAACATAATTTACTCTGCATTCTTCATCTTTTCAAATTGTGGAACATTCATCTGGGGATCTGGCTTATCGAGAAACTAATCATTTTGTCTGATTTCTTTCTATTTTTGTTGGTCATCTTCTGAATACAGCAATTTACACCTCAGGCTTGAAGGAAACTAACTGGCCAGTCCCGACACTCCCACCCCTTTCTCTCTACATGCATGCCTGGACTTGTGGGGAGGTTGGTAACATTTGAGACAAAGTCCTGGGACTTTATAAGCCTTTCTTGATGATGGACTAATTGAAGAACTTGCCTTTCAAAAAACTCAGCAAATAAACCCCAGAGGGATCAGTTTTGAAGAGAAAATCGATGGGGAAGATGCTGTAGGTGTGAACAGTGAGATGTCTTAGTTTTTTGAGGTTGTTAGAGATGGAGGAGAGGGACATAGCATGGCAGTTAAGAGCTCAGGTCCTGGGGTCCTGGCTTTCATTCCCACCTCAGTCAGTTCAGTTAGTCAATCGTGACCCCGTAGACTGCAGTATGCCAGGCTTCTCTGTCCAGGCTTCTCCTGTCCAACCCCAGGAGCTTGCTGCAACATGTCCACTGTGTCAGTGATGCCACCCAACCATCTCATTCTCTGTCATCCCCTTCTCCTCCTGCCCTCAATCTTTCCCAGCATCAGGGTCTTTCCCAATGAGTCAGTTCTTCACATCAGGTGGCCAAAGTATTGGAGTTTCAGCTTCAGCATCAGTCCTCCCAATGAATATTCAGGATTTCCTTTAGGATGGACTGGTTGGATCTCCTTGCAGTCCAAGGGATACTCAAGAGTCTTCTCCAGCACCACAGTTTAAAAGCATCGATTCTTCAGCCTTCAGCTTTCTTTATAGTCCAACTCTCACATCCTTGCATAGCTACTGGAAAAACCATAGCTTTGACTAGACGGACCTTTGTTTGCTAAGTGATGTCTCTGCTTTTTAATATACTGTCTAGGTTGGTCATAGCTTTCCTTCCGAGGAGTAAGCGTCTTTTAATTTCATGGCTGCAGTCACCATCTACTGTGATTTTGGAGCCCAGAAAAATAAAGTCTGTCACTGTTTCTATTGTTTCCCCATCTATTTGCCGTGAACTGATGGGACTGGATTCCATGATCTTAGTTTTCTGAATGTTGAATTTTAATCTGATTTTTTCACTCTCCTCATTCACTTTTTTTTTTTCTTTTTTTAAAAAATGTTTTAAAAAAATCATTTTATTTTCTGGCTGTGCTAGGCCTTTGTTGTTGTGGGTGAGCTTTCTCTAGTTTCAGCAAGTGGGGGCTGCTCTTCATTGCAGTGCTCAGGCTTCTCATTGTGGTGGCCCTGTGGAACATGGGGCTCTAGGTGTGCAAGGCTTCAATAGTTGCAGCACTCTGGCTCTGCAGTTGCGACTTGCAGGCTCTAGAGCCGGGGTTCAATAGTTGTAACAACAGGCTTAGTTGCTCCACAGCATGTGGAATCTTCCCAGACCAGAGATCAAACCCATATCCCTTGCATTGGCATCCTCATTCACTTTCATCAAGAGGCTCTTTAGTTCTTCATTTTCTGCCACTGGTGGTGTTATCTGCATATCTGAGGTTATTACTGTTTCTTCTGGCAGTCTTGATTCCAGCTTGTGCTTCATCTAGCCTGGCATTTCGCATGATGTACTCTGCGTGTAAGTTAAACAAGCAGGGTGACAATATACAGCCTTGAGGTACTCCTTTCCCAATTTGGAACCAGTCTGTTGTTCCATGTTCCATTCTAATTGATGCTTCTTGACCTACATACAGATTTCTCAGGAGTCAGGTTAGGTGGTCTAGTATTCTTATCTCTTTAAGAATTGTCCACAGTTTGTTGTGATCCACACAGCCAAAAGCTTTGGCATAGTAAATAAAGCAGAAATAGATGTTTTTCTGGAACTCTTTTGCTTTTTCGATGATCCAACAGATGTTGGCAATTTTATCTCTGTTTCCTCTGCCTTTTCTAAATCTAGCATGAACATCTTGAAGTTCATAGTTCATGTACTGTTGAAGCCTGGCTTAGAGAATTTTGAGCATTACTTTGCTAGCATGTGAGACGAGTGCAATTGTGTGGTAGTTTGAAGATTCTTTGGCATTGCCTTTCTTTGGGACTGGAATGAAAATTTGCCTTTTCTAGTCCTGTGGCCACTGCTGAATTTTCCAAATTTGCTGGTATACTGTGTGCAGCACTTTAATGCCATCATCTTTTAGGATTTAAAATAGCTCAGCTGAAATTCCATCACCTCCACCAGCTTTGTTCACCATGATGCTTTCTAAAGCCCACTTGATTTCTCATTCCAGGATGTCTGGCTCTAGGTGAGTGATCACACCATCATGGTTATCTGGGTCATGAAGATCTTTTTTGTACAGTTCTTCTGCGTATTCTTGCCACCTCTTCTTAATATCTTCTGCTACTGTTAGGTCCATACCATTTCTGTCCTTTATTATGCCCATCTTTGCATGAAATGTTCCCTTGGTATCTCTAATTTTCTTGAAGAGATTTCTTGTCTTTCCCATTCTATTGTTTTCCTGTATTTTCTTTGCATTGATCACTGAGGAAGGCTTTCTTATGTCTCCTTGCTATTCTTTGGAACTCTGCATTCAAATGGATATATCTTTCCTTTTCTCAGCTATTTGTAAGTCCTCCTCAGACAACCATTTTGCATTTTTGCATTTCTTTTTCTTGGCGATGGTCTTGATCATTGCCTCCTATACAGTGTTACAAACCTCCGTCCATATTTCTTCAGGCACTCTATCGGATCTAATCCCTTGAATCTATTTGTCACTTCCACTGTGTAATCATAAGAGATATTATTTGGGTCATATCTGAATGGTCTAGTGGTTTTCCCTACTTTCTTCAATTTAAGTCTGAATTTGGCAATAAGGAGTTCATGATCTTAGCCCCAGTCAGCTCCCAGTCTTGTTTTTGCTGACTGCATAGAGCTTCTCCATCTTTGGCTGCAAAGAATATAATCAATCTGATTTTTGGTGTTGGCCATTTGATGATGTCCATTTGTTGAGTCTTCTCTTGTGTTGTTGGAAGAGGGTGTTTGCTATGACCAGTGTGTTCTCTTGGCAAAACTCTATTAGCCTTTGCCCTGTTTCATTCTGTACTCCAAGGCCAAACTTGCCTGTTACTCCAGGTATCTCTTGACTTCCTACTTTTGCATTCCAGTCCCCTATAATGAAAAGGACATCTTTTTTGGGTGTTAATTCTAGAAGGTCTTATAGGTCTTCATAGAACCGTTCAACTTCCATTTCTTCAGCATTAATGGTTGGGACATAGACTTGGATTACTGTTATACTGAATGGTTTGCTTTGGAAATAAACAGAGATCATTCTGTTGTTTTTGAGATCTAATCCCGTGAATCTATTTGTCACTTCCACTGTATAATTGTAAGGGATTTATGATCCACTGTATAATTCCAAGTACTGCATTTCGGACTCTTTGGTTGACTATGAAGGCTACTCCATTTCTTCTAAGGGATTCTTGCCCACGGTAGTAGATATAATGGTCATCTGAGTTAAATTCATCCATTCCAGTCCATTTTAGTTCACTGATTCCTAAAATATTGATGTTCGCTCTTGCCATCTCCTGTTTGCCCACTTCCAGTTTGCCTTGATTCATGGACCTAACATTCCAGGTTCCTATGCAATATTGTTCTTTACAGCATTGGACTTTTACTTCCATCACCAGTCACATCCACAACTGGGTATTGTTTTTGCTTTGGCTCCATCTCTTCATTCTCCCTGAAGTTGTTTCTCCACTTTTCTCCAGTAGCATATTGGGCACCTACCAACCTGAGGAGTTCATCTTTCAGTGTCATGTCTTTTTGCCTTTTCATACTGTTCATGGGGTTCTCAAGGCAAGAGTGCTGAAATGGTTTGCTATTCCCTTCTCCAGTGGACCACATTTTGTCAGAACTCTCCACCATGACCCATCTGTCTTGGGTGGCCCTACACTGCAAGGAGATCCAACCAGTCCATCCTAAAGGAGATCAGTCCTGGGTGTTCATTGGAAGGACTGATGTTGATGCTGAAACTCCAATACTTTGACCACCTGATGCGAAGAGCTGACTCATTTGAAAAGACCCTGATGCTGGCAAAGATTGAGGGCAGGAGGAGAAGGGGTCAACAGAGGATAAGATGGTTGAATGGCATCACTGACTCAATGGACATGGATTTGGGTGGACTCCAGGAGTTGGTGATGGACACGGAGGCCTGGCATGCTGTGGTTCATGGGGTGGCAAAGAGTCGGACACAACAGAGTGACTGAACTGAACTGAACTGAACTGACACGACATGGTTTATAGTTTCCTTCAATTAGACAAGGCTGTGGTCTGTGTGATCAATTATCTGTGATTGTGATTTTCATTCTGTCTGCTCTCTGAGGTACAATGATAAGAGGCTTATGGAAGCTTTCTGATGGGAGAGACTGACTGTGGGGGAAACTGGTTCTTGGTTTTGATGGGCAGAGCCATGCTCAGTAAATTTTAATCCAATTTTCTGTTGATGGGCGGGACTATGTTCCTTCCCTGTTGTTTGACCTGAGATCAAACTATGGCTGAAGTAATGCAGATAATGGCAACCTCCTTGAAAAGGTCCTACGCACTGCTGTACTCGGTGCCTCTGACCCTGCAGCAGGCCACTGCTGATCCATGCCTCTGCCGGAGATTTCTGGACACTCAGCAGTCAAGTCTGGGTCAGTCTCTTGTGGGGTCACTGCTCCTTTCTTCTGGGTCCTGGTGCACACAAGGTTTTGTTTTGGCCCTCCAGAAGTCTGTTTCCCTAGTCCTGGGTAAGTTCTGGCAGCTCTATGGCGGAGTTAATAGCGACCTCCTCTAAGAGGGCTTATGCCACAGTCAGGTCTGCTGCACCGAGCCCCTGCCCCTGTGACAGGCCACTGCTGACCCATACCTCCGCAGGGGATACTCAAACACTCAAAGGCAGGTCTGGCTCAGTCTCTGTGGGGTCTCCTGGTGTGCACAAGGTTTTGTTTGAGCCCTCCAAGAGTCTCTGGCAGGTATGGGGTTTGATTGTAAATGCAGTTTTGCCCCTCCTACTGTCTTTCTGGAGCTTCTCCTTTGCCCTTGGACATGGGGTATTTTTTTTTGGTGTGATCCAACATCCTCTTGTCCGATGGTTGTTCAGCAGCAAGTTGTAATTTTGGAGTTCTCACAGGAGAAGATGAGCGCATGTCCTTCTACTCTGCCATCTTGTGATCCTCACCATTCCAATCTCATCTCTTATTAACTGTATGTCCTTGGATAGCCCCACACTGGTCAGTTTATTTATCTACGAAATGGGCAGAATAATAGTGCTTACCTCCCAGGTTGGCTGAGGCACAAGCACATGGCTGGGACATGTGAAGAGCTACTACTGAAAAGAGAAAAAGACTTTAAAATGTCCAAGTTAAGATTCCCACCAGAAATGGGGTAAAGACGGTCATTCACTAAAGGAGAAATGAGGTGAGGACGAGAGAATGCTATCTGGGTCTGGATTTTCCTTACTGCTGTGTAACAAACCACCCTAGAAGCAGTGGCTTAAAGTAACAGCAGTCATTTGTTTTGCTCCTGGCTCTACATTTTGAAGGCTCCTTGATGGAGAAAGTTGCCCTGCTTTGTGCAGAGTCAACTGAGGCTGCTTAGACAAGCCAACGGATTCACTTCCCAGGATGGTCCACTCGCATGCTGACTGTTTCCTGGGCTGAACTGGGTGCAGGGCTGGTAGCCTCGGTTCTCTCCACATGGGTCTCTCCAAAGGCTGTTTGTGCTTCCTGCCAACCTGGTAACAAGGTGAGCACCCAGGAAGATCAAGAGATGCCAGTCTCCTGGGTATGGCCTTAGGAAAGCAGTGTGGCATCATTATTTCCACTGCTCTCCAGGAGCTGAGTGGCCAGAGAGCCCAGATCCCAGGGAAGGAGACCGGGGATCCACCTCTCAATGAAAAAAAAAAAAAAGGGTTTGTTTTCATATTTATGTATTTATTTTTGCCTGCTTCAGCTCTTGGTTGAGATACTCAGGCTCTCAGTTGCAGCACAGAGTCTTCTCTCTAGTTATGGTGCAGGGACCCCAGAGTGCACGAGCTCTGTAGTTGCAGCATATGGGCTTAGCTGGCCCCCAGCATGTGGGATCTTAGTTCCCCGACCAGGGATCAAACCCATGTCTACTGCATTGTAAGGCAGATTCTCAACCACTGGACCGCCAGGGAAGTCCCAGTATAGATGAGCTCACTCAGATTCGATTTTCTCATGAGTCTTCTGTACATTTGAAAAGGAGTGGGTCTCATGCAAATACATCATTGCTGTCCACAGCTTTGGATATCTAAGTGATTCCTGTATCAGTGAGTAATTGACAAGGGAAAAGTCCTGCTAAATTGACATGTTTACATAGTCTACATTATGGTTTAAATTTTATGTATGTCTCTGTGAAGAGGCTTCCCTTTATCTTGATGGTTACAAGTAGCATGTAATAGCTGATGATTAATTTATTGTGTCCTCTGAATCCATCATCTTGTAATAAGTTAGCATCTGTCATTTTTGCTGTTACTGACCATGCTTGGGTCTGCTTGCCCGTGTGCAGCAAAGCCATCCTAATGACAGCAGATCATGGTGAAGGAAAGTGCAGTGTTAATTACAGGCACCCAGGGAAGAGTCTAGACACCTAGTGCTTAACAGGCCTGAACTCCTGGAAAGGTTTCAGGGAAAGTTTTTTAAAGACAGAGTGAGGAAAGAGGGTAGAGGGGTGTGTGGTCAGCTCATGGACATTCTTCTGATTGGATTATGGTGAGGTTATCAGGAGTCAGCATCATCAACCTTCTGATTCCAACCGATCTGGAGTCTACATGCTTGTGGATAGCATACCGGTAACTTCTCCCACCTGGTGGGAATCTCAGTATCTACCAGACAGCTCAAAGGATGTGGCCCAGAACATTATCTATAGCCCTTGAGGAGGAACTGAAGGTCCTTGACTTTGTCTAATGGCTAAAGTATTAGAATTTTTTCTTGCCTGATTGTTTTCCTTTCTTTCTCCATTTTCTCATTCTCTGATTAATTGACTCTTTGGAACTCAGGAAAGGTTTAGGAGGCCACAGTTTTTCCACAGTGAAGAGGCAGGTAGAGGACATGGGGGTCAGGGTGGGGAGTCTGTTTGAGGAAGGCCCCATACAGTCCCTCTCGGTGAGGTTATCAGTCAACCTTCATTCTCCAAAAAGGACTCTAGTACTATTTATGTCAAGATGGCTCACTCTGTCCACTCTCTAAACATGGAGGTTTTTTAATTAGAGAGGAAATTTGCTTTTATGTTATCCCCAATAAGTTCACAAGATTATACATTCTCTCAAGAAATCGTTGATTACTCCTAACTAACACAATGTTAGATTTTAGGGTAAATGATGAAAATAACATCAGAGTAAAGTAGAAACAAATGTTATATAATTTGCTGGAAATTAATGCAGTGTCTGGCCCTCTTCTAGCATTTATTTAGAAAAGGGACAAGAAAGAAATTTGCGTTTATATTATTTTATAATATTTACGTTCTGTGAGGGAAATTGGTACTCTTTTCTTCTAATAGGCATAGAGTTTGTACATGATCATAAGACTGGTATTTAAAAAGTTTGAGTTGGACTTTATTAAAAATAAGTCATAAGTCTTTTCAAGTGCTTAATATATTTTTATACATAGCCTTAATGTATTTGATTAAAAGTTTAAATAATAAAGTAGCAAGGATAAAAGTTGCCATTACTTGAAGAGTATTAACTTCTATCTGCTTTAATTTTTTTAATATTATTTTTATTTTGGCTGTGCTGGGCCCTCGCCACTGCATGCAGGCCCCCTGCTAATTGCAGAGAGCAGGGATGGGTGGTGAGGATGGGGAGGGCAGTCTCTCTTGTGGTATATAAGCTCTTGGACACGAGGGACTCGGCATCCACAGCATACAGACCCAGCTGCCCCACGAGGCATACGGAATCCTCCTGGACAAGGGATCAAACCTATGTGCCCTGCAGTGGCAGGCGAACTCCCAACCACTGGTCCACCAGGAAAGTTCTGCTTTAATATTTTAATTGGCTACTTTCTATAAATCATAGAACTCTAATTCAGGTTCCTATTTGCATCTGAGGATTAATAGGCATAGGATATGTATATTTATTCATGTTTCTTCACTGCCAGTCACTTTTTATTGTATTTTAGCAATGGAATTTAGTTGAGAACTTTCAAGGTCCCCAGAATCTAATGGGATTCTGTTTCTTCAAATATGGAAAAGTTCTAAATAACCTAAGCTTCCTATCTGCCAGAATTTCTCTTGACCCAAATTAATGTAGATCACCCTTGATTAATGATGAAGGAAACCAGTCACATAATTTGATATTCGTAGTGTGAACAGCAACGATGAAAACCAAGTTCAGTTTTTCCACTGCCTGTGTATTCCTGGCACTGCTGTGTCTCCTGAATCAAGCCACTTGGAATTTTGTGCCCTTAAGGAATTGTTTGTTTTTCCGACTGATTAACGCATCAGGAACTTGGCTTCATGTAATCGTCATTAAACAAATACTCTGACACTTTTTCTATGGGAATTATCAGAGCTTTGAAGTTAGCTACAGATTGGGCAAATATAAAAAGCACTACCAGTTTTTGTTTGTTTTAGTTCAGGAAAATGTAAACATTCAACTTTTAGCAGAGGATCCCTGAGCAGCTGCGGGGGTAGCTCTGAGCAGAGCCCTGGGGATAGACTAGAGGCCCATATGGCCCAGGTGGCTTGCAAGTCACGGACCTCGTCTTCAGGGACCAGGTTCGGGCAGTGTCATCCATCATCTTGAGAGGCACGTAATTTGTGACGTTAGTTTTGTCTGCCCAGTGCTGTAAAATACCTGACGCTCAGTGGGGCCTAAGTGTCTGTTAGGTGGAATTGCCTCGAAAAACGTAATGACTTTTAGGTACCCTGTATTTCAGAATTAGAAAGCATCTCATACAGTTAAGATGGATGAACTGATACTTCTAGTAGAGGCTGATTTAGGACAGAATTTACGAGTTGGTTAAAAAAATTTTAAAAGCTATGAAGTATTCCTCTCACTGTCTGCTGAAGTGATTACTCTGTATAATGACCCTTATCTTGAATTTATATCAATGGATGTAATTGAAAACATTAATATCTAAAATTTACAAGTTAATAAGAGAATAGAATAATCCAGTAGAAAAATGGGCAAAGATTACACACAGGCAATTCATAGAAGAGGAAATCCAATGGGTAAAATGCGTAGTGTTAACCTCAAAGAAATGAAAATAAAGTGACATACTATTTCACTCTGTCAAGCTGGGAGAAGCTACAATGTCTGAGAATCCTGCGTTGGTAATCAGATGTTGCTCATGGGAGGATAAATTGGTTCAAGTGCTTCAGAGGACACTTAGGCCATACCTAGCAAAGCTGATAATTTCACTTTACTGCTGATCAGTAATTCCATTTCTCAGTCACAGCTAGAGCAGCTCTGGTCCACATGCATAAGGAGTCCCCCAGAGGACTGTCATCACCACACTGAAGTAGTGAAAAGGCACAGACAACCTATACACCTTTCAGCACGAGGGCAGAGAGAGAGATGATCGACAGACAGCAAACTACTTATCACTGGTTACAGCAGAACTTCATGTGTCATCATGGATCAACCTCAAGAGCATAATGCTGGCCAAAACCAGCGTGTTTTAGAAGAGTATACTTGAAAACAAATGACAAATAGGATACATTTTATGGGTACATACATATGTGGTGATATTCCTAAAATCCATGGGAATGATGGCGAATTCTTGTCACCCTTGGGGAGGCAAGAAGGAGCAGAGGACCAGGGAGAGGTAGCCAGGGAGCTTCAGCTGTTCTGCATGTTTCATATCTGTTAAAACAAGACATTGGTTTACCCAAAGCAGAAGATTTTATAGAGCTTGGTAGTGGATAATGGGATCTTTCTTTTATTATTTTCAATATTTTATTCATATTTGGAATATTTCCAGGTAATGAATTTAAGGCCAAGTAAAAATACTCCTGGCATCATTTTTCAAACCGTATTTGAAATCTACTGTATCCCCAAAACTACTACTGCAAAAGGGTCATTTCACTTTGCCATCAGGATAGGCTCAGGGCTCTCTGAGACGCGCCCCTGCCACAGCACCCAGAAGGTGCTGTCAGCTAGCTGTCACCCAGGAATGAGTGTGTGAGGGTTGACTCTCCTCGTGGTTGTGGTTGTTTATTACATAACTGGAGTATTCTTTGATACCAAAAGAGGTAGTTATAAAGGAAAATAATATTTTACAGTTTTCTTCCCTTTTTTGCAGCAAAAGCTATGTGATTCCTTTGTGGTGCAGTTGCCCTGTGGATTTCGAGTTTCATGTCACTGTGGTTCATCCTCATCAGGCCTTTACTGTGGAGCCAACATCAGGTAAGGAGAATTAATTCTCAAGTTGCCAATTTCCTGACAGTTCTCAGATCGAAGATGACTTGGAAAGTAGGTCTCAAGTTATGAAAGAGAATAAGCCACATTTGAATGTGTTATTTTCAAATGTGTAACAGTAACAGACTTTACATATCTGATCATGTAAATCAGAACCGGAAACCTGGGAGTAAGCACAGTTTGGGATCATCTATATCATGCACGTAATTTATAATTTATATTCAGGTCAATTGCACCCCAGAGTCAAAACTCGAAATCAGGAGTTAATCAATTCTAATTCTAGTTTTAACTCCTGGTACTCACATGGTTTCATAGTCACCTTTAATACAGGTTCAAATAAGATGGGAATATTATATCTACTCAAGCCTTCAGAATCTTAGTGAAGGGCCTAAGCAATTTGTCTCACATGTGGCCCAGACCATCTGTCTTTGCATGCCCCAAAGGATGTAGATCCCAAAGATGCTCAGGACCTCTGAGAATGAAATCTCCACCTGAACTGACTTCTGCTTCCCAGTTTCTCTCCTGATGCTTAGGTTTGGGATTTAAATATCCACCCATTGTGGCCTGGTGTGAATCCTAAAATAGTTTTGGTTTTGTTTTGTGTTTTTTCAGATTTATTGAGGTATAACTGACATGTATATAATATGGATATAATTTTATACATAAAATTATAAGCTTTTTAAGCATATAATGTGATGATTTGACGTGTGTACACATCGTGAAAGGATTCTGTCATTGAGTTAATTAATATCCATCACCTCATAGAGCTGCCTTTTTTATTGGTGAAACATTTAAGTTCTACTCTCTCAGCAAATTTCAAGTATAGTCACCTTGTTTTATGTTAAAGCCTCAGACCTTATTCATTCTATAAATGAAAGTTTGTACCCTTTTACCAGTTCTCCTTACCACCACCACCCCCCAACCCCCAGCCCCTGGTAACCATTTTTCAACTCTCTATTTCTCAGAATTGGACTTTTTTCCTTCTGAATGTGTATGTAAATGATACCTTGCAGTATCTGTCTTTGGCTGATTTTACTTAGCATAATGCCACCCAAGTTCATACGTGTCTTCTTTAACACTGAATAATATTGCATTATATGTATGTGCCACATCTTCTTTATCCTCTCATCTGTCAATGGACACAGAGTATTTTCATTACCTTGGCTATTGTGAATAATGCTGCAGTGAACGTGGGAGTACATCTATCTCTTCAAAATAATGATTTCATTCCCCTTGCATGTGTACCCAGATGTGAGATTGCTGGATCGTATGATAATCCCTTAGGTTTTGAGGAAACCTCCATACTGTTTTCCATAGTGACTGCACCAGTTTGCATTTCCAGCACTGCACAAGTGCTCCCTTTTTTCTACCTTCTTGCCAGAATTTGTTATCTCTTTGATAACAGCCATTCTAACAGGTGTGAGATGATAATCTCATTTTATTTGCATTTTCCTGATGATCAGTAATGTTGAACATGTACCTGTTGGACATTTGTATATCTTCTTTGGAAAAGTGTCTGTTTGGATTCTTTGCTCATTTGAAAAAGTTGGGTTATCTTGGTGTTTTGTTATTGAGTTATATGGTATCCTTGTGTATCTTAGGTATTCTTGCCTTATTAGATATGTGGTTTACAAATATTTCCTTCCATTCCATAGGTTGTCTTTTCATTTTGTTGATGTCTTCTTTTGTTGTGCAGAAGCTTTTGAACTTGGTGTAGTTTCATTTGGTTTTGCTTTTATTGACTTTGCTTTTGATATCAAATTCCCCAAATCATTGTCAAGACCAATGTCAAGGAGCTTTTTTCTTTGTTTTCTTCTAGGAATTATATTGTCAGTTGTTACATTCAAATCTTTAATCCATTTTGAAATCATTTTTTTAATCTTTAACTTTTTTATTGTAATATAGTTGACTTACAGTGTTGTGTTAGTTTTAGGTGTACAGTAAAGTGACTCAGTTATATATATACAAAATATAGTCACTTTTTAGATTATTTTCCCTTATAGATTGTTATTACAAGATATTGAGTAAAGTTCCCTGTGCTATACAGTAGGTCTTTGTTGCTTATCCATTTTATGCAGAGTATATCTGTTAATCCCAAACTCCAAATTAATCCTCCCTCCTGAGTTTTACTTTTGTATGTGATGTAAGGTAGTGGTTCAGTTTTATTCTTTAGCATGTGGCTATTCAGTTCTCCCAACACTTTATTGAAGAGATTGTCCTTGCCCTTTTGTATATTCTAGGATCCTTTGTTGCCAATTGACCATATATGCATGAGTTTATTCCTGGGCTTTCTTTTTATTGTGTCTATTTAGAATGATGGATGTTAATTAAACCGATTGTGATTATTTCACAAATACGGAAGTCAAACCATCATGCTTCATACCTTAAATTTATGCAGAGATGTATGTTATTTCTCAATAAAACTGGAAAAAATTTATTTTGAGGCATTTTATTCTTTTTGTTGCTGTTATAAATGGAATTATTTTTTCATTTCACTTTCTTATAGTTTGTTGTTGGTGTATAGAAACACAACTGATTTTTCTATATTGATTTTTTATCCTGCAACTTTACTTTCATTAATTCTATTAATAGTAGGTGTTTTGGTGGAGTCTTTAGGGTTTTATGTATTTTTCTGAAGCACAGCACTTAGGATCTGAGAAGATAAAAGCGCTCTGGGACTGGGTATCTGCCTTAGGGGCTTGCAGACTAGTTGGGAGACTGGTAAATTTTGCAGAGTGACAGTTTGGGTGGTACCTGAGGACCGCAGGGTATCGGTGAGGGAGGGTGGTGGAGGCTTCTGCAGATGGAGCATCAGGAGGAGTTTCCTGTAACATGTGGGCTGACATAGGCTTTGAAGTTTTATTTATTGAGTTGGAAACACAGTAACAAGCAGGCATCTGCTTTTGTGATACTTAACTAGGGGAGGCAGATGACAGAGGTGATTCCAGAAGATTGGAAGCTAAAGGAAGATCTGGAGGAAGGGCTTCTAGTCTGGGGAAAAGCAAGTGCCAAGGCATGGAGTCCAGAGTGCCAGTGTCTGGGGACTGGAGCAGCAGCCCCACGCCTCATCCAAGCCTCTGCTTCAGCATCTCCTCACCTGAGACCTGATGTTCACCATGTCTCAAATAGCTCCTTGTGTGTCACTTGCTTCCCCACGGCCTACTCTGTGTTCATGACATGACTTGAGAGTTTATATTCACTTGTTTATTTCTTTTTATTTGCCATCCTGGCCAGCACATAAACTCCGTGAGCTCTGGGGCTTTGCATGTGTGTGTGTTTGGGCTGCACCATATGGCTTGTGTGATCTTAGTTCCCTGACTAGGGATAGATCCTGCACCCCTTGCCTTGGCAGGCAGAGCCTTAATCACTGGA
The DNA here is from genome assembly GCA_006410615.1 of Neotragus moschatus. Classification (NCBI taxonomy): domain Eukaryota; kingdom Metazoa; phylum Chordata; class Mammalia; order Artiodactyla; family Bovidae; genus Neotragus; species Neotragus moschatus. The sequence continues at coordinate 765,423 of SJYA01000293.1, read as the reverse complement.
TCACCAGGGAAGTCCCCTGGGACTTTGCTTTGTTTACTGTTGTGTCTCAAGTGCCTAAAACAGTGCCTGGCACCTAGTAGGTGCTCTGTGAATGTCTGGATAGCTGAATGAAAGGGCTGTGGGGTTGGCATAGAGAGCAAGGCAGAGGGTGGTTCAAGGTTCAGAGGGACCCTAGATGGGAAGGAGGGAGGTTGCCGGGCAAGGCCTCTGTGGGGACCAGAGGAGTCCACCTAGAGAGCAAACCAGAGAGCCTTCAGTGGAAGTCAGAAATGGTAGCCCTTCTTACATCTAGCATATTGATCCTTCTTTCCTCCTTGCCTTTTATTTTCCTTTCCATGTTTGTTGAGCACTTAATTGCATTCCAAGCCCTGTTGGCACCAGAGACACAAAGGAGAAATAAGCATCATGTGACATTTGCCTTTGGAGAGAACAGTTGTCTATCCTGAAGACATAAAATGAGAGAATCAAATTATACAAAAATATAGGGAACCAAATTATTTGGACACAAACTTTTACGTGTGTTCCTTCATTTTCCTTGTGGCTCACAGCATGAATATTGATATCTGGGAATTATTAATAATGGCTTAAAGGTTATGGTTCTGGGAATTCACTTCTGACTCAGTAATGCTGACTCATTAGTATATGTTTATATAACTGGCACAATCAAGTTGTGAGTATAAAGGATTAAGGTAGTAGTTGGTAAATAAGATCAATGTGAATGCAGAAGTTGATTCAGTGTATTTAATGAAAAGACTATACAGTGATACTAGAAATACTTGTGCTTCCCATGGGAAGAATACATATGTGTGTGAAAGTCAGCCTCTTTGCTTGGACTTAGCAGGAAGAAAAAGCATCATGTTTTCTCATGTCTTTCCTCCCAGGAATAATCCCGGCGAATGGGAAGATGAATGTGACAGTGAAGTTTACCCCGTTTCATTATGGGATGGCACAGANAAGAATACATATGTGTGTGAAAGTCAGCCTCTTTGCTTGGACTTAGCAGGAAGAAAAAGCATCATGTTTTCTCATGTCTTTCCTCCCAGGAATAATCCCGGCGAATGGGAAGATGAATGTGACAGTGAAGTTTACCCCGTTTCATTATGGGATGGCACAGATAAAAGTGCAGCTGTGGGTTTCACAGTTCAACTCTCAACCGTACGAGTGTGTCTTCACCGGGACATGCTACCCCAACGTGGCTTTAAAGTACGGTTGCCTGGGGAGATTTCTGTTTATCCTCCAAACCCCAGTTCTTCCTTTCATCCATTTTGTTGTTTCTTTCTTGAAGCAGAATGCCATCAAAACCTTACTTAATATGCCTGGAGCTAATATACAGTTACACGTCAATTCTATCTCAATTTTGAAACTTACTTAAATGGTAAACCTTCATAAAATACCCTTTTTTTTTTTACTTATAAAATATTTATTTATTTNTGAACTTCCAGTTGTTCAAGCTGGTTTTAGAAAAGGCAGAGGAACCAGAGATCAAATTGCCAACACCCGCTGGATCATGGAAAAAGCAAGAGAGTTCCAGAAAAACATCTATTTCTGCTTTATTGACTATGCCAAAGCCTTTGACTGTGTGGATCACAATAAACTGGTGGAAAATTCTGAGAGAGATGGGAATACCAGACCACGTGACCTGCCTCAGAATGCCTAAATGGCAGCAATTTCTCATCTTCTCTACCAGGTGTCACCGACAGGTGTCATCCCACCAAACTTGTGCTTGAGGAAATGCTTTCATGGGCAGCATTTATGAACATAGCATGATTCTACTACCCCTCATGACAAATAAACAGCTTCTGCAAACATGGAAGCAGCCCTGTCTATACCTATCCATGTTCAAAGCAGTTTTCATTTATAGAAAAGATCTCAAACGGTAGCCTGAATCACTGTTTAATTGGAGGATAATTGCTTCACTGTGCTATGTTGCTTTCTGCTGTACAACAGCATGAATCAACCATAAGTATACATCTGTCCTCTCCCTCTTGAGCCTCCCTGCCACCCCCACATCCCATCCCACCCTCTAGGTTGTCACAGAGCACTGTGTTGAGCTCCCTGTGTTATACAGCAACTTCACACTATTTTTGATATGGTATCTGTTTTACATATGGTGTCTATTTTACATATGGTGTCTATTTTACATATGGTAATCTGTTTTACATATGGTAATGTATATGTTTCAGTGCTACTCTCTCAACTCATCCCACCCTCTCCTTGCCCACTGTAGCCACAAGTCTCTTCTCTATATCTGTGTCTATATTCCTGCCCTGCAAATAGGTTCATCAGTACCATTTTCCAGATTTTATATATATGTATTCCTATTCCATATTTGTTTTTCTCTCCTGACTGACTTCACTCTGTATCTACCTCCCTAAAATGGACTCAAATTTACTCCTTCTTATGGCTGAGTAATATTCCATTGTATATATTACCACAACTTATTTGTCCACTCATCTGTTGGTGGATATCTAGGTTGCTGCCATGTCCTGGCTATTGTAAATAGTGCTACGATGAACATTGGGGTACATGTGTTTTTTGAATTATGGTTTTCTCAGGGAATATGCCCAGTAGTGGGATTGCTGGGTAATATAGTAGATTTATTTCTAGGTTTTTTTTTAAGGAATCTCCNTGTCTATTTTACATATGGTAATCTGTTTTACATATGGTAATGTATATGTTTCAGTGCTACTCTCTCAACTCATCCCACCCTCTCCTTGCCCACTGTAGCCACAAGTCTCTTCTCTATATCTGTGTCTATATTCCTGCCCTGCAAATAGGTTCATCAGTACCATTTTCCAGATTTTATATATATGTATTCCTATTCCATATTTGTTTTTCTCTCCTGACTGACTTCACTCTGTATCTACCTCCCTAAAATGGACTCAAATTTACTCCTTCTTATGGCTGAGTAATATTCCATTGTATATATTACCACAACTTATTTGTCCACTCATCTGTTGGTGGATATCTAGGTTGCTGCCATGTCCTGGCTATTGTAAATAGTGCTACGATGAACATTGGGGTACATGTGTTTTTTGAATTATGGTTTTCTCAGGGAATATGCCCAGTAGTGGGATTGCTGGGTAATATAGTAGATTTATTTCTAGGTTTTTTTTTAAGGAATCTCCATACTGTCTTCAAAGTGGCTGTATCAATTTATATCCCTACCAGCAGTGCAAGAGGGTTCCCTTTCCTCCACACCCTCTCCAGCGTTTATTGTTTGTCGATTTTTTGATGATGGCCATCCTGACTAGTGTGAGATAATACCTCACTGTAGTTCTGATTCACATTTCTCTAATAATGAGTGATACTGAGAATTTTTTTCATCTGTTTATTGGCCATCTGTATGTCTTCTTTGGAGCAAAGTCTGTTTAAGTCTTCTGCCCCTTTTTTGATTGAGTTTATTGAGAGAGAGAGAGAGAGAGAGGGGTGCATGGGCTGCAACAGGTTGTATATTTCGGAGGCTAATACTTTGTCAGTTGCTTCATTTGCAGTCATTTTCTCCCATTGTGAGTGTCGTCTTTTCATCGTTTGTAGTTTCCTTTGCTGTGCAAAAACTTGTAAGTTTAATTAGGTCCCATTTGTTTATTTTTCTTTTTATTTCCATTACTCTAGGATGTGGGTCAAAGAGGATATTGCTGTGATATATGTCAAAGAATGTTCTACCTATATTTTCCTCTAAGAAGTTTATAGTTGCTGGCTTTACCTTTATGTCTTTCATCCATTTTGAGTTTATTTTTGTGTATGGTGTTAGGAAGTGTTCTAATTTCATTCTTTTACATGTAGCTGTCCAGTTTTCCCAGCACCACTTATTGAAGAGACTGTCTTTTCTCCATTGTATACTCTTGCCTTCTTTGTCAAAGATAAGCTGCTTATAGGTATGTGGGTTTATCTCTGGGCTTTCTATCTTATTCCATTGTTCTGTATTTCTGTTTTAATATCAATATCATACTGTTTTGATGACTGTAGCTTTGTAATATAGTCTGAAGTCAGGGAGTTTGATTCCTCCAACTCCATTTTTCTTTCTTAAGATTGCTTTGGCTATTTAGGATCTTTTGTGTTTCCATAAAAACTGTGAAATTTTTTATTTTAGTTCTGCGAAAAATGCCATTGGTAATTTGATAGGGATTGTACTGAATCTGTAGATAGCTTTGCATAGTATAGTCATTTTTACAATATTATGAATCACTTTTTTAAAACATTTTGGCACAAGCAATAGACATAATTATTCTTTTACACATAAATCAATGTAAGAGTTTTTTAAGTGTGGTAAATAAATTTAGCCATGGAAAACCAATAGCCTAGGAATGAATTATGCTGGATGCCAGGAACATTTTTCAGCACGTCCTATTTTCCACTTACTATGTTCTTTGAGAAAGTAAGGACAATAGCCATTGCCCCACTGTTTATTTATGATTATGCTCTGGCACCCTGACCTTGTGTTTATTTTCATAAACCACTGTTTTAGCACCCAAGTTGATTTTGAGTTTTGTTGCCATTTTTCAGTCACTAAGTTGTCTCCAACTCTTTGTGACCCTATGAATTATAGCAAGCCAGGTTCTTCTATTCTCCACTATCTCCAAGAGTTTGCTCAAATTCATGTCTATTGAATCAGTGGTGCTGTCTAACCATCTCATCCTCTGATTCCCCCTTCCCTTGAAGTCTTCATCTTTCCCAGCATCAGGGTCTTTTCCAATGAGCTGGCTCTTCACATCAGGTGTGTCCAAAGCACTGGAGCTTCAACTTCAGCATCAGTCCTTCCAATGAATATTCAGGGTTTATTTCCTTTAGGATTGGCTGGTTTGATCTCCTTGATGTCCAAAGGACTCTCAAGAGTCTTCTCCAACACCACAGATCAAAAGCATCAATTCTTTGGCAATCAGCCTTCTTTATGGTCCAACTCTCATATCTGTACATGACAGCTAAAAAAAATCATAGTTTAGATATAGTATTTAATGGACTATAAGTCATGATATTATTGGAAAGAACTAAAATTCAGAGCCTTGAGTTGTTGCATTACATACTAATTTAATATCTGTTTTCAACTCTAGGTTGGAAGAATTTGAAAGAGTAAATACTCTTTCTAAGAAAGTAGTTGTTCCTCCAGAAAAGGCAATGACACGTGTACCTTTTCCCCAGTTGCCAGCAAAGGCAAAGCCTCCAAAGATTAAGGTAAAATGGGCATTATGGTAATCACAACAGAAGGAACAACAGAGAGGCCAAATAGTGACTTTCCTCTCCTGATTTGGTCTCAGGAAATTGAATATCACAACTTGAGATTTCCAGTAGATTTACTGAATCCGTTTGCTGTGGCAACTGTTTTAAACCAAGAACCAGGAAAATTAAAGATTAAAGAATTGAGAGAAGGTAAGCAATGAATCCATCATAAATCAGCTCTGGGCAGAATCTAAAGGAGTTATTGCTTCTCATATTTACTGCTTATGAGCAGCAGCAACAAAATTCAATTAGAGCCCTGTTACATTTTGCCGTTAGAAATGTTTTTCTCCCAGCCAGTGATTCTGATTTGATTACTGGTATAATCATTGTTTGCTCCTGCCCTCAGTTTTGGACCAAGGCACTGAGATTTCAAAAACAAGACAAATGAAAGAAGCACTCTTTGAACAGAAAGTCAGACAGGACACTTGTGAAGAGATTGAAAATCACCTGAAATGGTAAGTGTCCCATGATTATTTGCATCAAGTGATGATGTTTTTGGTAAATGGCTTTTTATCCATGAAACACAATGAATGAATAAATATAATAACTTTTTATGCCCTTTGAAACATTTGATTATTTTCTCCCCTTTAATGGACTTTGTTTCAGAGTGAAGTTTCTATCAGGAGTAAATCAATGTGACCACACCATGCTCTTTCCTAAGTGTGACCAGCACAGAACCAAAGTGCACCCCTCTCAGGCCAGGACACCCGTTCCCTGGGGTGACTCAGGGACCCTGAATCTTGCCCGACTATCTCTTACCCCACCCAAGCCCCCTGTGCCCTGAGCTGTGAGCTGCAAGGGCCATCTGGGGAGCCTGGCAGTGCAGGTAGGGTGGGAGAGGCTCCTAGTGAAGGTTTTAAAATTCAGATGCAGGTTTTTACCAGACCACACAAGACATATCTACATGTACAGACTCAGCTGAAGTAACTGTGGAAACTCTAAAACTGAGTTTAAAAAGAGACTCCTGGAAAGTTTGGCTAGGTGACCACCCTGTCACAGCCCTGCTTCCTCACTGCCCAGACAGAGAACTCACTGCATGCTCTGGGGCCAGTCCAGATGTTCGCACCCTGCCACCTCTCATGAGAAACAACCCCTTCTGTGAATTCACAGAATCTTGTGTGAGTCTGTACTCAGGGTCTAGCCTCAGTTGAATGAAGAGTATGCCAGGTTACCCAGGACCATTTGAGAAAAAACTCTTTCCCTATTGTAAAAAAATAAAAGGACATGTTATCATTGTAAAAAACTCGAGAACATTTTTTAAGTGTAGAAAAGGAAAAAGAATCACTATAATGCAGTGACCACTGTTAACCCTGGTGTTTCTCCTTCCTCCTGTGCTGCTTTGTAACAGGCTTAAAATCATATCCTAAATTCAGTTTTTATCATGTATTATTCACTTAATATTTTCTCCCAACTTTTTGCTGAAAGATTTTAAACCATCCAGTGAGACCCACACACACTGATGTATGGTCATCAGTTGTTAGCACTGTGCCTCGCACACAGGCGCAAACGCACACTCACACACACTCCTTTCATCTCCCTGAGCCATTTGGAAGTGAGTGTAGGTACCAGTAACCATGAGGCCTCACCGCTAAAGGCTTTTGCTCCTAAGAACAAGGACATTCTCCAGCATCACAATAATTACTTCTAAGAACTTTAACATTGATATAACATTAAATCATCAGCCTATATGCAAATTTACCCAGTTGTCCCCATAATGCTTCTATACCAGGGATGTTTTGGTTTTTGAAAAGGTGAACCCAAGGTCCAATCAAAGATCATATGGTTTGTATTTAGTTTTGTATCTCTTTCAGTTCAGTTCAGTTCAGTTCAGTCGCTCAGTCATGTCCAATTCTTTGCGACCTGATGAATTGCAGCACGGCAGGCCTCCCTGTCCATCACCAACTTCCAGAGTTCACTCAAACTCATATTCATCGAGTTGGTGATGCCATCCAACCATCTCATCCTCTGTCATCCCCTTCTCCTCCTGCCCCCAATCCCTCCCANTTTTTTTTTTTTTTTTGGCACTCAGCCTGTGAGATCTTATTTCCCTGACCAGGGATTGAACTTGGGCCCTTGGCAGGGAAAGTGCCAGGACCTAATCACCACCAGGGAATTCCACTACTATATACTTTGAACGTGTGTCAGACTCCACAATGGGTACATTACATACGAGAGGTTGTTGTTTTCTTAATTGTTTTTTTAATTTTTTTTTTTTTTTTTTTGGTCATTGCTGCATGCGGGTTTTCTCTAGTTGTGAAGAGCAGGGACTACCCTCTAGTTGTGATGCACTGGCTTCTCCCTGCAGTGGCTTCTCTTGTTGTGGAGCATAGGCTCTAGGTGCATGGGCTCAGTGGTCGTGGTTCATGGGCTCTAGAGTGCTGGCTCAGTAGTTGTGGCACACGAGCTTTGTTGCTCCACAGCATGTGGGATCCTCCTAGACCAGGGATTGAACTCATGCCCCCATATTGGCAAGTGGACTGCTATCCACTGTAACACCAGGGAAGTCCCCCAGAGTATTTTTTAAAGTAGGATGAAATTCACATCACATGAAATGAACCATTTTCATCATTTTAATGTGTACAACCCCAGAAGTTCTTAGTTTGTTCACTGTTGTACAACCATCAGTACTTAGTTCCAGAACTTTTACATCCCTGCCAAAAAGAATCCTGTAAGCATGAAGCAGTCATGCCCTCATCCTCCTGTTTCCCCTACCCCTAGAAACCACTCAACCACTGTTTGTCTCTGGTATTGCCCCTTCTGGACATTTCATATGAATGTAGTCATATAATATGTGACCTTTAGTAACTAGCTTCTTCACTGGGCTTCCCTGGTGGCTTAAGCAGTAAAGAATCTGCCTGTAATGCAGGAGACCCAGATTCGAGACCTGGGTTGGAAAGAGTCCCTGGAGGAGAGAATGGCTACCCACTCCAGTATTCTTTCCTGGAGAATTCCATGGACAGAGGAGCTTGGCAAGCTATAGTACAAAGGGCCACAAAGAGTTGGACACAACTGGGCCACTAATACTTTCTCTTTGTTCACTAAACACGTTTTCAACATTCATCCATGTCACAGCATCTATCACTACTTTGTTTACCTTTAGGGGGAATAAGGTCTTGTTTTATCAACATTCTACACTGTGTTTATTCATCAGTTGGTGGATATTTGGGAGGTTTCCAGTTTGGGGATATTTGAAATAATGCTGCTGTGAACATTTATATACAAGTTTTTGTGTGAACTTACCTTTTCAGTGCTCTTGGGTATATACATAGGAGAGGAATTACTGGGTCTCAAGATAATTCACGTGTAACTTTTTGAGAACACCCAACCTGTGTACTACATGACTATACCACTTTACATTCCAGTTTCTCCACATCCTTGGCAATTCCTGTTATTTTCCTTTGTTATGATTGCTGTCATCATCTTTGTCAATTATCATAGCCATCCAAGTAGGTATGACATAGTCCATCACTGTGGCTCTGATTTGCATTTTGACGCTTACTCCTTGGAAGGAAAGTTATGACCAACCTAGACAGCATATTAAAAAGCAGAGACATTACTTTGCCAACAAAGGTCTGTCTAGTCTAGGCTATGGTTTTTCCAGTGGTCATGTATGGATGTGAGAATTGGACTGTGAAGAAAGCTGAGCACCGAAGAATTGATGCTTTTGAAGTGTGGTGTTGNGGAAGGAAAGTTATGACCAACCTAGACAGCATATTAAAAAGCAGAGACATTACTTTGCCAACAAAGGTCTGTCTAGTCTAGGCTATGGTTTTTCCAGTGGTCATGTATGGATGTGAGAATTGGACTGTGAAGAAAGCTGAGCACCGAAGAATTGATGCTTTTGAAGTGTGGTGTTGGAGAAGACTCTTGAGAGTCCCTTGGACTGCAAGGAGATCCAACCAGTCCATTCTGAAGAAGATCAGTCCTGGATGTTCACTGGAAGGACTGATGTTGAAGGTGAAACCCCAATATTTTGGCCACCTCATGCAAAGAGTTGACTCTTTGGAAAAGACCCTGATGCTGGGAAGGATTGGGGACAAGAGGGGAAGGGGACGACAGAGGATGAGATGGCTGGATGGCATCACCACCTCAATGGGCATGAATTTGGGTAGGCTCCGGGAGTTGGTGATGGACAAGGAGGCCTGGTGTGCTGCAATTCATGGGATCACAAAGAGTCAGACATGACTGAGCAACTGAACTGAACTGAATGATGAATGAGATTGAGTGTTTGAGTCTCTTTATTCATAAATATTTTAGCAGGTATCACTGGAAGACAAACTTCCCTGTGGGGAGCATGTTGTTCACCCTACTTGTGTTGCTGGCATCTGCAACTTCTCTCTTCTTTGGTGTGCCCTCCTGCATCAGCTCTGCAGTTCAGCTGAGATGCTCCATCCTGAAATAGATTGTAGTATTCTGATGGGTTCTGGAAGTTGTTTTTGGTTTTTTTCCTCCCCAGGCAGGTGCACCTCGGTAAGGATCATATGTCCTTTAAATCAAAAAAAGACATTTATGAGGAGCGGCAAAGAGTAAACAACAAATACAAGGTCAGAATTCCTGCTAATCTGATGTCATTTATTTCACTAAATATTTTTAATTCCTGCTATATGCAAGATGTCACAGCTAGAGGGGAAAAAAAATCTTACAGTTAAGTTGGAAGGGGAGGCTGATAACATGCCCACCATTAGCAATGAACTGAGGCTGGCCATACCTGTCACTGGAAATATCCACTAAGTAGTGTAGAGATTCAAGGGGCAGCAAGAGAGGACTCATCTAACTAGAAAGCTTCCTAGGAGACACAGTACAGTTTTGAAAAGTAGTAAATAAGAAACAAGCATCCAACTCAGAGGCAGGGAGTGACTCCAATTCAGGCTGGAATTCTGGACATGATCTACAATGCATGGAGATAAGAGACACCCAGAGACAGTGGCCAGGAGCCACACCGGAGCCAGGTCCAAACTAAAACTGGAGGCCCAGGCCCACAGCAGGAAGCTGAGCAAAAGCAAGAGGGATGGGGGATTCAGATCGAGTGGGCATGAGAGCCCAATGGCACAGACACTCAAGGGTGGCGACTTCTTGCTCAAGGGAGATGGTCAGTAATGTTCACTTCTGAGATGTTCATCATAAATGAGTCTGAATAAAGAAACAAGAAGTCTCTCTCTTTCTTCTAACAACACCTTTGCCAATCCCTTTTTAAAATTGCCTATTTTATTTGACTTGTGGTGGAGGAGATTTAGGTCTCTCCCTACAAAATCTGTGTTTTGAACCTGAGATCCACAGTCTCAAACTCCACATGTGTTTGAGATCAGTTGTGTTCATATAAGAACTGAACTTATATGAGTTCATATAAGAGCTCACCACCTGCTGACAACCATAGATGTCTCTCATTTCTGTTTTGTTTTTTTATTTTACTGAGGTATAGTTGATTTTGTTGAAGTTCAGTCACTGAGTCGAGTCTGACTCTTTGTGACCCCATGGACTGCAGCATGCCAGCAGGCTTCCCTATCCTTCACTATCTCCCAGAGTTTGCTCAAGCTCATGTGCATTGAATTGATGATGCCGTCCAACCGTCTCATTCTCTGTCACCCCTTCTCCTCCTGCCTTCAGTCTTTCCTAGCAGCAGGGTCTTTTCTAGTGAGTCAGCTCTTCATATCTGGTGGCCAAAGTGTTGGAGCTTCAGCCTCAGCATTAGTCCTTCCAGTGGGATATGCATACTCCAGTGGAGTATGCAGGGTTGATTTCCTCTAAGATTCACTGGCTTTATCTCCTTGCTGTCCAAGGGACTGTCAAGAGTATTCTCCAACCCCACAGTTCAAAAACAGTCATTCTTAAGCACTCAGCCTTTATGGGCCGCCAGCTCTCACATTTGTACATGACTACTGGAAAAATTATACCTTTGAGTATACAAACCTTTTTGGCCAAGTGATGGTTCTGCTTAATGGCACCCCCACTCCAGTATGCTTGCCTGGAGAATCCCATGGACAGAGGAGCCTGGTGGGCTACAGTCCACGGGGTCGCAAAGAGTCGGACACAACTGAGCAACTGAGCAACTTCACTTTCACTGGAAAAACTATACCTTTGAGTATACAAACCTTTTTGGCCAAGTGATGGTTCTGCTTTTTAATACACTGTCTAGGTTTGTATAGCTTTCCTTCCAAGGAGCAAGCATATTTTAGTTTCATTGTTCACAATGATTTTGGAACCCAACAAAATAAAGTCTGTCACTGTTTCCACTGTTTCGCCATCTATTTGCCATGAATTGATGGGACTGGATGCCATGATCTTTGTTTTCTGAATGTTGAGTTCTAAGCCAGCTTTCTCACTCTCCTCTTTCAGCTTTATCAAGAGGCTCCTGTTTGCTTTCTTGCATTAGAGTAGTGTTATCTGCGTTATTTGAGATTATTGATATTTCTACCTGCAGTCTTAATTCCAGCTTGTGCTTCATCCAGCCTGGCATTTCGCATGATGTACTCTGCATATAAGTTAAACAAACAAGGTGACAATATACAGCCTTGACGTACTGCCTTCCCAATTTTGAACTAGTCCCTTGTTTCATGTCTGGTTCTAACTGTTGCTTCTTGACCTGCATAGAGGTTCCTCAGAAGGCAGCTAAGGTGTTCTGGTATTCCCATCTTTTTAAGAATTATTCAGTTTTGTGATCCACACAGTCAAAGGCTTTAGCATAGTCAATGAAGCAGAAGGAGATATTTTTCTGGACTTCTGTTGCTTTTTCTGTGACGCAGTGGATGGTGCAATTTGATCTCTGGCTCCTCTGCCTTTTCTAAATCCAGCTTGTACATCTGGAAATTCTCGGTTCACATATTGTTGAAGCCTCACTAGCATGTGAAATGAGTGCAATTGTGCAGTAGTTTGAACATTCTTTGGCATTTCCCTTCTTTGAGATTGGATTGAGAACCAACACTGAGTGGCCTCAGTCCTGTGGCCACTGCTGAGTTTTCCAAATTTGCTGGCATATTGAGTCCAGCACTTTAACAGCATCATCTTTTAGGATTTGAAATAGCTCAGCTGAAATTACATCACCTTCACTAGCTTTGTCTGTATTAATGGTTCCTAAGGCCCATTTAGGAACCAGGTTTCAGGATATCTTACTCCAGGTTTCAGGATATCTGCTTCTAGATGAGTGACCACACCATCGTGGTTATCCAGGTCATTAAGACCTTTTTTGTACAGTTCTTCTGTGTATTCTTGCCACCTCTTCTTAATATCTTTTGCTTCAGTTAGGTCCATGTTTCTGTTCTTTATCGTGCCCATCCTAACATGAAATATTCCCTTGGTATGTCTAATTTTCTTGAAGAGATCTTGTCTTTCTTATTCTGTTGTTTTCCTCTATTTTTCTGCATTGTTCACTTCAGAAAGCTTTCTTATCTCTCCTTGCTATTCTTTGGAACTCTGCATTCAGATAAATATATCTTTCCTTTTCTCCTTTGCCTTCACTTCTTTTCTCAGCTATCTGTAAGGCTCATAGTAGTTTCAGGTATACAGTACAGTGATTCAGTTATACACACACGCATGTATATATGTATATTCTTTTTCAGATTCTCTTCCTTTATACGTTATGACAAAATGCTCTATAGCTCAAAATACGGTATAGCTCCCTGTGCTGTACAGTAGGTCTTCTTATTTCTAAATAAGGTGTTGATGTGATAGTTGGAATAGATTTCTTGAAGTTCAATCTTTATTTATTCATTTTTAATTTTTATTTTATATTGGAATAGTGCTTCTGTGGTGGCTCAGTGGTAAAGAATCTCCCTGTCAATGCAGCAGATGCAGGTTCCGTCCTTGGGACAGGAAGATCCTCTGGTAAAGGAAATGGCAACCCACTCCAGTATTCTTGCCTGGGAAATTCCATGGACAGAAGAGCTTGGCAGGCTATCGGGGATGTGAAAGAGTCAGACATAACTTATAGACTAAACAACAACAACATAGTTGATTCACAATGTTGTGTTAGTTTCAGGTGTGTGACACAGTGATTCAGTTATCATTGTTGTTCAGTTGCTAAGCTGTTGTTCAGCCACTAAGTTGTGTCCAACTCTTTCGAACTCCGTAGACTGCAGCACGCCAGACTCCCTTGTCCCTCACTAGCTCCCAGAGATTGCTCAAATTCATGTCCATTGAATCAGTGATGCCATCCAATCATCGTGTCCTCTGCCGCCCCCTTCTCCTCCTGCCCTCAGTCTTTCCCAGCATCAGAACCTTTTCCAGTGAGTCAACCCTTCACATCAGGTGTCCAAAGCATTTGAGCTTCAGCTTCAGCAGCAGTCTTTCCAATTAATATTCAGGGTTGATTTCCTTTACAATTGACTGGTTTGATCTCCTTGAAGTCTTAAAAGTATTCTTAAGAGTCTTCTCCAGCACCACAGTTCAAAAGCATCAATTCTTTAGTGCTCAGCCTTCTTAATGGTCCAACTCTCACATCTGTACATGACTGCTGGAAAAACCATAGCTTTGACCATATGGACCTTTGTCAGCAAAATAATGTCTCTGGTTGTTAATATGCTGTCTAGGTTTGTAATAGCTTTTCTTCCAAGGAGCAAGCATCTTTTAATTTCATGACTGCAGTCACCATCTGCAGTGATTTTTGGAGCCCAGGTAAATAAAATTTGTCACTGTTTCCACTTTTTCCCCTTCTATTTGCCATCAAGTGATGGGACAAGATGCCATGATTTTCATTTTTCAGTGTTGAATTTTAAGCCAGCTTTTTCGCTCTCCTCTTTCACCTTCATCAAAAGGCTCTTTAGTTCCTCTTCACTTTCTGGCGTTAGAGTGGTATCATCTGTATCAGTTATACATATATGTTTATCTGTTTTTATCAAATTCTTTTCCCATTTAAGCTATGACAGAATATTGAGCAGAGTTCCCTGATCTATACAGTAGGTCCTTATTGGTTATCCATTTTAAATATAGTAGTATGTATGCCAATCAGTTTAGTCTTAAAAATGACTGTGGACAGTGTAGCTGAGAACCAAGCTAATTTTAGAAGTTAATTAGCAAATAGTAAAACCCACAGAGAAGCAAAAACTAACACATTTTTGCAGTGTGTATGGTCCTTTTTACTGTGGAGACAGGTATGTGCAGACACTGACCAAGCCAAGCCAGCCTTCCTGAGAACAACCTGGAAGTGCCTAGTGTGGAACAGGGGAGATTACTCAGGGGCCAGGAGGACACAAGTAGTAGAGGAAGGGGAGCAGTCTGGGGGACTCTTAATCCAGGGATGAGACAGACCCCCAACCTCCACCACCCAGGAAGAGGGGAGAGATCACATGCCTGTGTTAAACCTGATAGTTGGTTAATTAGCTCTAAGGACCTTAAAACTTTACTGGGACGTTAAATTTCTTTTAAATGAAATTTCTACACCCTCATGGTGACACAGTTTCCCAGAATCCTTTCTGTGAATTTTAAATGCTTCAAATAATTTCCAGAAACTATTGTTAAGATCCCCTGGAGGAGGAAGTGGCAACTCACTCCAGTATTCTTGTCTGGAAAATTCCATGGAGAGAGGAGCTTGGTGGGCTACAGCCAGTGGGGTCCCAAAGAGTCAGACATGACCTAGTGGTCACATGCGTGTACACGCACGTGCACGCGTACACACACACACACACACACATACTCTAATTTTAATAAGAAGGTTTTGGGTTTGAGCTTCTAATAAAACTTTCCATATTTAAACAGTAGGTGTACTTGCAATGATTATTTTAACCACCACTCTCAGCGGGAACATCATGGATGGATTAGACCAATTGCTTAATGTGTTTCTCCCCTTTTTAAAGAGAAATAACAGTTGTAGTTGTGTGCATCTGTATTCAATTTTAATATTTTCAATGATTGAAAACCCCAGCTAGATAGAGGAGATCCTATTTTGTATGAGGAATTCCAGCGACGCAAGACAGAAGTTCACCCCAAACGGATTTTACACAACCTGGAAGAAGTGAGTAACTTTTCTTTATTTGGAATAAAGAAAAGCAGCTCTTTTAATATGCTTGTTTTTATTTATTTTTATTTTATTTATATGCTTATGTCAGCAGCTCTTTATATGCTTATTTTTGCAGCATATAAGCAATTTTCTAGAAATCCTCTTACCAAGAGATTTTTAATAATTTTTAACTTGTTTACCTTTTCACAGAGTGGTTTTTTTTTTTTTTTTAACACGTCCACAAGTCAGGCATCAGTTTGAGATTAATGGCATCTTATACAGGCACCTCCTTCCCACACTCTGCTTTCTCCTCTTTGTCTCCGTTTTTCTTCCCCTTTGCTGGCCAAGGGCTTCCCTGGTGGCTCAGATGGTAAAGTGTCTGCCAGCAACGCGGGAGGCCTGGGTTCGATCCCTGGGTTGGGAAGATCCCCTAGAGAAGGAAATGGCAACCCACTCCAGTACTCTTGCCTGGAAAATCTCATGAATGGAGGAGCCTGGTAGGCTACAGTCCATGAGGTCACAAAGTGTCAGATAGGCCTGAGCGACTTCACTTTGCTGTCCACGCCCCTGTCTGCGTGCTGATCCTCAGGGTGGGTCCCTGGGGAGGTTCCTTGCCCCCTCCTTCCCCTTGTCAAACAAGACAGGAAGTCAGACGCAGAGCGCTGGCTCCAGCTCCACCACGGATATGATCCGGGAGGAGCTCTTTCAGCCTTGGTGCTGCAGTGTCTCAACTGCGAAGTGGGGACAGCAGCCCCACCAGAGTTTCTTCTGTCGTGTGATAGTTTCTGGTTAAAAAACCTCAATTTTTAATTTTTGTTTTTTCTTTAAATTTTATTTTATTGAAGTATTGATTTAAAAGGTTGTGTTAGTTTCTGCTGTACAGCACAGTGATTCAGTATGTGTGTGTGATATATATAATGTATATATATATACATTCTTTTTCCATTATGTTTAATCAGAGGATATTGAATGTAGTTCCCTGTGCTATACAGTGGGACCTGTTGTCTGTCCCAATTTTTAATTTTAACAATGAAAAGATTCTTCTCCATCTCCCACCTCCATCATTCTCACTTTTCTCTTCTGGATCTGTCAAATCTGAACTATTTTCACCTTTTTCCTTCACCCCACATGTCATCTGGCCCCAAAGTCTTGCCAGTCACTCTTCCATGAGGCCACCCCCAGGTCACACCTCAGCCTCAGCTTATTCCTCAGATCCACCTTCTCTTCCGTGGCCCACTGCCCGGGCCAACGCGGGGCTGATCCATTTCCGATGACTGTCTTCACATTGTTTCTCTGTTCAAGAACCTGCAGCGCCAGAGGCTCTGGTGACCTCTCGACACCCCAGGCACCCTTTCCTTCCCAGCCAATTACTGGTCTTTGTGCACGTGTGCACATGGTGTGCAGGCCTCATGAGGACCACACACTCTGGCCCCCCATTCCAAGGCATCCCATCCCCCATCACAAGGGACTGATTTCCATGTGACTTCATTCTTTCCCAGGGCCACATGTGTTTGTTTGATCTTGCCTATCTAGACTGTACATTTCTTTCTTTCTCTCTCTCTTTTTTGATATAATATTCACAATTTTCTAAAAAGGAAACTCACCAAATGAGAAAAACAGAAACTTTTGTAAACTGATAAAATGCTTTAAAAAAAAAAATTGCAGTAAAAGTGTTTCCAATTGGTGAAAAGTAAGAAGTATTATATGTACAAGGAAATATAAGCTCTTTTATTCAGTATTGTGTTAGAGATTCCAGATAGTGNCCTTGTCAAACAAGACAGGAAGTCAGACGCAGAGCGCTGGCTCCAGCTCCACCACGGATATGATCCGGGAGGAGCTCTTTCAGCCTTGGTGCTGCAGTGTCTCAACTGCGAAGTGGGGACAGCAGCCCCACCAGAGTTTCTTCTGTCGTGTGATAGTTTCTGGTTAAAAAACCTCAATTTTTAATTTTTGTTTTTTCTTTAAATTTTATTTTATTGAAGTATTGATTTAAAAGGTTGTGTTAGTTTCTGCTGTACAGCACAGTGATTCAGTATGTGTGTGTGATATATATAATGTATATATATATACATTCTTTTTCCATTATGTTTAATCAGAGGATATTGAATGTAGTTCCCTGTGCTATACAGTGGGACCTGTTGTCTGTCCCAATTTTTAATTTTAACAATGAAAAGATTCTTCTCCATCTCCCACCTCCATCATTCTCACTTTTCTCTTCTGGATCTGTCAAATCTGAACTATTTTCACCTTTTTCCTTCACCCCACATGTCATCTGGCCCCAAAGTCTTGCCAGTCACTCTTCCATGAGGCCACCCCCAGGTCACACCTCAGCCTCAGCTTATTCCTCAGATCCACCTTCTCTTCCGTGGCCCACTGCCCGGGCCAACGCGGGGCTGATCCATTTCCGATGACTGTCTTCACATTGTTTCTCTGTTCAAGAACCTGCAGCGCCAGAGGCTCTGGTGACCTCTCGACACCCCAGGCACCCTTTCCTTCCCAGCCAATTACTGGTCTTTGTGCACGTGTGCACATGGTGTGCAGGCCTCATGAGGACCACACACTCTGGCCCCCCATTCCAAGGCATCCCATCCCCCATCACAAGGGACTGATTTCCATGTGACTTCATTCTTTCCCAGGGCCACATGTGTTTGTTTGATCTTGCCTATCTAGACTGTACATTTCTTTCTTTCTCTCTCTCTTTTTTGATATAATATTCACAATTTTCTAAAAAGGAAACTCACCAAATGAGAAAAACAGAAACTTTTGTAAACTGATAAAATGCTTTAAAAAAAAAAATTGCAGTAAAAGTGTTTCCAATTGGTGAAAAGTAAGAAGTATTATATGTACAAGGAAATATAAGCTCTTTTATTCAGTATTGTGTTAGAGATTCCAGATAGTGTACAGCATGATAAGAAAAAGATATAATAAAAGTCATAAATATTGGAGAGAAAGATCTTTGATTTCATATGATATGATTGACTATGATTATAGAAAATCTAAAAGAATCTATTGCCAGAATAATTCATCTTACTGAATTTGTGAGAGAGCTCAGCAATTGCATATAAAATCATTGTACAATATGTATGTATTTTCACATACAAGAAGTAAAATAACATATAATTTAATAGACATGTAATTTATAATAGCAAGCAAGTACCTAGAAGCAAATCTAACAGTTACAAAGCTTTACACTAGAACAGCAACAAAGATCTAAATAAGTTGAAAGATTTTTACAGAAGTTTCATGGAAGAGGATAAACATTGCAAAGATGTCACCTCTTTCTAAATTGATCTATAGATTTAATGCAGTCCTAGCTAATATCTCAATAGACTTTCTCATGGAATTTTATAAATTCTTTCAGTACGTATATATGTATATGCACAACATGAACATGAATATTATTGTGTAGCTATGTGTGTATTATTGTGTAGATATGTGTATATTTGTAAGCCACCAGCTTACCTGGTAGCTCAGTGGTAAAGAATTGCCTACAACGCAGGAGATGTGGGTTTGATCCCTCGGTTGGGAAGATCCCTTGAAGAAGTAAATGTCAACCCGCTCAAGTATTCTTGCCTGGAAAACCCCATGGACAGAGGAGCCTGGTGGACTACAGTCCATGGGTTGCAAAGAGTTGGACATGACTGAGTGACTGAGCACTCACGTACACATAGGAAAGAGAAAAGGCTTGAGAATTTTTTTAACTTAAAGTGACTAACCTGGGGGAGAGGACTGCCTCTGAAGGAGACAAAGTCTTATGAAAAAGTCAGATCATTAAGGCAGTATGGTGCTGGCATACAGATGGACAAAAGATAAATGAAACCAAAGAGAAAGCTAGAAACAGATATGCATTATATATATGTGACATTGAGTCACTAGAAAAATGAGAATAGACTACATTTCTTAAAACCCAAATCTTATCTTTCTTTTGGTTCCTAACCCAAGAAGTAGTCCCTATAATGCTGTGTGCACCAAAGTGCTTAATAAATGCTCATTAAATGGAAGAACAAATAACTTGATTTGAGATCAAACTCTGAAACATTTTTATTAAATGATTATGCCGGAGTTAAAATTTAAATCTAAGATGGACTGATATTTTGTGTTCACAGAAAATCCAGGAATTTCATCCTAATTTTGATCCACTCGTTAATAATACTTGGGTCAACAGATTCCGAGCACAGAGACGGTTTCAACAAGCAGCTCGTAAGGTAAGTCTCAGCACCACGTTGAAGTTTCCCTGTGTTTAACAATGGGAAATTCAGCAATGAGTTTTTTTATAACAACTTTATTGAGATGCAATTCACATGCCATAAAATTCACTCCTGTACAGTATACAATTCTCTAGATTTTTGTATAGTGCAGAGTGGTACAGAGACCTTCCCTAGTGGCTCAGTGGTAAAGAATCTGCCTGCAATGCAGAAGCCACAGGAGATGCAGGTTTGATCCCTGGGTCAGGAAGATCCCTTGGAGAAGGAAATGGCAACCCATGCCAGTATTCTTGCCTGAGAAATCCAATGGACAGAAGAGCCTGGTGGGATCTAGTCCATAGGATCACAAAGAGCTGAAGCGACTTAGCACACAGGGTGGTGCAGCCATCACCACTATCCAATTTTCAGTTCAGTTCAGTTCGGTCACTAAGTCGTGTCCGACTCTGCGACCCCATGGACTGCAGCACAGCAGGCCTCACAGTCCATCACCAGCTCCCAGAGTTACTCAAACTCATGTCCATTGAGTTGGTGATGCCATCCAACCATCTCATCCTCTGCCATCCCCTTCTCCTCCTGCCTTCAATCTTTCCTAGCATCAGGGTCTTTTTTAGTCAGCTCTTCACATCAGATGGCCAAAGTATTAGAGTTTCAGCTTTAGCATCGGTCCTTTCAATGAATAATCAGGACTGATTTCCTTTAGGATGAACTGGTTGGGTCTCCTAGCTGTCCAAAGTCTTCTCCTACACCACAGTTCAAAAGCATCAGTTCTTTGGCCTTCAGCTTTCTTTATAGTCCAACTCTCACAGCCATACATGACTATTGGAAAAACCATAGCTTTGACTAGATGGACCTTTGTTGGCAAATTAATGTCTCTGCTTTTTAATATGCTGTCTAGGTTGGTCATAACTTTTCTTCCAAGGAGCAAGTGTCTTTTAATTTCATGGCTGCAGTCACCATCTGCAGTGATTTTGGAGCCCAGAAAAATAAAGTCTGTCATTGTTTCCATTGTTTCCCCATCTATTTGCCATTAAGGAATGGGCTGAATGCCATGATCTTAGTTTTCTGAATGTCACGTTTTAAGCCAACTTTTTCACTCTCATCTTTCACTTTCATCAAGAGGCTCTTTAGTTCTTTGCTTTTTGCCATAAAGGTGGTGTCATCTACATATCTGAAGCTATTGATATTTCTCCTGGCAATCTTGATTCCAGCTTGTTTCCAATCAATGCTTGATTCCAGCATTTCTCATGATGTACCCTGCATATAAGTTAAATAACCTGGGTGACAATATACAGCCTTGATGTACTCCTTTCCTGATTTAAAACCAGTCTGTTGTTTCATGTCTAGTTCTAACTGTTGCTTCTTGACCTGCATACACATTTCTCAGGAGGCAGGTAAGATGGTCTAGTGTTCCCATCTCTTTAAGAATTTTCCACAGTTTGTTGTGATCCACACAGTCAAAGGCTTTGACATAGTCAATAAAGCAGAAGGAGATGTTTTTCTGGAACTCTCTTGCTTTTGGGATGATCCAACGAATGTTGGCAATTTGATCTCTGTTTCCTCTGCCTTTTCTAAAACCAGCTTGAACATCTGGAAGTTCANCCTGCATACACATTTCTCAGGAGGCAGGTAAGATGGTCTAGTGTTCCCATCTCTTTAAGAATTTTCCACAGTTTGTTGTGATCCACACAGTCAAAGGCTTTGACATAGTCAATAAAGCAGAAGGAGATGTTTTTCTGGAACTCTCTTGCTTTTGGGATGATCCAACGAATGTTGGCAATTTGATCTCTGTTTCCTCTGCCTTTTCTAAAACCAGCTTGAACATCTGGAAGTTCATGGTTCTTATGCTATTGAAGCCTGGCTTGGAGAATTTTGAGCATTACTTTGCTAGCATGTGAGATGAGTGCAATTGTGTGGTAGTCTGAGCATTCTTTGACATGGCTTTTCTTTGGGATTGGAATGAAAATGGACCTTTTCCAGTCCTGTGGCCACTGCTGAGTTTTCCAAATTTGCTGGCAGATTGAGTGAAGTACTTTCATAGCATCATCTTTTAGGATTTGAAATAGCTGAACTGGAATTCCATCACCTCCACTAGCTTCGTTCGTAGTGATGCTTTCTAAGGCCCACTTGACTTTACATTCCAGGATGTCTGGCTCTAGGTGAGTGATCACACCATCGTGATTATCTGGGTCGTGAAGATTTTTGTACAGTTCTTCTGTGTATTCGTGCCATCTCTTATTATCTTCTGCTTCTGTTAGGTCCATACCATTTCTTTCCTTTTTTTGTGCCCATCTTTGCATGAAAAGTTCCCTTGGTATCTCTAATTTTCTTGAGATCTCTAATCTTTTCCATCCTATTATTTTCCTCTATTTCTTTGCATTGATCACTAAGGAAGGCTTTATTATCTCTCCTTGCTATTCTTTGGAACTCTGCATTCAAATGGGTATATCTTTCCTTTTGTCCTTTGCCTTTCTCTTCTCTTTTCATAGCTGTTTGTAAGGCCTCCTCTGACAACCATTTTGCCTTTTTGCATTTCTTTTTCTTGGGGATGGTCTTGACTACTGCTTCCTATACAATGTCACAAACCTCTGTCCATAGTTCTTCAGGCACTCTGTCTATCAGATCTAATCCCTTGAATCTATTTGTCACTTCTACCATTAATTGTAAGGGATTTGATTTCGGTCTGATTTTAGGACATTTTTATCACTAGCTAAAGAAACTCTGTTCCCCTCAGAAGTCACTCTAACCCTCCAGTCACTGTCCACTTTCTATCTATGTGGATTTTCATACTCTGGACATTTCGTATGTGTAAAAACATACAGTACACAGCCTTTTGTATCTAGCTTCTCTCACTCAACATCTTTTCAAGATTCATCCATGGTGCAGCAGGTTTCAGTACCTTATTCCTTTTTCAGGATGAATTGTGTTCAGTCATATGGAAATACCACACTCTTATTTTCCTAGTTATTGGTTGAAACATTTCAGCTGTACCTGTTTTTGGCTATTGTGATAGGAATAAGGATGTCACAAACATTTACGTACAAGTTTGTGGACATATCTTCAGTTCCTGCAGTGCGTCCATCTAGGAGTTGCATTACTGGGCCATATGGAAACTCTAGAAGCACAGGATGCTGGTTAGTTATTCCTGGAGAGCACCATGGGGTGTTCTGGAGGGCTGTGGGCTCCGATATCCAGGCTGCAGCTCTGCTTTCAAGATGTGGCCTCTCACCACCTGGCTTCTTCACCCTTACACTGGTCTCCACCCAGCACGTTTCCCGTGATCAGGAGCAAATGAAGATCTGTGAGCCTCTAAGGTCAGTAAAGAGTGTGAGTGACCCCTGGCCTGGTTACCTCCTCCCCTCCCCAGCCGCTCCATCTTTGCGTGGTCCTAGACCTCATCGGCCTCCTAAACATCAGCTGGTTACCTGCTCCTCCTCGCTGTTCACTCAGAATGCCAGTCCACCTCACCTCCCTCTGTTCACAGCTGGCCTTTAGGCAGCTCAGCCTGCCCCTCCTCCAGCAAACTGTCCTGTAAGCACTTAGCTATCTCGGGGGGGCCCTCTTGCATCTTATGTTGCCTGTCGACCTCTGGGGTGTGGCTGCCTGGGGAGCAGAATCCCCCTCCAGGAGGGAAGCAGTGATTAAGACTTGGGCTCTGGCCTGGGCTACTTGCCTCCATTGCAGGTGCTACTTCTTTTTCTGCATGCGTGCCTAGTTGCTTCAGTCTGTCCGATTCTTTTCAACCCTATGGACGGTAGCCCGCCAAGCTCCCCTGTCCATGGGATTCTCCAGGCAAGAACACTGGAGTGGGTTGCCATGCCCTCCTCCACGGGATCTTCCTGACCTGGGATTGAACCCACCTCTCTTATATCTCCTGCATTGACAGGTGGTTTCTTACCACTAGTGCCACCTTTATTCCAGTATAGCTTTTTAAATTTTTTATTTTGCAAACTTGTTTATTTATTTATGATTAATTTTTGAAATTTATTTTTGACTGGGCTGGGTCTTTGTTGCTTTGTGAGGGTTTTCTCTTGTTGTGGTGAGCAGGGGCTACTCTTTTTTGGAGCACATGAGCTTCTCATTGTGCTGGCTTCTTTTGTTGCAGAGCACAGGCTCTAGATCTGGGACTCAGTAGTTGCAGTGTAAGGGCTCTCGGGTATTCAGGCTTCAGTAGTTGCAGCACAGGGGCTCAGCAGCTGTGGCTCATGGGCTCTAGCACGGGCTCAGTAGTTGTGGTGCACAGGCTTAGTTGCTCCGCGGCATGAGGAATCTTTCTGAACCAGGGATTGAACCCATGTCTCCTGCACTGACAGGTAGATTCTTATCTACTGCGCCACTGAGGAGTCCAAGTACAATTGATTTACAATGTCATGTTGATTTCTGCTGTATAGGAAAGTGATTCAGTTACACATACATATGTATTCTTGCTCATATTCTTTTCCATATGGTTTTTCACAGACTGTTGGATATAATTCCCTGTACTATACAGTAGGACCTTGTTGTTTATCCATTCTGTATATAATAGTTTGCATCTGCTAATCCCAAACTCCCAATCACCCCTCCCCCAAATTCCTCCCCCTTGGCAACTACCAGTTTGTTCTCAGTGTCTGAGTCTGTTTCTGTTTCATATATAAGTTCATTTGTTTCATATTTCAGATTCTACATATAAGTGGTATCATACTATATTTGTCTTTCTGTGTCTGACTTACTTCACTTAGTGTGATAATCTCTAAGTCCATCTGTATTGCTGCAAAAGACATTGTTTTACTCTTTTTTATGGCTGAGTAGTTTTCCATTGTATATATGTACCACATCTTCTTTATTCATTAATCTTTTTAAAGACTTTTAGGTTGCTTCTGTTCAGCTCTTGTAAATAGTGCTGCTGTGAACATAGAGATGCATGTGTCTTTTCAAATTAGAGTTTTCTCCAGATATCTGCCCAGGAGTGGGATTGCTGGATCATATGATACCTCTATTTATAGTTTTTTGAGGATTTCCAGACTGTTCTCCACAGTGGCTGCATCAGTTTCCATTCCCATCTTGGTGCTACTTCTCATGAGCTTTTCAGTCTTGGAAAAGTTCCATGACCTCTGTCCTCTGTCTCCTCATCTGTCACTGAGACACCAGTGAGAGCTGTCTCAGGGCTGTCAGGAAAGTTAAGTGAGTCAACACATAGAAGAGACTCCCACAGTTTACACTGTGGGTATCTTTCAGGCAGCGCTTGCAGCCTGGGCTGAAACTAGTCCTGGTGGATAGAGCAGAGCTTACTGCATCAGTGACCTGCTCCCTGACCTCCTAGGCCCTGTAACCGGTGGCCCTGCTAAAGCTTTGTCTAGGTGGCTCTGTGCCCATAGAGGACAGACATGACCACAAGACACTACCTGCTAGCAGGACTCCCACCACCACCCCCAGCCACTTGCTCTGGACCAGCCCTCCTGGCTCATCAGTTGTGTGTCTGGCTTTGAGTGGCATTTCTGTCTTTTCTGAACACTTAACAGCAGGTATTGCCACTTGGATATGCAAACCTGTCCCCAGCCTCATGGCTCTGCCATCTCCTCAGCTCAGCCACACCCCGTCATCTCTCACCTGGACCACCTCAGTCCAGGCCTCCCTAAGCCTGGACAAGATTGGACCTCTCCCCAAGGAAACCCTCCAAAAGCCCCCACTGCAACTGGAATAAAATGCATAACTTCTGTCACAATGACAAGGCCATCTTGGGTTTCTCTCTGTCCTTTAAGCTTGTCTCCTTTGTTTCCAAGTCAGGATCTTTGCATCTGCTACTTCCTCTGCTTAGAGCTTTCTTTCCAGGACCACTGTCTCCTCATTGTTCAAGTCTTAGATCAAACTTAACCTTGGAGAGGCCATCCTTACATCCCTCACAAGAGACCAGACACCCCACCCCTGGCCCCTCAGTCATGCCTTCATGTGTTCACTCTTTTTTATTTTATTTATGGTATTTATCTTATCTATTGTCATCCTGTTATACATACAGACACATGCACAGAACATCAGCTCTGTGTAGGCAAGGCATCCATTTCTCCACACTATGTCTGCAGTTCCTTGAGCAGGACTGTCCACAGAGTAGCTGTGTCATAATATTCCATAAATGACAAAGTCTGTCCCCAAATGGAAAGGAGAATGATCTGTGACATGAGCAGGCCCCCAACTTGATGTGCAGGGAGCACAGCTCCAGCAGCATCTGCTCTGGACGCAAAGCCTGGGAGCATACAGCCAGCATTACCCCAACTCACTGCCGGGCTTCTGCAGAATCCTCCACTCAGTTTGTCCTTCAATTCTGATAATAACACAACAGCAGTGTCACTATTCAGATTCACCCTGGAACTTGTCACTCTTTCCGCTCTGGAAATTTGAGAAGACTGAAGCTCGTAAATTGGGTGGGTCAAGGCCCAGTAACAGCCTGGCCTCTCTTTGTATCCAGGCAGGTCTGCACTGCCTGGACCTTGGCACCTGCAGCCTTGTCTAAGGCAGCGTGTATCCTCCTGGGAATTCCCAGGTGGGCTCAGCTCCTGGTTGTGGTTGTGGAAAGTGAGCTGAGTTGAATGCCAAAATGAGCACTGATTAATAATGTGAAATCATTATTCTTTCTAATTCCAGGTGCTGATTCATCGCCGCTTGCTTACTATGCTGAATGCCGTCCGTAACATACAGAAAGACATCATCATGAAAAGTTTCGCTCAGGAAAGACAGTCCATGGCACAAGGTAGAGCAGCTGCCAACAGCTGTGTTTCATCAGCATACACCCTAAGCAGGGGGCTTCTCTGTGATGAAGTTAGCTTTCATAAATCATATATACTGGATTTTTTTAAATTATTGAAGTATAATTGATTTACAATGCTGTGTTAATTCTGCTGTACAGCAAAGTGATTCTGTTATACATAAATATACATTTTTTAGAAAATTGTTTTCCATTGTGGTTTATCACAGGATAGTGAATATAGTTCCCTGTGCTATATAATAGGACCTTGTTGTTCATTCTGCACACATTGTTTGCTTTTGCTAACTCCAAACTCCCATTCCATCTCTCCCCACACCTGCAAGGTCCCCTGCACCTTGACAACCACACGTCTTTTCTCTTTCTGTTTTGTAGATAAGTTCATGTGTCATATTTTAGGTTCAACATATAAGTGTATATATGGTATTTGTCTTTCTCTTTCTGACTTACTTAGTAATAATCTCCAAGTATATCCATGTTGCTGCAAGTGGCATTATTTCATTCTTTTTTGTGGCTGAGTAATATTCCATTATATATATATATATATATATATATATGCCATATTTTCTTTATCCATTCATGTGTCAATGGACATTTAGGTTGCATCCATGTCTTAACTGTTGTATATGGTGCTGCTATGAATATAGCACATTTTTTTACATTTTAATTATTCTTTTTTCCTCCTATATTATTTTATCTCTGATACTGACATTTCTAATAAACTCTTTAAAAAACATCATAAAATTTACCTGTGAGTTAAATGTGAACACCTGTAAAATGACTTTATATGTTTCTTTAATTTAATCTTTTTCTTTGCTGACAAGGACAAAGAATATTCATCAGAAATGCTTTCATTAAGAATTACAGTTTTAGGGGAACTTCTGATTCAAGATGGCAAAGTAGAATGACGTGCACTCATCTCCTTTTGCGAGAACACCAAAATCACAACTAGCTGTTGAACAACCATTGAGAGGAGAACACTGGAACCCACCTAAAAAAGATAACCTGTGTCCAAAGACAAAGAAGAAGCTGCAGCGAGATGGTAGGAGGGGCACAATCATAATAAAATCAAATTCCATACTCACTGGATGGGCAACCTACAGACTGGAGAAAAATAATACCAAAGAGGCTCTCTCTCTCTCTTATGAAGTTTCTGAACCCCATGTCAGGCTTCTAGCCTGGGGATCCTACAAAGGGACTGGGAATCCCCAGGGAATCTGACCTTGACGGCCAGTGGGATTTTATTATAGGACTTCCACAAGACTTTGGGAAACAAACTCCAGTCTTGGAGGGCACAAACAAATTTTGCACACACCAAGAACCAGAGGAGAGGAGCAGTGACCCCACAGGAGACTAAACCAAAACTACTTGTTAGTGTTGGAGGGCCTCCTGTGGAGGTGTGGGTAGGCAGGGGCTCACCACAGGGACGAGGGCACTGGCAGCAGCAATCTGGGAAGGCTCCCTGTGGCATAAACCTTCTTGGAGTTCACTACTAACCCTACCACGTAACTCAGCTGGTAGAGAATCCACCTGCAATGCAGGAGACCTAGGTTCAATCCCTGGGTTGGGAAGATCCTCTGGAGAAGGAAATGGCTACCCATTCTAGTATTCTGGTCTGAAGAATTCCATGGACTGTATAGACTGAGTATAGGCTGTATAGACTGTATACAGACTGAGTGACTTTCATTTTCACTTTCAAAAAAAGAGCCTCTAGACCCCAGGGCTGGGTTGCCTCAGGCCAAACAACTAGCAGGGAGGGATTGTTAGTTGGATTAAAGTTTTAATGTTTTACTGAGCAAGGGCCTACCCACCAGAGCAACACCTGGCTTTTCCTGCCCTCTCCTTCCCATCAAGAAGCTTATAGAAGCCTCTTAGCCTCCTTCATCAAAGGATGGATAGAAGAATCAAGAAGAACCACAATCCCATAGCAGCTAGAACAAAAATCACATTACAGAAAGTTAATCAGGATGAAAAAGCAGAGAGTTATGTCCCAGATGAAGGGACAAAATAGAACTCCAGAAAAACAACTAAATGGAGATAGCAACCTTTTAGAAAAAGAATTCAGAATAATGATAGTAAAGATGATCCAGGATTTTGGAAACAGAATGGAGAAGATACAAGAAATCTTTACCAAAGACCTACAAGAACTAAAGAACAAATAAACAGAGATGAACACTGCTGCTGCTACTGCTGCTGTTGCTTCAGTAGTGTCCAACTTTGTGTGACCCCATAGACGGCAGCCCACCAGGTTCCCCCGTCCATGGGATTCTCCAGGCAAGAACACTGGAGTGGGTTGCCATTTCCTTCTCCAATGCATGAAAGTGAAAAGTGAAAGTGAAGTCACTCAGTCGTATCTGACTCTTAGCAACCCCATGGACTGCAAGAGATGAACACTAGAAGGAATCAATGGCAGAATAACTGAGATAGAAGAACAGATAAGTGGCCTGGAGGACAGAATGGTGGAAATCCCTGACAGAGCAGAATATAGAAAAAAGGAATGAAAATAAATGAAGACAGCCTAAGAGACCTCTAGGGAAACATTAAATGCACCAACATTCACATTACAGGGGAGAAGAGAGAAAGAAAGGACCCAAAAAAATATTTGAAGAGTTAATAGATGAAAATTTCCCTAACATAGGAAATAGCCAACCAAGTCCAGAAAGCACAGAGTTCCAGGGAGGATGAACACAAGGAGGAAAAAGATACATAGCAATCAAATTGACAAAAATTAAAGACAAAGACAAAAGAGTGAAAGCAACAAGGGAAAAAGGTGAAATAACATACATACAAGGGAACCATCAGGTTATCAGCTGACTTCTCAACAGAGACGCTATGAGCCAGAAGGGAATGGCATGATATACTTAAAGTGATAAAAGGGAAGAATCTACAACCAAGAATATTCTACCCAGCAAGACTTTCCTTCAGACTTGATGGAGAAGTCAAAAACTTTCCAGACAAGCAAAAGTTGAGAGAATTCAGCACCACCAAACAAGCTTTACAACAAAAGCTAAAGGAACTTCTCTAGGCATGAAACACAAGAGAAAGAAAAGACCTACAGAAAATAAACCCAAAACAATTAAGAAAATGATAATAGGATCATTATCTATTGAGAAATATCAGTAACCTCAGATATGCAGATGACATCACCCTTATAGCAGAAAGGGAAAAGGAATTAAAGGACCTCTTGATGAAGTTTAAAAAATGGCTTAAAACTCAGCATTCAAAAAACGAAGATCATGGCATCCAGTCCCATCACTTCATGGCAAATAGATGGGGAAAAAGTGGAAACAGTGAAAAATTTTATTTTCTTGGGCTCCAAAATCACTGCAAATGGTAACTACAGCCATGAAATTAAAAGACACTTTCTCCTTGGAAGAAAAGCAATGACAAACCTAGACAGCATATTAAAAAGCAGAGACATTGCTTTGCCTACAATGGTCCATATAGTCAAAGCTATGGTTTTTTCCATTAGTCATATACAGATGTGAGGGTTGGACCATAAAGAAGACTGAGCACTGAGGAACTCATGCCTTCAAACTGTGGTGCTGGAGAAGACTCTGCAGAGTCCCTTGGACAACAAGGAGACCAAACCAGTCAATCCTGAAGGAAATCAACCCTGAATATTCATTAGAAGGACTGATGCTGAAGCTGAAGCTCCAGTACTTGGGCCACATGATGTGAAGAGCTAACTCATTGGAAAAGACCCTGATGCTGGGAAAGATGGAAAGCAGGAGGATACAGGAATGACAGAGGATGAGATGGCTGGATGGCATCTCCAAGTTTGGCATGTCCAAACTCAGTGCACATGAATTTGAGCAAACTCTGGGAGATGATGAAGGACAGGGAGCCTGGCATGCTACAGTCCATGGGGTTGCAAGAAGTTGAGCACAACTGAGAAACTGAACAACAACAATAGGATCATATGTATCTATAATTACCTTCAATGTAAATAGATTAAATTCACCAACCAAAAGACATAGACTGGCTGGGCATATCAAAACATGTGCATGTATGCACTTCTATTTACCACATCACCCTGCTTAACCCCCCATACTTTATGTAATTATTTTATATTGTTAGGTTAATCATGTTCCCATTATGGCTTGCAATTGTTTATCTTTTATTTTTGGTCTGGCTATTGATTGTGAAAACTGATAAACATCTGCTACCATTATGATTATGTAACTATTACTCACTTAATGCCATTGTATTATGATTAGTCAACAGAAAAATAGAGTTGTATATCACCAAAGCTACCAGCTACCATTTAATAGAAAAACCAGTAATCACTTTTTTAAATTGTCTCGGAATTTTTTGAAAAATACAAATGCCTAGGTATTGCTTTTGTTCTCCAAAGCTCCAGATACGTTTCTAATGAGCAGCCATGTTTAAAAACAACTCGCCTATGTGATGATCTTTTATCTAGTTTGTTTCACTTTTTCTGTTTCATATTCAACAGTCCCATTTCATTTAGTTTTTGTGTTACAAATTCTCCATCACTTCCTTTTTCTTTTCGATGTTCTTTCTCAGCCTTTATCAAGCATAGTAGAAAAGATTGTATATACATATATATAATAGTATATATAATATATATTTTAGAAATCTTATGAATTTTTGCCTAACTTAAAAATTTATGACATTTTGACTCCAGTTGTTTGACTTAGTGTGAATAGAATGCTAGATTTCTAATTTTTAAAAAATAGTTATGCAACAAGCAACAAAGATTTACTATATAGCACAGGGAACTAGTCAATATCTTGTAATAACCTATAATGGAAAATAATCTCAAAGATAATATATGTGTATATGTATAACTGGATCACCTTGGTGTGCACCTGAAATGTAAGTCAATTATACTTCAATATAATATACATATTAAGAAAAAGTTCTATGTAAAATAACCTCAGAATGCAAAATAACCCATTAAATAAATACCAACAATAGTATTTAAAAAAAGAATTATAGTGTTTTGGAAGTAAAAATAAAAATTTTTTAAAATTGGAGGAGTTGAGGTAAAGAACAAATGAGAAACTAAGAACAAGACTACACACATACATATGTATGCATGTTCAGTTCAGTTCAGTTCAGTCGCTCAGTCGTGTCTGACTCTTTGCAACTCCATGAATCACAGAATGCCAGGCCTCCCTGTCCATCACCAACTCCCAGAGCCTACCCAAACTCATGTCCATTGAGTCAGTGATGCCATCTAGGCATCTCATCCTCTGTTGTCCCGTTCTCCTGCCCCCAATGGCTCTCAGCATTAGGGTCTTTTCCAATGAGTCAACTCTTCGCATGAGGTGGCCAAAGTACTGGAATTTCAGCTTTAGCATCAGTCCTTCCAATGAACACCCAGGGCTGATCTCCTTTAGAATGGACTGGTTGGATCTCCTTGCAGTCCAAGGGACTCTCAAGAGCCTTCTCTGACACCACAGTTCAAAAGCATCAATTCTTCGGCACTCAGCTTTCTTCACAGTCAGTCCAACTCTCACATCCATATATGACCACTGGAAAAATCATAGCCTTGACTATACGGACCTTTGTTGGCAAAGTAATATCTCTGCTTTTCAATATGCTATCTAGGTTGGTCATAACTTTCCCTTACAAGGAGTAAGCATCTTACATGTGGTTTTTAAAAGGCCTATGGCCAGGCCCCAGTAACTGATATGTAGCAAATACACAGCTAAAGAGATGGTGGTTTCACAAAAGTGCCTTGAGACTCTCCAGAAGTGCTGTTCTGTTTTTCACCCGCAGACAAGAGCTTCAAATACCAGCTGGGGCGAGTCAGTAAGGACGCCAGCCGGTTCTCTGTGTCTCCCCAGAAAGTACTGCCCTTTGCCTTTCCATCCTACAGCCCTCCCCAGGACTCCAACGAACTGGTGGGTGCATGGAGGCTGCAGGTGGGGCTGGGCACAGTCAGGGGGCGACAGGCTAGTGCCGAGGGGAGCCGCACCTGGTCTCTGTCCCTCTGCCTCCTCCCAGGAGGCTCCTGAGGGAGACCTGTGCCCAAGTGATTGTGATGAATCGGAAACCAGGAAGCACCTGCTGCCACCTACCTGGCCGCTGAGACACCTGTGCAGAGCTTGCTGGCCTCGATCTGCCCAGGAGACCACTGAGCCCCCCAGACTACTGGGAAATGGGGTCTGAGGGCTAAATAGCAAACAGAGGACCAGGAGGACCTAGCCTGGACCTGGGAGGCAGGCCCAGCTCAGCCAAGCCCCCTGCTGTGTGGAAACTGCAGAGGTTGGGGGTGGGTGGCCCCAGCATCTAACAGTCCAACCTCAGACTCACAAGTCCATCCCTCCTTCCCTCTTGGCAAGAAGTTTGACAGTTTATCAAATGATACATTGTAATTCAGCTGGTGGCTACACCAAGAGGCAGGCAGGACTTTCTCAAGTTCTATCAATTTAATTAATCTTCAAATTTAGTAGGTAGGTTTATTCTCTTGCAGCTGAGAAGGAAACTGAGATACAAGGGCACAGAGCCTGTAATAAAATGCAGCCTGAGTTCCCCAAGTTCACAGGTTTAACAATAAAAAGTGTTTAAATCAATGTTGAAAGGGCACAAGCAAAACAATTTTTTAGTTTGAAAGAGTGAAGTTGCCATGCACATCCTGTAAAGTGGGTTAAGCATTGCAGGTCAACCTAGTCAAGAGGTACAGGACTGACTAGATATTCCATGTTTTCTAGATTTGATAATTCAATGACTTAAGAACTGAGAATATTTGGTGCCTGCACACATGCATGCTGAGCCACTTCAGTTGTGTCTGACTCTTTGTGACCCCATGGACTGCAGCCCACCAGGCTTCTCAGTCCATGGGATTCTCCAGGCAAGAATACTGGAGTGGGTTGCCATTCCCTTCACCAGGGGATCTTCCTGATCCAGGGATCGAACCCTTGTCTCTTATGTCTCCTGCATTGACAGGTGGATTCTTTATCACTAGTGCCACCTGTGAAGCCCTATTTAGTTTCTAGAAAATGATAAATCTGTGATTTTCAAACAATAAGAATTATCTGACAGTCAATAATTAATGAGTGGAGAGGGTGTTAGGGATGAAAAGAGATGATCACTCTGCTGTGGAACCTTTTTTTTTTTAATAATTCAAAGCTTTTTACTTCATTTGGTACTTGAGTTAGTTCTACAGCAACTTCTCTGCTGCTCAGAGTTGATGAAAAACAGAATGTTTGGCATCTCTGTTCATAGAGATTTTTGTAATTCATTCCATACACACTGTATTTCATCTATTCTAAGAACAGTGTTTTAAATACAGCATCTCTGAAATTGGGAAATGCCTTATAATTATTGGTGTCATATTTACACTGCATCATACCAGTTTAATGACGGTATCTTAGATTAGGTGAGATATAGTGTTTATTGAGTGCCTGGCACAGGCTGCACACTGCTCTGGGTTCTGTGGGTGATGCTGCACATCCACCTGCAGGACATGTGTTAGGTGATGCTTTGGGGACTAGCATCCTTGGAAGGGAAGGGAATGGAATGGGCAGAGGAGAAATAAGACTACAGTACTTTGATGAAGTCCTCGCTGACTTCACAAGGGGCTCTGGGCCTGGCACAGGGTGAGGACCACCTTTGTATCTTTGCTTCAGCCTGTCTTTGGAGGCAGCTGTCCCAGTGAGCACATGGCCTCGAGTGAGATAGCGCCCTTTAGCCACAGCTGCCCCTGAGAGCTGACCCCTGAGGGTTATTTCTGTCAATAGGACTCAGGACTCACTCCTCAGATCTGCAGGGGATTCTGGGCAACAAGTGCAGCCTCCACAACAGGGAAAATAAAAGAGACACCCTGAGAGACAAGGGTGTGGGGGGTGGGCAGTGGCCACACTGCCTCCATTCCCTGCATGACAAGTATCAACTGTAGTCAGGTATCAGCCTTAGTTGCAGGAAGAGACATTTAGAGGGAGGAGCTGTTCACTTAATGTTCAAAATGCAGAGAAACAGAAGTATAGCTGCCTTTGCTCAACGCTGATCATGTATCACCTTTTTGAATTTTTACATTTTAGGCTCCTGGTGGCCTTGGACCTGTCCCAATTAAATCTTCAGAAATTCAAGTCAAGCAGCCCCATTCCTTCTTCAATCTGCAGGTCAGACTTGTCATATGGTTTCGTTAATTGGGTTTCTTATGTCCTAAACAAAGTGTTCTTGACTCTGAATTGCTCTAATTCATCAGTTTTGTTCTAACAGATTATAACAAATAACATACACTGTTTATTTCCCTGCTGTTATCTTGTGTGATGTGTGAGTTGTAACAGATTCTCTTTTCCTGATGTGGTTTGTGGAAACCAGGATCTTTATTCTGTGGATATACCATATAGTATGCAAACCTGAACTCAGTTCAGGCGACCATGCTGGGCCACCCAAGATGGATGGGTCATAGTGGAGAGTTCTGACAAAATGTGGTCCACTGGAGGAAGAAATGGCAAACTGCACCAGTGTTCTTGCTGCAAGAACCTCATGAACAGTATGAAAAGGCAAAATGATATGACACTTGAAGATCAGTCCCCCAGGTTGGAAGATGTCCAGTATGCTACTGGGGAAGAGTGGAGGGCAATCACTAGTAGCTATAGAAAGGACGAAGTGACTGGGCCAAAGCAGAAANAATGGCAAACTGCACCAGTATTCTTGCTGCAAGAACCTCATGAACAGTATGAAAAGGCAAAATGATATGACACTTGAAGATCAGTCCCCCAGGTTGGAAGATGTCCAGTATGCTACTGGGGAAGAGTGGAGGGCAATCACTAGTAGCTATAGAAAGGACGAAGTGACTGGGCCAAAGCAGAAACAATGCTCAGTTGTGGATGTGTCTGGTGGTGAAAGTAAAGTCCAAAGCTGTAAAGAATATTGTTCTTTACAGGAGAACAATGCCTAGGAACCTGGAATGTTAGGTCCATGAATCAACGTAAATTGGACGTGGTCAGGCAGGAGGAGGCAAGAGTGAACATTGACATGTTAGGAATCAGTGAACTAAAATGGACTGGAATGGGTGAATTTAATTCAGATGACAATTATATCTACTGTGGGCAAGAATCCTTTAGAAGAAATGGAATAACCCTCAGAGTCAACAAAAGAGTCCAAAATGTGGTACTTGGGTGTAATCTCAAAAATGACAGAATGATCTGTTCATTTCCAAGGCAAACCATTCAATATCACAGTAATCCAAATCTGTGCCCCAACCACTGATGCCAAAGAAGCTGAAGTTGAATGGTTCTATGAAGACCTACAAGAACCTTCTAGAACTAACACCAAAAACAGATGTCCCTTTCATCCTAGAGGGTAGGAATGCCAAAGTAGGAAATCAAGAGATACCTGGAGTAACAGGCAAGTTTGGCCTTGGAGTACAAAATGAAGCAGAGCAAAGGCTAACAGAGTTTTGTCAAGAGAACACATTGGTCATTGCAAGCACCCTTTTCCAATAGCACAAGAGATGACTCTACACATGGACATCACCAGAGGGTCAATACTGAATTCAGAATAATTATATTCTTTTCAGTAGAAGATGGAGCAGCTTCATACAATCAGTAGAAAAAAGACCTGGAGCTGACTGTGGCTCAGATCATAAATTCTTTATTGCAAANCCTTTTCCAATAGCACAAGAGATGACTCTACACATGGACATCACCAGAGGGTCAATACTGAATTCAGAATAATTATATTCTTTTCAGTAGAAGATGGAGCAGCTTCATACAATCAGTAGAAAAAAGACCTGGAGCTGACTGTGGCTCAGATCATAAATTCTTTATTGCAAAATTCACAGGCTTAAATTGAAGAAAGCAGGGGAAACCACTAGACCACTAGTTACACTAGTATACTTAATTCAAATCCCTTATGATTATACAGTGGAAGTAATGAATAGATTTAAATGATTAGATGTGGTANAAAGGACATCTTTTGGGGGTGTTAGTTCTAAAAGGTCTTGTAGGTCTTCATAGAATTGTTCAACTTCAGCTTCTTCAGCATTACTGGTTGGGGCATAGACTTGGATTACCATGATACTGAATGGTTTGCCTTGGAAACGAACAGAGATCATTCTGTCGTTTTTGAGATTACATCCAAGTACTGCTTTTCAGACTCTTTCGTTGACCATGATGGCTACTCCATTTCTTCTGAGGAATTCTTGCCCACAGTAGTAAATATAATGGTCATCTGAGTTAAATTCACCCATTCTATTCCATTTTAGTTTGCTGATTCCTAGAATGTTGACATTCGCTCTTGCCATCTCATTTGACCACTTCCAATTTGCCTTGATTCATGGACCTAACATTCCAGGTTCCTATGCAATATTGCTCTTTACAGCATCAGACCTTTCTTCTATCTACCAGTCACATGCACAGCTGGGTTTTGTTTTTGCTTTGGCTCCATCCCTTCATTCTTTCTGGAGTTAATTCTCCACTGATCTCCCATAGCATATTGGGCACCTACCGACCTGGGGAGTTCTTCTTTCAGTATCCTATCATTTTGCCTTTTCATACTGTAAGGTAAGGAGCAGCAGCTGCACTTTGCTGGAGCAGCCATGAAGAGATACCCCATGCCCAAGGTAAGAGAAACCTAAGTAAGATGGTAGGTGTTGCCAGAGGGCATCAGAGGGCAGACACACCGAAACCATACTCACAGAAAACTAGTCAATCACACTAGGACCACACCCTTGTATAACTCAATGAAACTAAACCATGCCCGCAGGGCAACCCAAGATGGGTGGGTCATGGTGGAGAGGTCTGGCTCTATTACAGGACATAATACCTGGAGTGATGACGTGGAAGAGGTTCCAGAGCCTGGTGTTCTCATCCCTGCCCGAAACTTCTAAGACAGAGGTGTTGCCGAGGTAAGCCCAGCTCACGTTGCCTCAGAGGGGTATGTGTGCCCCTCAGATTACAGAGACTGTGACCCTAAAAGTTGCCTGCCAGTAAAATATCAAATCATACTTTTGGTGCATAAGGAAAATTCGGTGTCAGAGGGATATGATGATGTGTAACTGATTTTCATCTCTTTATCTTGAGATAAACTTTATTTTTTTAAACTTTTATTGACCTCTAGTTGATTTACAATGTTACGTTAGTTTCAGATTTATAGCAAAATGACTCAGATATGCATATACAGGTATATGTATCTACGTAGATATGTATAGGTAAATTCTTTTTTTGCATTATTTTCCATTATTGATTATTACAAGATACTGAGTATAGTTCCCTGTGCTACATAGAAGGTCCTTGTTGGTTATTTATTTTATATATAGTAGTGTGTATATGTTAATCCTAATCTTCTAATTTATCCCTACCCCCTACTTTTCTCCTTCGGTAACCATAAGTTTGTTTTCTATGTCTGTGAGTCTATTTTTGTTTCATAAATAATTTCATTTATATCATTTTTAGATTTCACATACAAGTAATATCATAGGATATTTGTCTTGCACTTAGTATGATCATCTCAAGGTCCATTCATGTTGCTGCAGATGGTGTTATTTCATCCTTTTATGGCTGAGTAATATTCCATGGTATATATCTACAATACCTTCTTTATCCATTTCTCTGTTGATGGACACTTAGGTGGCTTCCATGTCTTGGCTGTTGTAAACAGTGCTACTATGACCTTTGAAGTACATATATCTTTTCTGATTGTGTTTTTTACTAGATATATGCCCAGAGTGGGATTGTAGGATCATATCATAGCTCTTGAGATAAACTTTAAAAAAAATTAATGTCACAGGGCTTCCCTGATATTCCAGAGATTAGGAATCCTCCCGCCAGTGCCGGGACACAGGTGTGATCCCTGATCTGGGATGATTGCATTTGCTGAGGGACAGCTGAATCCACATGCCACAACTACGGAGCCTGAACCCTGGAGCCCATGCTCTGTCCACAACAAGAGAAGTCATTGCAATGAAAAGCCCATGCACTGCAACTGGAGAATAACCCCCACTCGCCACGGCTAGAGAAGGCCCATGTGCAGCAAAAGACCTGGCACAGCCACAAACAAATAATAAATAAATAAATAATTGGGGTTTTTTAGAAAAAAAATTAATGTCACAGTGGATCATTGACCATACTTCAATAAAAGTAGACAACCAGTCCACATAATTCAACTGAAATAATCGTGGTTCATTTTCAGCATTTTAGAATTGCCATGATTAGCTGTCTATACCCTCCATATCCACACCAAAGGATCCAGGTCTCTCCATGCTCCAGCCTGGCCATTCACCGGGAGGCCCCACAGCTGTCATTAGAGACAGAGCAGGTAGATGAGAATAGTGTTAGACCAAAGAAGGAGGAAATTTAGAGTAAGCACATTCTTGCTAATTTGCTTGACCAGCACCTCTTCAAAGCCCTAAGACCAAACAACTAGCTGATGCCTTTTCCTTTAGATGTAGCCTGGTCAGTGACCTGCTCCTGAGACCTGGAATTTACTTATTTGGTCCATTGTCCTTACAAACATAGTGAAATGAGTTTCTGGTGAGCAAATGTGACT
This sequence comes from Neotragus moschatus, assembly GCA_006410615.1. Lineage (NCBI taxonomy): Eukaryota > Metazoa > Chordata > Mammalia > Artiodactyla > Bovidae > Neotragus > Neotragus moschatus. The sequence continues at coordinate 726,872 of SJYA01000293.1, read as the reverse complement.
AGTATCCCAATACAATGACTATCACAATGACCTATCGCTCAAATCCTTTGATCTGGAGTGAGGCTCACCCCAAGGGGGCAAAACCCCACCAGGGCCCCAAGAGTAGTCAGCTCTGCCTGGGCCTAAGCACTGCCACCAACCAGGCTCAGTGGGTAAGCCACCAACCAGGCTCAGTGGGTACTCATACCCTGACTTCTGCCAGCGTGTCCTGGTTCCTCGCCATCATCAGAATTCCCGTAGGTCCTCAGGAGCCGTGCGACCTCAGCCACACTCTCTGGTCAGCTCTTTGGGCCAAGTCCTCAAGAACTCAGGCTGATCAGACCTGCTCAGCCTTGACATTTTCATTTTAGTAGAAGTAGGAGGAGACTTCCCTGTTGGTCCAGTGGTTAAGAATCTGCCTTCCAGTGCAGGGGACATGGGTTCGATCCCTGGTCTGGGAGCTTGGATCCCACCTGCCACAGGGCAACTATGCTGGTGACGGGGCAGCTATGACGGTGCACTGCAGCTCTTGAGCCCATGCCCCACAAGTGGAGGGTCTGTGCACCACAAGGAAAGATCCTGCATGATACAACTAAGATGCAACACAGCCAAATAACAAATAAATTTTTTTTTAAGTAGGAAATCTCACCCCAATGTGCACCAACCCCATATGCACTGTCACCCACATACCCTCAGGGATTCAAGAAGGCAATTGAAATCCAGTTTGTAACCCTGGAACCCTTACCTTTACTTCTTCCTCCACTGCCAGCAGAAAAGCTCTTCCTGAATTAATCGAAATCCAGGCTTTTCCACGTGCTGTTCCTTTTGGGTCAGTGTTTTCAGTGTGTCTCTACCGCCCTCCTTTGCCTGGAGATGAGCATGAGAGCAAGCAGAGGATGTGGGCCATGGCAGGGGCTCAGAAATGTTAGTTCCTTTTATGTGAATTCATATTACTGAACCAAACTTGAGTCCACTCACCCGTGCACAGCAAAGCCAGTCTACTGACACAAGGTTATGGTGGAAATGAAAGTTGCGCAGTTGTGTCCCCATGGACTGTAGCCCGCCAGCCCTCTGTCTGTGGGATTCTCCAGGCAAGAATACTGGAGTAGGTTGCCATTCCCTTCTCCAGGGAATCTTCCCAACCCCAGGGATCAAACTCAGGTCTCCTGCATTGCAGGTGGATTCTTTACTATCTGCACCACCAGGGAACCCCCAAGAAAGTGTTTATTGCAGGCACCAAGCAAGGAGAACAAGGCAGCTAAAGCTCAAAAAGCCCAACTCCCCTTGGCTTTCAGGGAAGCATTTTTAAAGCCCAGGTGAGGGAGAGGGATTGCAGGGTGTGTGGTCAGCTCACCATACACAGGTCTCTGATTAGGTGATGGTGAGGTTACAGGATGATGTCATGTTGTCAGTTCTCAGGTTACCAGAGGTCTAGGGGCTGAGTGGTCACAGTCATCAAACAGTTAACTTCTTGCATTTGGTGGGGGTTTGGCATCTGTAACTCAGGAATGTGATCAGATACTGTTATCTGGGCATTTCTGAGTGGAGCTATAGCAGAGGGCCTAGAGAGGGGTCTGTAGCTCACCACTAGCCAGTCAGAAGAAAGCCACACACTCTGCAGCCCTTGCCCCAAATTTTGCCTTTAAAAACTGCCCCCTGAAAACCTTTGGGCAGTTCTGAAGGTTTGGGCACAAGCCACCCCCTTCTTCTTACTGGACCCTGCAGTAAACCTTCCTCTGCTTCCAACTCTGGCATTTTGGGTTGCTTGGCCTCACTGTGCATTGGGTACATGAACTTGTGTTTGGTAACGTTAGCATATTTCTAAGACCTGAAATCTCCAGAACCTAGGGCTGGAGGGAACAACTTTACAGAGAGAAGGACACTCTGGTGTCTGAAAGACCTGATAGCCCTGTCACCCACCCTACATCCTTGGGCGAGTCACCCATCCCTGAAGCCCTTGAACAATGATTTCCTTGTCTGTGGAATGGGGACCTGAAGGAGTCCCCATGGAGCACTTCTCAGGACTCACATGGTGCCTCCAGCACTGTCCTTAGTAACTCTTCCCACTCCTGCCGTCCCCCACTCTCTAAACCTTGCAGTCACTCTGCTGCCGCCAGATGGCGATGGCCCTCCATCATCTGGACTCAGAGCCTCATTTCGCTGAGTAGTGAAGGCACTTCAGAACAGACCCGTCATCAGGGAACCAAGCACAGCTGTGTGTGGCACCCTCCCCTAGACAGAACATGTGAAGTGAGAGATGGTGGGGAGTGCAGAGGGCCAGGGTCCACCCGCTGTCAGCAAGCGCGGGTCTCGAGAATTAAAACAAAAACATCCTGGTTTTTTTGGTGTTTTTTTTTTTTTTTTCCAAAGCTGTGTCCTTGGAAAAATCTCCTGAGGCTATTCTTTCAAAAGGCACTCAGAGTGCAGTTACTTTGGGCTTGAATTAACCATGAATTAAACATGAATTCCCCATGAATTAAAGAAAACTCTCCAGCTAGGAGTTGTTCCCTCCAGCTTCTGTGCCTGAGTGCTCTGTTGGGCCAATTTGTTTCAAAATAAAGCATAATTGCATGACAGATTATAAAATCAAGAGAGAATTCTTTATTTCTTCATCATGTATTTCCGTGATGTAAGACTCTAGGTCATGTTTTTGTTTCTAAAAGAGTTACAGAATAATAATGGTATTCCTTTTTAACTTCCCACAGACCCACTAATGATACTTCAACTTGCAGACATTGTGCTTGAACAGATTACCTGTTTCTTAGCTGGTATTTCCCCTGTATTTTTGCCACTGAGAGTTATCTGTTTTTTGTTAAACCATACAATGTTATTTAATGTTTATTTATTCCAAGTCATTTTTGCATTCATAATAATCAAAACAGCTCACTTAGGTTCTTTGCTCCTTAATAAATTCAGAGAGAATTTATTGAGTCTCTGTGACTCCCATGAAATCTGAGTCCGCATCAGTGAAGAAATTACCTATTAATAATCCAGCAGTGCCAGACTTTGGGATTTCATAGATGGGTGAAGTGTCCAGAAGAATCTTAGGAACTGACTGAGGGTTGTCGGAGTTTTACTTTTCCAAGAAAGGCATGAAGCAAAACAAAGCAAAATATAACACCCAAACACCATCCACTGTTACCACCATTTCAATTCCAGAGGAACCCATTAACACATAGAAAAGTAAGAAGTTAAAAATTAGATGAGTTTGGTCTCATGAAAAACCTTTAGTTGTTGCTATTCTGTCTTCCAGATCAGCCTGGCCTTGGAAGAGCGGTCCAGGCTCCCACCTTCTTCCACCCCTTCCTCAGCTACATACACTTGGAGATCTCAGTGGGACTGTCCGTTAGAACCTGCATTCTTTGTCATAAAATCAGTAAATAAGGTTACTCTCTGGGTGCTGAAGGCCAGGTCCCTTCTGCTGAGGAATGGTATTAGACACGAAAATCTGGGTTCCTGGTGCACGCATTGCCCCTGGGGGTGGATGGGGTTGTTTCTTGGCCTCCTCAGCAGACAATCCAGAGTGTGGGGAAGTGCATGTATATACATAATACTTTCACACATATGTACATAGCCATACAAAAATGCATGACGACATACATCTGTAACCATATGCACATATACATTGCACATACACACACTTGTACACACCTATCCCCATTTTGGAAATTGTGAATCTACGCTGATGCTTATAATCCCAGCCCACACTCATGGAGTTGCTTGGTTATCTGTCTTTTCTTCCTCTGTGAGAACCCTGGCTTCCTAAGACATTTACTCACTCAGTTTTATAGAATGTTAAAAATAGTTTCAGAATGACTTCACCTATAATCACTTTAATAAACAAGCATAGTAAATAGAGCTCAAGATTTATTTGCAGTCTTCTCCTACCCCCATTCTATCCAGGATGTGGATATATAATCAAATACTATATTTATGAGTTATTTGGATTACTCCTTTTCTCTTTTTTTTAAAGTATTCTTTTATTGAAGTATAATTGATTGACAAAGTTTTAGGTGTACAGCAAAGTGATATAACCATATATATACATATATATATGTATTATTTTCCAGATTCTTTTTTCTATTATAGGTTATTACAGGATACTGAATATAAGTCCTTCCTTTTCTTCTTTGTTTTTTCTTTCTTTCCCTTCCTCTTTCTCTCTTTTTTCTCCTCTACTGTGCTTATGGAATTCATATGAAATTTTATGTGTTTCAGTTTGCTTTCAGTTGAGAAGGAAATGGCAACCCACTCCAGTATTCTTGCCTGCAGAGTTCCATGGACAGAGGAGCCTGGCAGGCTAAAGTCCCTGGGGTCACAAAGAGTCAGACACGGCTGAGCAACTATCACTCACTCGCTCCTCCCTTTCATATTGATTTAATTTTATTTTTTGAATATGTAGAACATTAACACACTAACAAATTCAAAGCTACACAAAAAGTCAAACTCAGACACATGTCACTCCATCCCACCTCCCTTCTACCCTTGTTGGTAGCCAGCTCGGTCTTCTAACACCAGTCCCATGTTTCTCTTCAAATGCTAAACAGAATATATGTATTTCTCATGTTTCCCCTCTTCCTTATTCAAAAAGTGGCACACTGGATAAGCTCTTCTGTATTTTGCTGTTTTCACTTATAATATCCCCTGAAAATCACTCCATATTAGTTGATAAAGATCCTCCTCACTCTTTGTTACAGCTGTAGAAACCATGGGCCGTAGTTGCATTCAACCAAGCCCTATGCTTGGTGGGCCAGGCACATTTTTGCTTATTAAACAAGAAGAAACTTATCTCCAAGACATATCTGCACACACCAAGGAGGCTTCAATTAATCCCCCTGGTGTCCCATCCCTGCCACCTGCAGGGCTGCTAAGAAGGTCAGTTTCCTGCCATGGGTCATTTTTTACTCTTTTTTTATGAGACAGCACTCCTCCCAGCTTTTCAAAGCTTATTCCAGAAAATTATTAAAAATGTATATCCATTTGTGACTTTTTCTGTATTCCCTTTGCTATTGTGTGTTCAGTTTTTATTCCTCTAATAGCATTTGAGAGGTCTGTGAGAAGGAGTTGAGACCGAAAAAAGGAAAAAAATTTTAAAGGTGTTTATTCCACCAACTTGAAACAGAAATATACTGTCAACTTTAAAACTGAACTGAACTGAACTTAAAATTAACAAATTGTTTTTTCCTCCCCATCTCAGTGCTTTTAATGTCCTTGATACCCAGTAATTTTTATGTAAAAGTCTAAAATTATAATACCAAACAATATATAAGGAGGTGGGGAGGAGGTCTGAAATTGAATATACAACTAAGAAGAGTATCAGTTCAGTTCAGTCACTCAGTAGTGTCTGACTCTTTGTGACCCCATGAATCTCAGCATGCCAGGCCTCCCTGTCCACCACCAACTCCTGGAGTTCACTCAGACTCACATCCATCAAGTCAGTGATGCCATCCAGCCATCTCATCCTCTGTCGTCCCCTTCTCCTCCTGCCCCCAACCCCTCCCAGCATCAGAGTCTTTTCCAATGAGTCAACTCTTCGCATGAGGTGGTCAAAGTACTGTAGTTTCAGCTTTAGCATCAGTCCTTCCAAAGAAATCCCGGGGTTGATCTCCTTCAGAATGGACTAGTTGGATCTCCTTGCAGTCCAAGGACTCTCAGGAGTCTCCTCCAACATCACAGTTCAAAAGCATCAATTCTTTGGTGACCCCATGGACTGTAGCCCACCAGGCTCTTCCATCCATGGGATTCTCCAGGCAAGAATGGTGGAGTGGGTTGCCATTTCCTTCTCCAGGGGATCTTCCCGACCCAGGGATCGAACCCAGGTCTCTTGCATTAGAGTCAGACACTTTAACCTCTAAGCCACCAGGGAAGCCTATAAGAAGAGTATAAATGTGGGAAAAAATATTAAGAAGAAAAAGTAAACTATCTAGCTGCTCCACCCCACCTCCACCCCCAGGAAATAAAGTAAGTTTAGATTCTACACTTTTGAAAATTATTTTTCTAAGCTCTCTGAAATATCTTATTTAGCACCATTCTCTTGGATTTGACCGGTACCCATCACAGCCTGCAATTCAGGAGACCCAGTTTCAATCTCTGGGTCAGGAAGATCCCTTGGAGTAGAAAATGGCAACCCACTCCAGTTTTCTTGCCTGGAGAATTCCATGGACAGAGGAGCCTGGCAGGCTACAGGCCATGGGATCACAAAGAGTCAGACTCGACTGAGCGACTAATAGCTTTCACTTTTTACTTTCATCACCGCCCAGCCCCCACCTTTACCTCTAGGGAGACATGAGTGAGTTTCCAGGGGTGAGGACAGGATGGTAGCATAAAATACCAAAGGTAAAATAAAAGTGCTTTAGAAGACTGTATAAAGACCCTGAGACTACTAATGTGGCCACATATCCTTGGCTGCTCTGATTTTTCCACAGCTGTGATTCCTTCAACTTAGTCATGCTGCCTGTGGATGTCCCTGCTGTTCTCCATGCCTTGCCGGAAGAAGACAGGATAGAGACAGTTGAACGGTACTTNTGTATAAAGACCCTGAGACTACTAATGTGGTCACATATCCTTGGCTGCTCTGATTTTTCCACAGCTGTGATTCCTTCAACTTAGTCATGCTGCCTGTGGATGTCCCTGCTGTTCTCCATGCCTTGCCGGAAGAAGACAGGATAGAGACAGTTGAACGGTACTTTCTCACCTGTCGTCTATGTTCCAGAAATATGCCAGGTGCTCTGAGAGATTTCCAAGGAGCACACAGCGCCTGAGCTTGCGGCCCCTCCAAGACACGGCCGACGCCCAGCCACACCCTCAGCAGATAAGATGCTGGATTCGTGGTGGAGAATAATAGTCTCAGGTCTCAGACTGGCTGACCTTTCAGTGCTGCAGGTGCTCAGGGAAGGGCGAGCAGAGTGGGTGCTAAGTGGGCTTCCAAGGCTGCAGAATCGCATGCACTTGGGTTAGTATTCAGAAGGCAGGTAGGATTTGGAAGGGCAAAAGAAATATAGCCCCCACCCCAAGCAAATAAAATATTTTAAAAGAAAAGTCAAAAACAAAAAATTTAAGAAAAAAAGGGGGAAAAATAAAGAAAAAAAAATAAAAAATAAAAAAATAAAGAGAAAAAAAGGGAAAAAAGAAACCTAGGACCCCCCCCCAAGTAAATAAAAAACAAACAAAAAAATTAAGGAAAAAGAAAAATAGCCTCCAAACAAAGGCACTTAAATTTGATTTTACCAATGAGCATCCAACATCCAGTGAGAATGTGTCCTTGAATCTGCTGTGGCCACGCCCGCTTTGGCTCTTCCCAGGTGGCGTTAGGGGTAAAAAACACATCTGCCAATGCAGGAAACTTAAGAGACATGGGTTTGATCCCTGGGTCGGGATGATCCCCTGGAAAAGGAAATGGCAACCCACTCCAGTATCCTTACCTGGGGAATTCCATGGACAGAGGAAAGTGGCAGGCTACAATTCATGAGGTTGCAAGGGTCAGACACAACTGAAGCAACTTAGCACAGCACGCCCACTTTAATATTTCTTCCCGTAAATAACCAGTGAGTGAAGTACTAAATATTGGTTTTTGTGAGACCTGCCCACAAGCAGTGGTACTTGGCAATATTTGGAAGCTTAGAACCCAGGTCTGAACAGGGAAGTTGAATGTCTGCTACTCGAACCCCAGAGCATGAGGGCATTTCCTGAGGACGCTGCAGCCAGGTGGGTGGCCGGGGTGACACGCGGTTACTTGACGTTCAGTTTGGGGAGGCAGGTGAGGAGATGCTCTGCAGCACTGATGTTCGGACTCACGAGTCAATTTCCTCACTAATGTGCAGACTCATGAGTCAGTTTCCTCATTTTTGAAATGAGAATAGTAGTACCCACTTCACAGGGGTTGTCAATTAAGGAAGATGAGGAAGAGGGTAGTTGTAATGGTAACATTTACAGAGCATTAAATGTGAAGTCAGGCCCAGTGCTTGGCAAGAGTTTCGTTCACTCCAACAATGAGGTCTTCTTATTTTCCATACTTTGGAGATGGGGAAACTGCTAATGGGAAGCAGTCTTGTAAATCACCAGCATCGAGGCTGGCACAGAGCTTGGCACAGAGCAGCTGCTTAGTGAAGATTAGGTGATTGGAGTGACTTTGTGCAGTTTTCAAGGGTGTTTTCCCAAACAGAATATGGCTCTGCCCACCTCTGTTTATGTTTCACAGTGAGGAGAGGATTCCTGTTTGTAATTCTAGATTTTGAAGCCTCTGTTGATCTTGGAGGCATTTCTCTTTGAGTGTAGCAGAGACAGCCACTCAAAATAATCGTCTCCTCTTCTCCAGAAATAGAATTGTTGAAACTGGAGGCTCAGTGTCACCTGAGTTAGGTCATCCATGTGACTCGGCCTTTACCAAGAGGGCAGGAGAAGACCTGAGATGTCCTCCTGAGGGCAGGACCAGGATGGAGCAGGTTTACCTCCTGCAGACTCTCTTCCTGCTTCCTGGAGCTAGAACTCACACTTGCAGTGACCCAGCTGTAACTGTTAAGCAACCAAGCACCCGGCCAGGGGTCCACAAACAGCCAAATCTGGCCCACCACCCCTTTTTGCAAAACACCCGTTTTATTGAAACACAGCCACACTCATTCATTTGAATGTTTTCCATGACTCCTTCCATGCTGCAACAGTGTGCGTGCGTGCTAAGTCGCTTCAGCCCTGTCTGACTCTTTGTGACCCCATGGACTGCAGCCCACCAGGCTCCTCTGTCTGTGGGATTCTCCAGGCAAGAATACTGGGGTGGGGTGCCATTCTCTCCTCCAGGGGATTTTCCTGACCCAGGGATCAAACCCGTGTCTCGTATGGCTCCTGCATTGGCAGATGGATTATTGGAGTCGGACACAACTAAAGCAGCTTAGCAGCAGCAGTGCCACCTGGGAAGCTAATTGTAAAAGAGACCCACTGAGGCCTTTACTCGAAAAGTTTCCTGACCCCTGCTGTAAGGGGTAGCAGGCCTCAAGATAAAAATAACCTCAATCCCTGTAATTTCTTCTCTCCCCTGTAGATTGTTTAGAAGCATATTGTTTTCTTTTTAAAGCAGTTGTGGATTTTTTGGTTGTCTTCTTTGCTGTTGATTTCTAATTGAATTCCATGGTGGAATTCTCAGAACATTCTCAGAATGATTTCAACCTTTTGAAATATTCATGCTTTCCTTATGGTCCAAGATACGGTCAATATTGGTAAATGTTGAATGTACACCTGCAAACAATATGCATTCTGTAACCCCATTTTTCCTTTTCTTGGGGATGGTTTTGATCACCGCCTCCTGTACAATGTTATGAACTTACATCCATAGTTCTTCAGGCTGTCTGTCTGCCAGATCTAATCCTTTGAATCTATTCATCACCTCCACTGCATAATCAAAAGGGATTTGATTGAGGTCTTACCTGAAGGGTCTAGTGGTTTTCCCTGCTTTCTTCAATCTAAGCCTGAGTTTTGCAATAAGGAGCTCATGATCTGAGTCTCGCAGTCAGCTCCAGGTCTAGTTTTTACTGACCGTATAGAGCTTCTGCATCTTCCACTGCAAAGAACGTAATCAATCTGATTTCAGTATTGACCATCCAGAGATGTCCATGTGCAGTCATCTCTTGTGTTACTGGAAAAAGGTATTTGCCATGACCAGCTGGGGAAAGAAGAAAAGCAAGAGGCAGGGGAGAAAGAGAAAGATTACTTAACTGAATGCAGAGTTCTAGAGAATATCAAGGAAAGAGGAGAGGGCCTTCTTAAATGAACAACCCAAAGAAATAGANATCTCTTGTGTTACTGGAAAAAGGTATTTGCCATGACCAGCTGGGGAAAGAAGAAAAGCAAGAGGCAGGGGAGAAAGAGAAAGATTACTTAACTGAATGCAGAGTTCTAGAGAATATCAAGGAAAGAGGAGAGGGCCTTCTTAAATGAACAACCCAAAGAAATAGAGGAAAACAATAGAATGAGAAAGACTAGCGATCTCTTCAAGAAAATTGGAGATATCAGGGAACTCTTCATTTCCAGGATGGGCACAATAAAGGACAGAAATGGTAAGGACCTAACAAAAGCAGAAGAGATTAAGAAGAGGTGGCAAGAATACACAGAACTATACAAAAAAAGTCCTAAATACCCGGATAACCATGATGGTGTGGTCACTCACCTAGGACCAGACATCCAGGAGTGTGAAGTCAAGTGGGGTTTAGAAAGCATTATTAAGAACAAAGCTAGTGAAGGTGATGGAATTCCAGCTGAGTTGTTTAAAATCCTAAAAGATGATGCTGTTAATGTGTTGCACCCAATATTCCAGCAAATTTGGAAAACTCAGCAGTGGCCACAGGGCTGGAAAAGGTCAGTTTTCATTCCAATCCCAAAGACGGGCAATGTCAAAGAATGTTGAAACTACCAAACAGTTGTGCTCATTTCACTTACTAGCAAGGTTATGCTCAAAATCCTTCAAGCTAAGGTTCAACAGCAGAACCGAGAACTTGCAGATGTACAAGCTAGGTTTAGAAAAGGCAGAGGAACCAGAGATCAAATTGCCAACATTCATTGGAGAAAGCAAGGGAATTCCAGAAAAATATCTGCTTCATTGACTATGCTAAACCTTTGACTTTGTGCACCACAGCAGACTATGGAAAATTCTTAAAGAGATGGGAATACTAGACCACTTTCCCTGTCTCCTGAGAAACTTGTATGTGGGTCAAGAAACAGCAGTTAGAATCGGACATGAAACAACTGGTTCAAAATTGGGAAAGGAATATGACAAGGCTGTATATTGTCACCCTGCTTATTTAACTCCTATGCAGAGAACCTCATGCAAAATGCCAGGCTGGATAAATCACAAGCTGGAATCAAGATTACCAGGAGAAGTATCAACAACCACAGATATGCAGATGATACTACTCTAATGAGAGAAAGTGAAGAGGAATAAAAGAGCCTCTTGATGAAAGAGGAGAATGAAAAAGTCTGGTTTGAAACTCGGTATTAAAAAAATTAAGATCATGGCATCTGATCCCATCACTTCATAGTAAATAGAAGGGGAAAAACTGGAAGCAGTGACAGGTTTTATTTTCTTGAGCTCCAAAATCACTGTGGACGGTGACTGTAACTGTAAAATTAAAAGACGCTTGCTTCTTAGAAGGAAAGCTATGACAAACCTAGACTCGTATATTGAAAAGTAGAGACATCACTTTGCCAACAAAGGTCTGTGTAGTCAAAGCTGTTGTTTTTCCCAGTAATCATGTATGGCTGTGAGAGTTGGACCATAAAGAAGGCTGAGCACCAAAGAATTGATGCTTTGGAACTGTGGTGCTAGAGAAGACTCTTCAGAGTTCCTTGGACAGTAAGGAAACAAGACCAGTCAATCCTAAAGAAAAGCAACCCTGAATATCCATTGGAAGGACTGATGCTGAAGCTGAAGTTCCAATACTTAGGCCACCTGATGCAAAGAGCCAACTCATTGGAAAAGATGCTGTTGCTAGGAAAGATTGAAGACAGGAGGAGAAGGGGGTGACAGAGGATGAGATGGTTGGATGGCATTGTCAACTCAATGGATATGAGTTTGAGCAAACTCCAGGAGATAGTGAAGGTCAGGGAAACCTGTTTGGCTGCAGTCCATGGGGTCACAAAGAGTCAGACATGACTTGGCCACTGAACAACAACATCAGGAGATAGTGGAGGACAGAGGAACCTAGCGTGCTACAATCCATGAGGTCGCAAAATATCAGACATGACCTAGCCACTGAAAAACAACTATAACAACAAACCCCATTTTTAAGCTGCTTGTTATTCTCTGGTTATGAAGAACCATTCCTATTGTTGTTGGTTGATAGAAAGCTATCTATCAGTCTTATACTTTCTTTAACGTAGATCCAAGAAGTATAGGTGTGAGTAATGTTGAAGGAATCATGTAACTCTTAAATGATTGCAGTACTTTTCTATTTTGTTCCTTTCAGTGAGCTCTGTGAACAGAGTATGGACGTTATGCTGACCCCAGAAATGATCGAAGCAGAATTCCCAATGCTAGACTACAGGGACACCAAGAAGGAGAAGTAAGTGGATGCTTTATACCTTAGGAAGAGGTAGCCCAGGATAAAATTTGTCCTACACGACATACAGAACTGTTTGAATCTAAAAACATGTCCAAAGAGACACATTTCCAGTGCTTTAGGTGTTTAGACATATATCCTATTTACTACCCATGCCACCTCCAGCCTCGTTGCTTATCTTCAGTCACTGGGCCTCAGTCTCCCCATTCATAACGTGCAGAAAACAAAACCTCTCTCCCAGGCGGCTGTGAGGATTCCATGAGATGCTGGTGTGAGAACACCTCTCCGGGTGCTTGCTCTGCATGTGTGAACCCTTTCCTGCGTCTCTGCATCAGGGACAGCTAGCTAGGCAGACATTACCATCATCCTTCAGAACTTGGTTTTGAAGAATACTTTGGTAAAGGATATAACCACTAGAGTTCATATGGTTTATAAGTTTGAAATTCCAGATATGCTTTTAGAATTATTTAAGTCTTTTTTAATTATTAAAATGTTAGAAAATATAGAAAAATATAAAGGATGAAATAAAAACAATAATCCTACCACCCAGGGGCAGTATCTTGTACATTTTGGCATGTGGTCTTTCAAGTATTAATACTTTAATTATTTAAATAACACACAAACACCTACTGTATTTTGTTAAACTGTATATACAATCGTCCCACAGTATCCATGGGGGACTGGTTCCAGGACACCCCCTAGCCTGGGTACTAAAATCTGTGGATGCTTGAGTCCCTTATGTAAAATGGCATAGAATCTGCATATAACCTATGCATATCCTCCTATACTTTGAATCATCTCTGCATTACTTATAATACTTCATCCAGTGTAAATGATTTTTAAATAATTTTCAGCATGCAGCAAATTCAAGTTTTGCTTTTTGGAACTTTCTCACATTTTTTTCCACCTGGGGGTTGGTTGTCTGAAAATGCTGGACCTATGGACACAAAGGGCCAACTGTATGTATTTAAGTGAATTCTATCATATTGTTCATATTGTTTTATCTTCTAGACCTTCATTTAGCATATTGTTATCATGTGTTTATAAATGTAGATATCCACCTTTATATCTTACTGGTAGATATACCATCATGTGCTAGCCGATCTTTCTACTGATGATCATGTCAACTCTTCAATATTTTGCTCTTGCCAGTAGGCTTCAGCAAATTTCCTTGTGCCATAATTCCTTGCAAACTTATCAAACTGTCTCCTTAGGATAAACTTTGAAACATAAACACTAAATTCACATGTTTATTTTAAGGTTTTAATACATAGCGCTTTGTGGCATCCAGGAAAATATCAACAAACGTCCTACCAGGAGACATCAGGATGCCCACAATCAAATGCCCTGAACAACGTGGAATGTTATCAGACGTTTTTTTCTTCTTTTCCAATATGATAGGTTTTTAATGACCACATTATTGTTTTAATTTCTTCGTTTATGAGTGATGGTAAAAAGTTTCCTACCCTTATCAAATATTTTTCTTCTTTTATGGGGGTTTTTTTGCCTATATTGCAGAAAGTCTTTATCTTATTCTTAGAGTGCCTCATATATTAAGGATAACTACCCTTCCTTGTGTATGCTGTAAATTTTTTTGTCTTCTTTGTTCAGGGTGTTTGGAGGAGGCCCTGCCTTTTCAGAAAGGAATGCCCACATATCTTAGAGGAGCAAGGGGTTCCTTTGGTTCATTTGTAATAGTAACAGAAACCTATAGCAAACCAGCACTTCTCAGAAAGTAGACTAGCAGCTTCTAAACCAAAATTTAGGGAAAAAATTTCTAATAGAATTTCAGTGAGCATCTGTTTTAATCAGCTATTTAGCAACAAAATATGTTGTACTACGTAGTACATCTGACGCCTCAACAAAGAGATGCACTTTGCATTTTGTTTCAGGTTTCAAACATATGGCTAAGAGTTTTAAATAGAACCTTTTTTTTTTCAGTTTGAAAAATTGCCCCTAGACTTAGAACAGTTTGACCCATGAGCAGGGTAATATCCAATACCTCATTGTTTACTTGCTGTTTCACATGGTTTTTTCACCATTTTGACTACAGAAAGTCATATCAAATGCCATTTGATTATCAAATGAATATTAAATGAAATGGAACTTATTACTTTATATATCTTCACCCAAAGAAAAAAATTCTCTTTTCTTTTTTAATGTATTTCAGCTATTTTACCAAAAAAAAAAAAAAACACAGAAAAAACAACTCTAAGCATTTTCTGCACACCAAGTTATTTTTTTTTTCAAAATACACATACATTTCACACATTTTCAATAAATAGATCCATGGCATTTTGAATTCACCTATTTTGCAGTTTAAATTATTTTTGTACATTTTTTCATGTGCCAAAATTATCAATATAATTATAGTTTATTGGCTGTATAGTAGTCTAATGATATCTCACAGATGATTTTTTTCAAAATTTTATTGGAGTATAGTTGATTTACAATGTTGTATTAGTTTAAGGTGTATAGCACAGTGTTGTGTGTATATGTATATATACATGAAATATGGGGAAGGAAATGTCAGCCCACCCCAGTATTCTTACCTGGAAAATCCCATGAACAGAGAAGCCTGATGGGCTACAGGTCATGGAGTCCAAAGAGTCGGACACAACTTATCAACTAAACCACTATGTCTGTGTGTGCTAAGTCACTCCAGGCATGTCCAACTCTGTGGGATTCTACAGACTGGAGCCCACCAGCCTCCTCTGTCCATGGGATTCTCACATATGTGTGTGTGTATCTTTTTTTTTCAGATTCTTTTCCCTTATAGGTGATTACAAGATATTGAGTAGGGTTCCCTGTGCTGTACAGCAGGGATTCAGTTCTGAAATTCTCTCCATGTGTACCAAGCATGACCTGATGCTCAGTTCTGTCTTTTCAGTCCTTACTTGTGCTTTTTTTCACCTCCTTCAGCTTCAGCTGGATGCAGACAGAGTGTCAGACAGAAACACATGAGAGCTTGGTCAGATAGGGATAGAAATAAAAAACACATCAGTGATACTTAATGTCCCCATGAAACTGCTGTCAGTTTGGTTTCTGGCAAATACTTATTTTCATGGATGCAAAGAATCATCTGCCCTTTCTTGAAGGCTGTAATCAACCCAAGAGCTTCCTTGCTATCTTGATGGTGATCTCACCCTCTCAAGACCTACTAAGGAGAATTATATTGCAAAATATCCAAGAAACTGTGTGAGGGACTTTAGTTGCTGACACATCATTCAGCTCCCCTTAGATTATCACAATATCACTCAGCCATTAATATATTTAAGGGTGACATGAGCTATATATTTTTAGACTGATTTCATAAAGTGGTGCCAATTAATTTTAATTATATGCATTAGGGAAGTTTTAATTTTTTCATTTTGAGATACTTCTCCTTTTTCAAAACTTTCAGGCATTTGCCAAAACTTTAGGAAGTTTCACTCTCCTTAGGAAATATTTCACAAGCACTTAATTTTATTTTTTTGAAGTATAGTTGATTTACAATGTTGCGTTAATTTCCGCTGTACAGCAAAGTGGTTCAGTTACACATGTATTCTTTTTCATATTCTTTTCTATCATGGTTTATCACAGGACATTGAGTATAGTTCCCTGTCTTGTACAGTGGGACCTTGTTTGTCTATTCTCTACATAAAGTTTGCATCTGCTAACCCCAAATTCCCAGCTCATGCCCCCCACCCCCTCCCCCTTGGCAACCACAGATCTGTTCTCTATGTCTGTGAGTCTGTTTCTATTTTGTAAATAAGTTCATTTGTATTAATTTTTTGTGTTCCACATGAGTGATATCATATGGTGCTGTCTTTCTCTCCTGACTTACTTTACTTAGAATAATAATCTCAAGGTCCATCCAAGTTGCTGCAAATGGCACTATTCCATACTTTTTATGGCTGAGTAATATTCCAGTGTGTGTGCACCACATCTTCTTTATCCATTCCTCTGTTCATGAACACTTAGGTGGCTTCCATGTCTTCGCTATTGTCAATAGTGCTGCTGTGAACACAGAGGAGAAGCACTTAATTTTGTCTTAATTCTTCTAACTGGACAGATCATATAGCTGAGCTCACCATCCTTAGACATCTGTGCTTTCAACCAAATACACTAATCATGTCCTCCCAGGTATTTGGAAAGTTCTACCCTTCACCATGCCAGCAACATCCAGGCTCCACATCAGCCACTCCTCGACCCAGATGCAGAACCCTCCTTCTTGAGTCCCACCTTCCGGAGCCATTGTCAAAGTCAGAGACAGTGTGTCCACTTTACTCATAAAGAATCAGCCCCTGCCCACTGAGCATTTAGAAGCCATCATGCCAGGATGTCCATGCATAAGTTCTCATTTCCCTTTGTAATAATCCTCATAAATGGGAATTCCCACCACGTGTACCTTGGGAAACAGAGGCTGAGAGTTTAGGTCACTTGGCTCTGCTAAGAACCTAGTGCAACTAAAACCGGAAATCAAATTTGAATCACTTCCAGCCAGGTGTTTTCACTGGTAACTAAATGATCACTGCTGCTGCTGCTACTAAGTCACTTCAGTCGTGTCCGACGCTGTGAAACCCCATAGACGGCAGCCCACCAGGCTCCCCCGTCCCTGGGATTCTCCAGGCAAGAACACTGGAGTGGGCTGCCATTTCCTTCTCCAATGCATGAAAGTGAAAAGTGAAAGTGAAATCTCTCAGTCGTGTCCGACTCTTTGCGACCCCATGGACAGCAGCTCACCAGGCTCCTCCGTCCATGGGATTTTCCAGGCAAGAGTGTTGGAGTGGGGTGCCATTGCCTTCTATGGTTTATATTGTGTTTGTGTATAAACAGCTCCTCCATCTTCATGAGGCATTACCGGTGACACTGGGCCCAGAAGCAGGGTGGTGGTGGGTGAACTGTTTTAAGAGGTGCCCTGATGTGTCCTCATCAGGTTTGTGTTTTATATATATGTATATCTAGAGAGGTAAAAGACCAAGCACAGCCAGCGGAGAAGGCAGGACAGAAGGTGCTCGAGGAGATGAAGAACCTGCGAAGCAAAGCACTCAGCTCCTACCTGATCCTAGAATGAAAACCACCAGGAGATCAGCGCCTCTCACTTCCTTTCTGCAGGTCACCATGGTCCTCTGTGTCTGCTTATGTTCCAGCCATTTGGGGAATTAAAGTTTTAGAGAAAAAGACTGAAATATAGATGATGTACATATTTTAAACTTATAGTTTTTTCTTTTTAAAAATAAAATGTCGTTAGTATGATGGCAGTGTTTGGAGCTTCTTGCTGCTAGATTTAATGTGGGCACAAAGGCTTCCGAGTGCTGAGAGGCTGGGAGCCCTTTGGAGGGGCCAGAGGCGGGAAGAGTTGGGGAGGGGTTGCTGCCTGGCCAGCTGCCGCGGCCACAGAGCACCCCAGACTCTGACTTTGGGAACTGCTCCCAAAAAGAGCAGTGCTGGTGAGAATACCGGCTCCTAAGCAGCCATGCAGCAGCAGACACAGGTGAGGAGGCTAGAAATGGAGGGGACACTGTTGGGGCAACTAGAACTTGCTNCTGCCTGGCCAGCTGCCGCGGCCACAGAGCACCCCAGACTCTGACTTTGGGAACTGCTCCCAAAAAGAGCAGTGCTGGTGAGAATACCGGCTCCTAAGCAGCCATGCAGCAGCAGACACAGGTGAGGAGACTAGAAATGGAGGGGACACTGTTGGGGCAACTAGAACTTGCTGACTTGCCTGGGAGGAGTGGATAACACCTCTATGAGGACTCTCAGAAGCAGCTGGGGTGGCAGGGCTTTGCCTTGGGGTCAGGAGTCCTGGGGAATAGTCAGTAAAAAGCAGGCCTTTTGACTGTGTGTATTAACATGACTCCATTCTCATGCATGAGCTGGCCGCAGGTCAGAATCACATGGAGAGCTTCATAAAAACCAGCTGAATCACTGCTGTATTTAAAATAGGTAACCAACAAGATTCTACTTTGTAGTAGAGGGAACTCGGCTCAATATTCTGTAATAACCTATATGGAAAAAGAATTTGAAAAAGAATAGATACATGTACATGTATAACTGAATCACTTTGCTGTGCACCTGAAACTAACACCACATTGTTAAGCAACTATACTCCAATTAAAAAAAAACAGCTGAATCAGGTTGTCTGGGGTAGGACCCAGGCAGTAATAATCTTTAAAGCTCTCCAGGTGGACCTGATGTGCCAGGAGTGAGAACCACTGTCCTCCAGGATAAAGTCTAAATTCCTCTTCTGGGGACTCCAAGCCCTCGCTTCTCTGGGTTCTGCTTCTAGCTTTCCTCTGCCCCCGCTCTCGGCTTTCTCTATAGGGCGGTGGGGACTGCTGGCTTGGGTGGCTGTCTCATTGTGGGTGGATGCTGGTCCTCCTCTTACTAACCATGTGGCTCCCTTAACATCTCTGAACTTGTAAGACTGGGCTCCAGTGCTCACTGCCCACAGGGCTGTGAGAATGACTTTAGGAAACTTGAAAAGGGTACCTATTATTAAACAGTAGTTGAAAAATCTGAGCCCCTGCAACTCTGCAGGGCAGGACTGAAACAGCAGTAATTTAAAATATTTTTTCATTTTGAAATAATTTTAGACTTAAGGAAAACTTGCAAAACTAGAACAATGAGCTCACATATATAGTACCCAGCTTCCCCTGATGTTGACATCTACTGTGGGACAATCATCAAAAACAAGAAATTAAAACTGGCTGGGGACTTCCCTGGCAGTCAGTGGTTAAGACTGTACTACCACTGCAGGGGGTGCGAGTTCAATTCCTGCTCAGGGAACTAACAGCACATATGCCTCATGGCCAAAAAATAAAGAAAATTTCTTGAACTGAATATAAAAATGAAAATACAACATATCAACTTTTAAAAATTACAAAAAAAAAAAAAAACAAAAAAAAAACTGGCTCAGCATTGTTGACCAGTGTCTCCTTACTTTCTTTTCACCTGTGACAGCCCTTCTGTAGTCCCTGAGGGGCAAGGTTCCCAGCAAGCCCGGTACCAGGGCCCTGCCTCACAACAGCCCTTCCTTTCCTTAAAGAAGTTCGAGGATGTCTGTGTTTTACCACCAAAGAGATGAATCAGATCACAGGACTCAGCCAAGGCATCTTCTCCAACAGCGGGGTCTTCAGCAAAAGTTTCTTTTCAGATACTCTTTTTGCAGGAAGTTTGTTAAAGCTGTTGTGAAAAGACTTGAGAGGAAGCAAGACATGGGAAAGAGGCTGAAGACTGACAGACCATACTTACGCCCTCAGTAATGAACAGTGCCAGCCCTTGTGCACACACACATACACACACAGGCACACGCATGCCCTTCCCAGGTCCAGTGCAGTATCTCACGCACTAGAGGCCATAAGAAGTGGGCCCTTTTTCATGCGATCACTCTCCCCCATGGTAGAGTTGACCTGAACCTAAGGACAGGCTACTTTTCAGGTCCCCACTGCCTGGAGCTCGATTGGCCACCCTTAGGGCACCAGTGGTTCTGCTGCTCCCCCAAACCCTGGCCTTCCAAAGCTCCCCACTCAGCATCAGGCTGAAGCATCTGAACTGCAAGCCTAAACAGGATACCCAGGGCCTCTCCTGTAACTTCCAGCCAATAACTCTGGACCTTTAATTAAACCGGTTTCCCACCTTTCCCTGGATGCTAAGTCTAGAGGACTTACCAAGACTAATCTCCTACTCCGCCACGCGGTTTACCTTAGCCAGCACCAGAAGTCAAGCTGGATTAACCGAAAGGTGAAAGGAGGCAGGAAGCTGGTTACTACCATCCTCAGTTGTTCACATCATGAACTACAGGAAGGAGGGCCGCCAGTGAACCGGCGTAGACAGAAACATTGTCCTTCCTCTTTCTGTGCTTCCTAACAGATGGAGAATCCCCAGGAGAAGAGCTATGAACCAGTTGGCAGGCTCCCACCCTCCACCCCAGCCAGTGGAGCCACACAGCTAGTCTCTACTGGGGGAGGCTGCTGATGTGGTCAGGGCAGTTCTGGGTGAGAGATGAGACTGAAGTTTCAAAACAATGAAACTGAGTCTTAACCAAAGTGATATTGTCTAAGTTACCAACATTGACTGACAAATTATAGACTCAGACTATGCATCCTTAGGGGGGCCTACTAATAAGCAGGAAATCAGATGGTTTGAAGAGTACAGCTGGTAGCAATTATTGGAAAAAATAAAATCTTTCATTTATTTGTAAATGAGCTGTTACTACCCACTGTTCACACTATAGTCATCACCAGCTTCTGATGTCAAAAAAGATATCAAGGAATGAGAAAAATTATTATAATTGGTGGAAATATAGGATCTGGGAAGCGAGAAGGGGCTGTGCAGAGCAGCCAAGGCAAGGGACCCAGGGTCTAATCTGGTATTATATTATACCAAGTTATAATACCAGTATTATAATAGATGGCATGCTCATTAAAGTTAGTATTTGCGACAATAGGGAAACTAGCAGAAAAGACAAAAAATATTTTATATTAGAACAAGATCTAAGTAGTCAAATTANGGGAAGCGAGAAGGGGCTGTGCAGAGCAGCCAAGGCAAGGGACCCAGGGTCTAATCTGGTATTATATTATACCAAGTTATAATACCAGTATTATAATAGATGGCATGCTCATTAAAGTTAGTATTTGCGACAATAGGGAAACTAGCAGAAAAGACAAAAAATATTTTATATTAGAACAAGATCTAAGTAGTCAAATTATAGTTAAATTTAAAATGATATAATTCCAGGGACTTCCCTGGTGGTGGTGGGGTACAATGGGTAAGACTCCATGCTTCCAATGCAGGGGACAAGCGTTCCCATCCCTGGCTCAGGAGAATCCCAGATGCTGTGGGGCCAAAAAGAAAAAAACTGATATGATTCAATGACATTTAAAAAATACATCTTTTGGGGGTCTGCCTCTGAAATGGCCACTGAGCCACTGTCCACTCCCAAGGCCAAGTAGTGTGGTCTGACATATGTCCAAAGCTCTTAGAGTTTGGTCTCAAGTACCACAAGGAACCTCAGAAAGTATCTGATTCTATATCTCAGCACAAGGATAATTAAGATGTTCCTGGAGCATGCATTTGTTGCCGGAAAGAAAGTGTGTTTTCAAAGTGATCCAGGACAATTTGAAAGGATAAAGGAGCCAGTTGAAAGGAGCTCCCACTGAGCAAGCTGTGACAGTTTTGGCACTAGAAAGAAAGCAGTAGCTCTCTGCAGAGCCATATGAGACATGCTAGGGGAAAGANCCTTGCTGTTTGATTACAGGGAGCTAAAAGGGTCAGACTGCATCTCACCACCAGAGGTGTCTGCGGGATGCAGCCCCTTTCTTACAGTGAGGAATCACCTCATAGTTTGCCTGGTGGTCAAATCCCAATCTCCTCCTCCTGTGGTAGAGATTAAAGGTTCTGAAAGGCCAAGATGAGAAGCCTGTATGGGGCCAAGAGCTGGGAGACAGAGCTCCCCGTGGGGCTTTAAGAGAGGTGTATCCAGTGCAGATGGCAGCTCAGAGAGGGCTGGGTGCCCAACAGCCTTGCAGGGCCCCAGGAGAGCCCCTGGGCCTGAAGGAGAGAGAAGGTATTGCTGGAACCTGGTGGGACCTCCTGCTAGGAATCCTGGCTGAGGGAGAGGAAGGAGCAGGCCTGCAAAGCTGAGGCCCTGCAGTCAGGACAGAGCAGGTGAGTGCTTGGGGAGGAAAGGGAGGGTAGGGACCATGAAGGGAGATGGGAATGGGGCCAAGGGGCAGTGAGAAGAGCAGAGGGGTGCCGCTGGGCAATGGGCTAGGCCTGGTGTCCCATTCGGGACCAGGGGGAGCTGCAGCCTTGCCAGGTTTGTTTCCCTCCAGACATCAGCTGGATAGACAGACGCCCCCACTTTTGATGCTTGGACAGGAGACCCCAGCAGGGAAGATGAGAAGAATTGTGATGAGTAAGCCAGGTTCCCTTGGTCACTCCTGTATTCTTTTAGTTTTGTTTTAATTTATTTTATTGAAGTATAGTTGATTTACAATGGTGTATTATTTTCTGCTGTACAGCAAAGTGACGCAGTTATACAAATATGTATGTATCTTTGTCATATTCTTTTTCCATTGTGGTTTATTATAGGATGTTGAATATAGTGTTCTGTGTTACACAGTAGGACCTTGTTTGTCTGTTCTGTATGTA
The DNA here is from genome assembly GCA_006410615.1 of Neotragus moschatus. Lineage (NCBI taxonomy): Eukaryota > Metazoa > Chordata > Mammalia > Artiodactyla > Bovidae > Neotragus > Neotragus moschatus. The sequence continues at coordinate 704,715 of SJYA01000293.1, read as the reverse complement.
CTAGTTTGCATCTGCTAATCTCAAACTCCCCCTCCATCCATGTCCTACCCCCTCCCCCTTGACAACTATAAGTCTGTACTCTATGTCTGTTTGTTTTGTAGGTAAGTTAATTTGCATCATATCTTAGATTCCACATATAAGTGATGATATCACTTGGTGTTTGTCTTTCTCTATCTGACTTCACTTACTGTGATAATCTCTAGTTGCATCCATGTTGCTGCAAATAGCATTATTTCATCCTTTTTTATGGCTGAGAAATATTCTACCCTATATATGTACTACATCTTTTATCCATTCATCTGTCGATGAACATTTGGGTTGTTTAAAGTCTTTATTCAGTTTATTATAACATTAACTCTGTTTTGGTTTCCCAGCCACAAGGCATGTGGAATCCCAACTCCCCAACCAGGGATCAAACCCTCACCATTCCCACACCAGAAGGTGAAGTCCAACCACTGAACGCCCCATATAGTTTTTCACAGTAGCTGCACCTACAGTGTAGAAGGGTTCCCTACAAAGGGCTCCCTTTGCTCCACATCTTCTCCAGCATTTGTTACTTGTACTTTTTAATGATAGCCATTCTGACTGATGTGATGTCTCCTTGTAGTGTTGACTCGCATTTGTCTAATGATTAGTGATGTTGAGCATCTTTTCAGGCCATTCGTGTGTCTTTTTTTTTTTTTTTTTTTGACTGCACCAGGTCTTAGTTGCACATGCAGGATCTAGTTACCTGACCAGAAATTGAGCCCAGACTACCTGCATTGGGAGCGTGGCGTCTTAGCCACAGGACCACTAGAGAAGTCCGCATATATCCCTTTTGTTGGTGATTATGTTTTCCCTAGAAGAGGTGAAGAATTCAGGCCTGGTATCAGTGTAACTCAGAGCAGAGGGTTTAATTAGGCCCCACACAGAAGGGACACAAAACCAGCCCAGGAGGCCCACTCAGGAGTGGCTGGTGGTCCCTGCCAGAAGACCATGGACGGAGTGAGCAGGCAGGGCTGGCCTGTCTTCCTGCTGGGTCCTTGATGATGAGCTGGGCTCAGTGCTCTGTCCCCATTCTGGGCAATCCTGGGGGTCTCTGCCCTGGGGCCCAGCAGATGGTTCTGAGAGCACAGCACTGCCTCTCCCAGGTCCCTGGGCAGCATTGGACACAGGCTTGACCAGGCAGACAGATGGTCCCACCCCCCCATCAATTGCTTTCAGTGCTGCAAGAGCTGAGAGGAGGCCAGGCGTTCCTGCTGCTCCATCCGGATGGGAGGGGAAGGGAGCCCTGGCGCCGTTGAGGACGGGGAGGTGACCTCCTGAGATGCCACTTACTTGACTCCTTCTAGTCCAAATCGCAAACTTTGTCTCCACTCAAGGGCTGTTCTCAGGCCCCATACACACTCCCCATGGCCCACTTCAAGCCTGGGCTGACTATGATCCCCTGACTCCGGCATCCTGCATATCCTTGCCGTTTGCTGCCATCCAGAGCTCTCCTGCTGCAGTACCGGCAGGCATGCGGCAGCTCTGACTGAGAACGTGTCTGGACTGCGCCGTCCTCCCCATCACCCCTTCTTCCCACCTTGTGGCTAAACCAGGGCCCAGCCTGGTGATCTCCCTGCCCAGCAACTCCAGCTCCATCCAACCCCCAGCCAGGTGGCTCCAGCCCTGGCCTCCCCAGGTGGTTCCTCATAATGGGCTTCCTGGCCATTCTCCTCCTCTCCCAGCTCTCAGAGCGCAGGTCTGACAGGGTTCTCTTCTGCTTAAAACTCTGTAGGCGTTTGTGTGGTGGTCAGTGTGCTCAGTTATGTCCAACTCTTTGAGATCCCGTGGACTGTAGCCCTCCAGGCTCCTCTGTCTATGGGCTTTTTTCAGGCAAGAATACTGTAGTAGGTTGCCATTGCCTTCTCCAGGGGATCTTCCTGACCCAGGGGTGGAACCTGTGTCTCTTGGATCTCCTGCATTGGCAGGTGAATTCTTTACCATTAGCGCCATCTGGGAAGACCCTTTGCACCTTAGTGCTCTTCCTAGCCTTTGCTGCCAACTGTGATTAAGTAATTAAGTGACCATGGCTGAGCATCTCATCTGCTGAAATACACTTTCTGCACAGGCAGGGTTGTGTGTCCCATTTACAACTCTTGACTGAGATTCTCCACATTTGGGAATAAATGAACAAGACTCTGAAGCTCCCACAGACAGAGGCTTGGCTCCTTAAAGTCTCTGAGCAGTTACAGTATGGGTTACTGGGTGTCCTGGGCACGGCCATTGTGAATCATATGTGACCCTGTCCTTCCTTCCCGACTTGGGACTTTCCAAGGGCATGGCCTGGCCATGATTGCTGACTTCATGGGGGAAACCAGGACACTGTGCGTCACTTCCCTTCCTATAGGGCACAGATTACTTCTCAGGGCTCCAGGGACCCCCTTCTCAGAGGTTTTAGGGGAGGCTGACTCCAAATTCTGTGATATTTTGTGCCCCTAAAAGCAGTTCAGGGGTTGATCCCCCAAACATTAAAACCATGTTCTGTGGTCTCTATAGCCTTTCTCCCCTGCCACTTAGAGGCAGCTTTCCAGCCTCACCTCTTTTATCAGGAAATGAAAGATCACTGAGCCGAGGCTTCTGGAACTTCTAGGAGAGACCTTCCAGCTAACTGAAGGGAAAGGGCCCACTCTATCTGTAATGTTTAGTGCTGCTGTGGGGATGGGGAGGAAGGGAGGGGTGTTACGGAGCCTCAGGAGGCCCCAGCTGAGGACCAGGGTACCTTAGGAGGTAGAGAACAAAGAGGGGGCAGCTATTCCTTGGTGGCTCAGACGATGGAGTCCCCTTGCAATGCAGGAGACCCAGGTTCGATCCCTGGGTCGGGGAGATCCACTAGAGAAGGCAATGGCAACCCACTCCAGTGTTCTTGTCTGGAGAATCCCATGGTCAGAGGAGCCTGGAGGGCCACAGTCCATCAGGTTGCAAAGAATTGGACGACTGAGTAACGCTTTCACTTTCTTTCCTGCCACTTTATCAGAGTGACCTTGAGTAAGTGACTTCACGCTTGTGATCCTGAGTTTCCTATCTGTAAAATGGGGATATTAATGTGTATCCTACAGAGTTGTCCTGACAGTGGAAGTAATATTTGCAAAATGTGAATCAGTTTGCAGTAAGCTTTAAGAGAATATTGGTTCCTAAATGTTAGGGGTTGCTGTTCAAGTACCAAAAGTTTCTTGAGGCTGGAACCCCTTCAGGGACGCTGCCTCACACAGAGCTTCACTCGCAGCTCTCAGAGCCCCGATGGGGGCAAGTCCTTACATAGCTCTCAGTTGATACCTTTTGGGAAATTAATTAGCAGCAGCTGAAAGCAAAGGACCCAGGTGACCCTGGGGGAAACACCACACTAGAGAAGTCACTAAAATAGGAGATGATCTTTTACCCCTGCTGTACAGGTAATTTCTAAATCCTAGAACATTCCGGGTGGTTGAGGTTGTGGTGAAGTTGGAGCAATGTGTCCTCTTGGTGACATTCTGGAGCAGCCTCCAGGATGCTGCTAAGTTGCTTCAGTCATGTCCTACTCACATAGACGGCAGCCCACCAGGCTCCGCTGTCCCTGGGATTCTCTAGGCAAGAACACTGGAGTGGGTTGCCATTTCCTTCTCCAGCCTCCAGGATGGCCCCCAGTAATCCCTGCTCCTGGTATTCTCAGCCTGTGTCAGCTTCTCCCCTTACTTCTCTTGGTTCAACACGACAGAATAAGGTAATTGTGATTGTTACAAAAAACTTTGACTTCTTTCTTACCAGCAGACTGCTATCTCCTCAGATGCATGCTTCGATGAAGCATCCTACCTTGTTGGAGAGGCTGACAAGGCAGGGAACTAAGTGCAGCCTCTGACTCACAGCCAGCTGAGCACCAAGGCCCCTAGCCCCACAGCCCACAGGGAACTGAGTCTTGACAGCACATGTGAACTTGGAAGAAAATCCCTCCTCAGTCAGGTCTCAGATGAGACCCCAGCCTCAGCCGACACCTTCACTGCAGCCTGTGACACCCTGAGGTAGAGGACACAGCTAAACCATGCCTGGATCACCAACCCACAGACACAGTGAGACAGCAGTTGTAGGTTATTTTAAGCCACTTCATTTTATGATAATTTTTATGCAGCAATTGATAACATACACATAATGCAACTGACATAATATTTTTAGAAAGCAATGGGGCAAAATTTGACACAATTACAAAACTATATCTTTTGATCCAGTAACTTCAAACCTAGAAGTTTATCCTAGAGCTATAATCCAGCAGAAATTAAGTCATGACTGTCCAAAGATATACATGCAAGCGTTACCTATAATACAGACGAAAATAAGGATAATGGAAATACTGGAAAACAGTGCNGGCCACAGTCCATCGGGTTGCAAAGAGTTGGACGTGACTGAGCAATGCTTTCACTTTCTTTCCTGCCACTTTATCAGAGTGACCTTGAGTAAGTGACTTCACGCTTGTGATCCTGAGTTTCCTATCTGTAAAATGGGGATATTAATGTGTATCCTACAGAGTTGTCCTGACAGTGGAAGTAATATTTGCAAAATGTGAATCAGTTTGCAGTAAGCTTTAAGAGAATATTGGTTCCTAAATGTTAGGGGTTGCTGTTCAAGTACCAAAAGTTTCTTGAGGCTGGAACCCCTTCAGGGACGCTGCCTCACACAGAGCTTCACTCGCAGCTCTCAGAGCCCCGATGGGGGCAAGTCCTTACATAGCTCTCAGTTGATACCTTTTGGGAAATTAATTAGCAGCAGCTGAAAGCAAAGGACCCAGGTGACCCTGGGGGAAACACCACACTAGAGAAGTCATTAAAATAGGAGATGATCTTTTACCCCTGCTGTACAGGTAATTTCTAAATCCTAGAACATTCCGGGTGGTTGAGGTTGTGGTGAAGTTGGAGCAATGTGTCCTCTTGGTGACATTCTGGAGCAGCCTCCAGGATGCTGCTAAGTTGCTTCAGTCATGTCCTACTCACATAGACGGCAGCCCACCAGGCTCCGCTGTCCCTGGGATTCTCTAGGCAAGAACACTGGAGTGGGTTGCCATTTCCTTCTCCAGCCTCCAGGATGGCCCCCAGTAATCCCTGCTCCTGGTATTCTCAGCCTGTGTCATCTTCTCCCCTTACTTCTCTTGGTTCAACACGACAGAATAAGGTAATTGTGATTGTTACAAAAAACTTTGACTTCTTTCTTACCAGCAGACTGCTATCTCCTCATATGCATGCTTCGATGAAGCATCCTACCTTGTTGGAGAGGCTGACAAGGCAGGGAACTAAGTGCAGCCTCTGACTCACAGCCAGCTGAGCACCAAGGCCCCTAGCCCCACAGCCCACAGGGAACTGAGTCTTGACAGCACATGTGAACTTGGAAGAAAATCCCTCCTCAGTCAGGTCTCAGATGAGACCCCAGCCTCAACCGACACCTTCACTGCAGCCTGTGACACCCTGAGGTAGAGGACACAGCTAAACCATGCCTGGATCACCAACCCACAGACACAGTGAGACAGCAGTTGTAGGTTATTTTAAGCCACTTCATTTTATGATAATTTTTATGCAGCAATTGATAACATACACATAATGCAACTGACATAATATTTTTAGAAAGCAATGGGGCAAAATTTGACACAATTACAAAACTATATCTTTTGATCCAGTAACTTCAAACCTAGAAGTTTATCCTAGAGCTATAATCCAGCAGAAATTAAGTCATGTATGTCCAAAGATATACATGCAAGCGTTACCTATAATACAGACGAAAATAAGGATAATGGAAATACTGGAAAACAGTGCGTTAGGAAATTTTGGTACATCCATTATGAATATTGTTCAGTTACTGAAAAGCATAATTATAAAAGCTGTGATAGAAACAAGAGGAAATATTCTAAATATCGAATATTTTAAAACATATGAAGTATAACATGCATGAGAATTGCAAATGTAGTTATGATAAGACCTGGAAGGAAATTTGCAAATTTTCTGAAATTCAAAGTTTCATAACAGAAAATAATTCTATAATGGTAAAATTTTGAATGACTTTATTCATTCAGTATATATAAGGACTTATCACTATATTTATATATATTAATATGGATGTGTATGCAGTCTCACTCACAAGGGTCCATGGGCCCACCCCCCTCTCCCTGCATCAAGGTGACAGATCCTGGCATCCCTGCTTTGGGCCTATATCCTCGGGGTGTGGCCTACCTTCTGCCTGTCAGTTACTGTGGCAACCATGATGCTCAGATCTGCTTTGGAAGCAAAACTGACTGACAGTCCCAGCTGTTGTTTGTCTAGATCCACCACCATGCTTTCCCTGAAGCCAGGCCTCTCGTAGGCTCCCTTCAGGAAGGGATTGATCATCGTGCAGTACTCACACAGGCCCATTCTGGTGAACTGTGCAACTCCTCCAGTCAAGGACTGGCTCAAGGGTGCCCCAGCAGCCTGGGCAGAGCTATCTTAGGGCAGTTCTATCTTAGGACAGCTCTGAGGCCTGAGATGCCAAAGAATGCTCAAACTACTGCACCATTGCACTCATTTCACACACTAGTAAAGTAATGCTCAAAATTCTCCAAGCCAGCCTTCAGTATGTGAACCATGAACTTCCAGATGTTCAAGCTGGATTTAGAAAAGGCAGAGAAACCAGAGATCAANAAAGAGAGACATTAGTTTGCCAGCAGAGGTCCATCTAGTCAAAGCTATGTTTTTTCCAGTAGTCATGTATGGATGTGAGAGTTGGACTACAAAGAAAGCTGAGCACTGAAGAATTGATGCTTTTGAAGTGTGGTGTTGGAGAAGACTCTTGAGAGTCCATTGGACTGCATGGAGATCCAACCAGTCCATCCTAAAGGAAATCAGTCCTGAATATTCCTTGGAAGGACTGATGCTGGAACTGAAACTCCAGTACTTTGGCCACCTGATGCAAAGAGCTGACTCATTTGAAAAGCCCCTGATACTGAGAAAGATTGAAGGTGGGGGGAGAAGGGGATGACAGACGATGAGATGGTTGGATGGCATCACCGATTCAATGAACATGAGTTTGAGTAAACTCTGGGAGTTGGTGATGGACAGGGAGGCCTGGTGTGCTGTGGTTCATGGGGTCGCAAAAGTCAAAAAGACTGAGCGGCTGAACTGAAATGAGGTCTGAGATCCTTCTACCCAGACCTCCTTCCTTACCCACCTCCTTCACACATGTCAGACCTACCTTACCTTGTGGTTTAAGGCTCTCCCTACATTCTTCTGTTCCCGCCTGCTTTGACCTCACAGGCATNAAGTCAAACAAGACTGAGCGGCTAAACTGAAATGAGGTCTGAGATCCTTCTACCCAGACCTCCTTCCTTACCCACCTCCTTCACACATGTCAGACCTACCTTACCTTGTGGTTTAAGGCTCTCCCTACATTCTTCTGTTCCCGCCCGCTTTGACCTCACAGGCATGTCCCTTAGCACACCTCTTACTCAAGTAATCCTGTCTATTTCCAGAGCATCTTAACTCACTTACTCCTCCCTCACTAAGGTGCTGTGTGAGGCCCTGGGGACATGCCCTGCCCTCATCAAGATCTGCAGAAATAAACCTGCAGTGACAACAGGGTGACATCAGTGCAGTGAGGGTGTGAGGGCCGGATCAGTGTGGAAGCACAGCGGAGGGAGCCTAACTCAGCCTGGGCTGGGAAGTGGCCAGAGGGACCTTCTGAAAGAGGGGCTCCTGGTGCTGAAACCCTCAATGTGAGTCAAAAGACCCTAATCCTAATAATATCAAATACTTACATAAGACTGATGTGCCAAACCCTTTACATATGTTAATTCACATAATTCCGCCCACAGTCCTGTTGTCCCCATTTTACAGATGATTAGATCCAGGCATAGAGAGATGAAGGTTTCCACCAGCCAATGCTAGACTTGGTGTCTGAACACAAGCAGTCTGGCCCTAGAGTTTGTGCTCTTAGCCACTGTACCCTGTTAGCCGGATGAGACAGGCTGTGGAACTGGCTTATACAAAAGCCAGAAATGGGACAATTTGTGTGGTTTTTGTGTCAGTCACGGCCCAACTGGGAGTCTGAAACCACATAGTGATTTAAGAGAGAAAGCTTATTCTATAAGGAATTATTACAGTCATAATGGGTTTGGCGTGATGAGGGAATTGCTTGTAGGAAGTCAGGAGAACTCTGATAATAGTTGAAGGCAGCTATGAGGAGCAGCCAACACCCCTGCCCAAGTGAGACCTGGTCTCGCTACAGAAGGTGTGAGCATGGCTACCTGGTGCAGAGAAGTGGCTCCGTTAGGTGCCACATGGCAGAACTGCCTGGAAATGCACCCTCTGGGGTAACAGGGAAGCCATGCACGTTAGGTTCCCCACCTCAAAAGCTGATGCACACCCACCTGAGGAGATGCTGAGAAAGTGGTCTGTGAGCAGGGGCCTCCCTGGCAGCCTCTGTGACAAAACAACCAGAGGGAAGGTGGGCTGCAGAAGCCCGACACCAGGGGGGTCACCCTGGAGGAGCCCGTCTCAGAGAACCTGCCCTGCAAGAGCCTCTCCTCCTCCAGTGTCCTTCTAGGGCCTCAGCCAATGAGATTCAACACTATAATGGCTGCAGAGAAGTGTTGCCAGGGTGATGTCTGATCTCTCAGAACAGTGTCTGATTGTGCCACCTTGGAAAGGCAGTTCTGTTGTTATTCTGATGGTGATGGTGGTGGTGGTGGTGTGATGGTGATACCGATGGTGATGATAGTGGTGGTGATTGAAGCCTATCAATGCACTGGGAACTTGAGAGTTCCCAGACTGGGGCAGAATGAATAAGAACTGAAACATGATCCTTAAAGCACCCACAGATTGTTCAGAGCAAAGATCTTACCCAATGGGGTAAGTAGCTCTGCCCACAGGCTTGATCTTGCCAGCTCCTTCCTCAGCTATGCCCCTCCCTCTGCCCCCTGCTCCTCACACCCCTGACTCAGCCACACTGAACTCCAACAGGCTAGGGAACACAAGTTTATCTTTTGCAGTGCCTGGAGCCACCTGGAGCCTACCTGGACTCCAGGCTGTCCTGGTTCTGGGCTTCTTCCAGTCCCAGCCTCCTAGAGCCTTTATTCTCCAGAAGGCTTTGCTCCCTGCTGCAAGTCAGAGGTAAACTGCATCAGTGGGCTAGACTCATGCCATCACCCTCCTCCATATACCTGTCCACCTGCTGCAGCGGTGGAAGGTGCTCAGCTGATGCCAGAACCCACATTGAGGGAGGGCTAGGGCTAGGCATCCATACACAGAAGTGATGTTGTTACTTTAAGGTCAGACCCTCTGTACTGATAGACTTTACTGCTGTCCCCAAACAAGACCTGCCAAGTCTGATACCTTAGCACTGAGCCACTGACCACTTAGTCCAATGGCCATAACTATGCTTTCTGTGTGTGTGTATGTGTTAGTCACTCAGTTGTGTCCAACTCTGCAACCCCATAGACTGCCAGGCTCCTCTATCCATAGGATTCTCCAGGCATGAATACTAGAGTGGGTTGCCGTTTCCTTCTCCAGGGGATCTTCTTGACCCAGGGATCAAACCCAGGTCTCCTGCGTTGCAGGTGGATTGTTTACCACTGAACCACCAGGGAAGTCATGCTTGCTCTCATATAGCACAATTCTGTGGACCCTGGTGCTCTCTGGCTCGGTTTTCCAAGAGCTAAAATCAGTATCAGCAGTGAATTTTCCCTAACATTATCCACACATGAGAAAACCCAGATCCTGAGCCTTTTCCTCGATAGAGGGTCTCCCTCACTTTCCTGGGTCGCTGAGATTCTGTGCCCCGAGCTGGCCCCCTTCAAAACAAAACACGCTGATTGGAGGTCCCTTCTGGTTCCCACTGCTTGTGCGCAGCCCTGCAGCCTGAAGTATGTATGTCTTTGTGGATGTGCTAAGGGAAGAAAAAAATGGGATTCAGGGTCCTGGGAGATGGTTCCTCTGGGGGCCCTCAGCCAGGAGCTGACTGCAGGTGAACTTTGGCCTCAGAACGAGACTGGGTCCTGGTTGTGCAGCTTACCACCCCAGGCAGAGGACTCACCTTGTCTGTACTTCAGCTTCCTGTCTGTAAATGACAGTGCCCATCTCCTGGAGGTGATTTAAAGGATTAATAAGTTGATATTTGTAAAGCACTTAGAACAGTGTTAAAGCCTGTGGAAGTCGATAACCTGTATTCACCAAAGTGTGGTTGTGGGGCGGTGACGCTGTGCAGATACCTCTCAGGCAGTTATGATAAGAAGCAGGACAGCGGTACTCCTCTGTGCAGACTCCTTAACCCTCTGCCCCTGACCCACTCCTGCATCTGACTCCTCTTCCAGCCTGGGGCCTCCTAGGGCAGCCACAGGGCCAGCCCCATCCTCTTATTCCCAGGACATGATGTCACTGGGGTTCAGGAAGTGTTGACTGAATCCATGATGAAGTCGTGATGTGAGAGGCCTGTGACATGCGGGCAGACCCCAGAGGTGCTGGCCTGTGAAGGTCTGCTCAGCTCATGTTTGTCAGGGGTTTGCACAGGGGAGAGGCTGCCGTAGCAAGGCCTCTGAACCCCAGTCTTGTCCCCTCTGGATAAAACACCTTAAAAGGGGCCCCCAGCACCTCTGATATTGCTCCCAGCAGCAGCTGGAGACCACCTGGGCATCAGTCCACAGGTCTGGACCAGTCTCCTGGCACACTGGCTATCCCTGGGGAGGAAGGGTGTCCCAGCCTTGAGACCTGGACTTGGCCCCTGTGGAGGAGGAGGCATGCGCAGATGCCCCAGGCAGCAGAGGGCACAGCATCTCAGCCCCAGTGGTAATCAGGCCATGGCTGCCCCCACCCCACCCCGCTGGCCTGCTGGTGCCGCCTGCTCCCAGTCATGCTGACTGCAGATCCAGAGCTTCCTGCCTCTATCTCCTGTTCGACCAGCTTTGGATCCAGGCCCTGAGGCTCTCCCTGCCAGCCAAGTGAGTGTCAGGAGCCATCTGCTGCCTAAGCCAGCGGCAGCTGCTGAGAAAATGCTTGCATACATATGAATTGATTTTGTTGTGCCTTGTGATGAGATCTTCAGTTGAGCAAGGGGGAATTTGCCAAATTATTCAGAGGTTACATTAACCTAGGGAAGGCAGAACTGACAGCCCATGCGAAGGTCAGGGGTGAGAAGCCCAGAGACAACTGAGGAGGCCCAGCAGGCAGGAAAAGACTCTGATGCTGGGAAAGATTGAGGGCAGGAGAAGGGGGCGACAGAGAGTGAGATGGTTGGACAGCTTAATGGATGTGAGTTTGAGCAAACTCCAGGAGATGGTGAAGGACAGGGAAGCCTGCCGTGCTATAGTCCATGGGATCACAAAAAGTCGGACACAGACCCAGCTGAGTGACTGAGCAACAAAGCCGGCGGGAGCCCCTGTGAGCCAGGGAGGAGGCTTCAGGGGGCTGTGGCCCCAGGCAGGAGGCTTGCGAGCCCCGTGGCCTCCTGCCTGCCTGACCTTGGGCTGTCCCTCCGCAGAGCTGTTAGGGATGGCTGTTATGCTCACGGGCTGGGCCAGGCAGAGCCCTCACACTCCCTCAGACCCTGGTGGGGAGTCACCCCCTTGGCCTTCCTTGCTTGGTCCCAGGTGGACCTCCCTCCACTCAACAGTAGGGAGCAGTGCAGGCAATTTCCTTACATTATTTTCTTAAATTACAGCAAGCCCCTGTCAATTAAAAAAGTGAGAGTTGCAAATTAAGTTTTATTTGGGGGAAAATAAGGGCTATAGCCCAGGCTTCCCCGGTGGCTCTGCAGTAAAGAATCTGCCTGCAATGCAGGAGACACCAGTTTAATCCTTGGGTCAGAAAGATCCCCTGGAGAAGGCATGACTCCCCACTCCAGTATTCTTGCCTGGAGAATCCCATGGACAGAGGAGCCTGGTGGGCTGCAGTCCATGGGGTCACAAAGAGTCGGACTCGACTGAAGCGACTGAGCTTGCAGGCACTCAAGGACTACAGCCCAGGATACAGCAGCTCACATAGCTCTGAGAAACGGCTCCAAAGAAGTAGGAGAAAAAGTCAATATATATGTGATTTTGGTGGAGGGGGAATACGTGCAATCAAGCACATTTTATTTTTCATTTGCCCCAATATTTGTTAAGTAACTACTACTATGTGAGAAGCACATATATTTTTCCAGAAGGCTTCTGTTGGTCATGGGGAGCGGACGTCACCGTGAAGAATTTTAATGCTTTTGTAAATGTGAAGAAATACCAGAATTAAGCTCATAAAATTGGTTCCTGAAAATACTTATTTTGCCAGTCCCCTTCTCCCCCAACACAGAGCACTCGTTTCTGCTCTCCATCCTGAGCTCCTTTCAGAGGGTATTGAAAGTCAGCAACTGCAGCAGCACGGGATTTAATTCTTATAGAGGCAGAGAGCCAGTGCCCACGGCAGGTGCCAATTTGTAGCTGACACCCCTTAAAGAGAAGCAGGATTATGCCCTTGGTCCAGATAGGAAGCAGCAGCTCAGAGAGGTTAAGGTACTTGCCCAGGGACACACACCTGTTGCACATGGGGCCAAGATGGGACCCCGAAAGCCCCAAGGTGAGACCTGTGCTGTTTCCTCTGGTGAGGCTGCAGCCTCACTGGGAAGCAGGGAGCACCCTAGGTTTCCACTGCTGGGACAGCGGCAAAGCTTCCTGCAGACCCTAGGGAGCCCCAACCACTTCTGGCATATCCTTGGTGAACAGACTTGGAGCAATAGCATGGGGAGCACCCAGGAGCCCCAGCTGGAGCATTTCAGGCACCAAGTCACTGTTTCGTCCTCTGAGGATGGGATGACAGCCTGAAGTCTCACTTTGAGACCAAGTCCCCCCAAAAGCGAGTTCCTCTGCCGAGCTTATGAGTAATCTCCCTGTCCAGAACCTTTCCCGTCCCCTCTGACCTCAGTCCTGTGCTCACTGAACGCTAATCAGCCGGACTCAGCTGGTGTCAGTTGCTGTTGTCCGTAGTGTGGTGACAAATGTAGTGACCTGATGTCACCGGTGTAGATGTCACTCGTGTCTGATGTACACGCAGGTGGTTGCTCCAGGTGAGCTCACACACCTGTCCCTGCTGGGGTGGCTTGTGCTCTGTGCACTCGTGCAACGTGCCACGTAACGCTGCCTGCTCCCTCCCACTTGGAGGGACCTCCTCACTTCCCCGGGAAAGCATCTGACAGCCCGGGGTCTCCATCCCCCCTTCCTCTAAAGGGACACATACAAGAGCGAAAAATAAGCCCATGTGGTTTTATAACACAGATCTGGGGCTTGCTTGTTACCATCGAATTAGCTCCTTCCTGCCACTGGACCACATGCCAGAGCCAAACTGCAAGAGTCAGACTCCCTCAGATTAGACAGTTCATGTCATCGGGTGTGAGGGACTCAGTCAAAGGAGTGAGACTTCATAAATATATATATACATGTATGTGTGTGTGTGTGTATATATATATATATATATAAAATTACAAGTCTAATGTTTCTTACTTACAGTGAGTTCATGGAGTAACAACTCCTTATGTTGGATTAATAACAAGCTTGTATATAAAATTATCTAGTAAACTTTGTTTTCACTTTTTAAAAAATTTATTTCTCATTGGAGGACAATTGCTGTACAGAATTGTGTTGGTTTCTGCCATACATCAACATGAATCTGCCATAGGTAGACACACGTGCCCTTCCTCNCTCCTTATGTTGGATTAATAACAAGCTTGTATATAAAATTATCTAGTAAACTTTGTTTTCACTTTTTAAAAAATTTATTTCTCATTGGAGGACAATTGCTGTACAGAATTGTGTTGGTTTCTGCCATACATCAACATGAATCTGCCATAGGTAGACACACGTGCCCTTCCTCTTGAACCTCCCTCCCACCTCCCACCCGATCCCACCCCTCTAGGTTGTCACAGAGCACCAGGCTGAGCTCCCTGAGCTATACGACAACTTCCCATTAGCCATCTGTGATACACATGGTGATACATACATTACCCGAATGAAGCTTCTGCTCCTCGAGAAAGCCCTGCAAATTCTTACTGCTCAGCCCTCCCCAGTGTGGTGTCAGCTGACCCCGCAAAGCCCTTCCGAAAACAAACATCAAGAAGTGATTGTGCAAGACACCGCTGCTAGAAATGCCTCTTGTATGGGTGTGTAAGAATGTCTTTGTGTCTTTCTCCCCCCCGCTGAGAGAGATTAAGCTCAACTAAACTGACAGCTCTGGAATGCCAACAAAACAGGCCTGGAAAACACCATTCCTTGATTTTCTGTCCCCCACCCCACCCCCGCCCTTCACACCACCTCTGAAAAGCTGAAAGCAACACGCAGATGTAAGGGGCTGTTTTCCTGCTCGCAGCTCGACCCCCCTGTTCCCATGGCAGCCTGGCGCACTCCATGCGCTGTTCACACCGCATCTCGTCTGGTCTCTCGTCAGCCTCTCCCAACTGGGCTGTGAACGCTGGGCGGATGGGGTGGGCCTTCTTGCCTCCTGGCCACCTGGCTGAGCACCTGGCAGCCTCTAGGTGAGGGGGTGGGGCAGGGCAAAAGTGGAGAGGCTGGGAGAAGCCCCCAAGGGGAGGGCTGAGGGCCATGCGACCCAAAAGCGTTTACTGAGCACCTCCTGGGCACAGTCGCATGCATGGCTCTGGGGAAAAGACCAGATTTGTAAGATGCACTTTCATATCCATTATTTTCTCTTTAACATCCATTGTTTTTTAATTTCACATGCTGTGATAGTAACTTGTACACACTCAACCTTTTACCTGAGAAGAGGGTGGGTCTACAAGGTGCACGTGAGATATAGCAGAGGGACAGTGGCCTGGGTCACACATGCAATGTGTTTTGAGTCCTCAACCAGCCCCGGACCTTGGGGAGCTTCATCTCCTGGTTTATAATGGGGAGCAGGCTCTGCAACCACACCTTCTTACAATACCCTAGCCTGGCCTGAAACCTCTCACTGCAGCATTGTTTTGGCAAACAAGAAGTGTGTGCAGGTGCCTTGAGTCTGAGGGCAGACTCAGGCCTCGACCATCTCATCCCCAGGTCCATAGAGCATCCTACAGGGCCTAGCCAGAGTCAGGCAGTGAAGAAATGCAGGAGCAGGACAGCCTGGATGGGGACAGTGTCCTGGGAGCGTGTGGCTGGGTGGACAGTGGTTGAAGTCAAAACAGGGAACCACAGCCTTGAAGGGACTGAGATCATAGAGGGGCTCTGCCCTGGCTGCATCCCCTGACCTGGCTTTGGCCTGCCAGCTCTATGGAACCCCAGCCTGGTCTTTATCTCCAGGGGCTTTTGCTCTGCCTGGAGCCCCACAGCCCAGCATCCACTTCTTTAGACCTGTTCTCTGTCCCCTGCCACACCCTGCAGTTCTCTTCTCTTCCCTGCCATCCTGGGGGACTCCTCTAAAGGCAATCTCCTGGTTTCTCTCCTCCTGGTGTGTCTGTTTCATTCCCCATACGCAAGCACCCAGCATTGCTACACTGCAGGAGAGAATCTGGAAATTATGAATGAACAGCAGTTGGGAAGAGAAGCTGCTGGTAGCTCCATGTTTCTGCTGACCTGACCTCAGGAGATGGGGACACAGGCCACGGAAGTGATGCAGGAGGGAGATGGATACCCACTCCCACCCCAGGGAAAGCTATTTGAGTTCCTTCCCTGTCGACAGAAACTCCAAAATATCAATAGCCAGGAAAATCAAGAGAGGATTTTCTCTTGATTTTTTTACCTGGGCCCAGTCTAGGTAAAAGATAAGAAACCACATATTTCTCATTTTCCAAGTCAAGGAAACTGTCCCAACCAGAAAGTTTCTTGGAAGTCAAAAAGGGAGGGGGCGCCACCCCATAGTAAGTGATGTCAACTACCCATAGGCCTCTTCGATGAAATCCATCTTGACAGACGTGCATGCACACATGGGAGGATCCTGAGATAAACCAAATACTGATTCAGAACCAGGAAAATCAAAATGATTGGCCAGAGGAAACCCAGAAGAAGTGCTGCATATAAGTGATTCAGACTACCANACCACCAGGGAAGTCCCCCTCCGCTCTTTCACAGAAGGTCATTCTGTATACAGTTTTGTTTGTTATAATTACCGTGTGTGCAGGCAGGTTTCTTACCGCTAGTGCCATCTGGGAAGCCCAAGGAATGTCCACAAACAGTGGCTTGAAACAGCACACATTTATTATCTGAGGTTTCTGGGGGCAGTCTCACTGGGTCCGCTACTCAGGGACTTGCAGGCTGTGTTCAAGGAGTAGGCAGGGGTGTGTTCTTATCTAGAGCCTTGACTGAGGCTGGCCTCAGAGCCTTGGCCCATGCTGTCAACTTGCCTCAGGGTCCCACAGACTCATTCTGGTTGCTGGCAGAGCTCAGCTCCTTAGTTGTAAGACTAACGTCCTTGTTTTCATGCTGGCTGGCTGAAAGCATTCCTCTAGGCTCCTCAAGGTTGCCCCCACTTCCTTGCCAATGACCCCCTCCCCACATGGCAGCTTCCTTCCTCAGAGTCGGCATTAATCACTGTGCCATAGAATGTAATTTATCAAAGGAGTGACAGCCTGTCACCATTGCCGTAGCCTATTAGTTACAGGCAAGCCCCAGCTTCTGTCTACACCCAGTGAACGAGTGGGTGAGTGGGTGGGTGGGATTATACAGTCTGTGATTCATTGGGGGTCACCTTAGGGTGTCTGTGCCACACCTGTCCCCTCTGTTATCTGTTGGGTGATAAGCAAATTTATATCTTTTCCACTTATGCATGCTATTTGCCTTTTCCCCGGACGCTCAGGAAGTATTTGCTTATCACCAGATAATTCCATAATATTATGGCAATGTTGCAACTGGTTTCCTTTCAGGCAGTGGAAGAGATGGACTCACTACCAGAAGCCTTTAAACTCTTCAGATTCACTGCTCAGGTGGTAATGCACTTGCCATATCAATTCAGCCATTTATTGGCTTATATTTCTTGAGCACCTGAAGTGTGCTTAGCATTGTTATAAAGATAATGCTAGTCTCTATCTAGGAAGCCAATTTCTTTACTTCCTTCTTTTCCTCTGTTGAGTAAAAGCCAATTTCTTCATTTTCAGTTGAGATATCTCTTTAACCGCGGACCACAGAAAACCCAAAAAACAGTGACTTAAATAAGTAAGGGGTATATTTTAATCACCCAACAAAAAGCCCAGGGCTAGAAAATCTAAGGTTAATGCAGTTGCTCAAAGCACCTCCTTGCTCCAGCATTTAACTTCAGTCCTCATGGTCACAAGACTGCTGCCACAGCACCAGCCATAGCACCATATTTCACACAGGAAGAAGCAGGTAAGAGAAGGAGACATGCCTTTTTATTCTGGAAGGACCACCTGTCCTCAGGATTTCCACTTCCATCACGTGGACCAGAATTTGACCACGTGGTCACCACTAACTCTGAGAGATCTGGGGGAGGTGACTTTTTTTAGCTGGGCACATTGTCATCAGGAACAAAATTAAAGTTCCATTACTAGAAAGATGAGAAATGGATTGGGGGTTGGTCATCTGCAGAACCACTTGGGGCCCCAGACCAAATCTCCAAGGCCTCTCAAAGCTCAGGAAACACGTCTACAGTTTCCTGCAATGACAGAGGCCAGTTCCTCCTGGGTCTTCATCAACAGCCTATGCTGACCCAGGGGTTCCTGCTTTATTTTTCAGGAGAGCATTATCCGAGCAAC
This sequence comes from Neotragus moschatus, assembly GCA_006410615.1. Taxonomy (NCBI): domain Eukaryota; kingdom Metazoa; phylum Chordata; class Mammalia; order Artiodactyla; family Bovidae; genus Neotragus; species Neotragus moschatus. The sequence goes on along the minus strand of SJYA01000293.1, from coordinate 687,051 downwards.
AGTTGTTGTTCGGTTGCTAAGTCATGTTTGACTCTTTGCAACCCCATGAACTGCAGCATGCCAGTCTTCTTTGTCCTTCACTATCTCTCTGAGTTTACTCAGACTCACGTCCATTGAGTCAGTGATGCCATCCGACTCTCTCATCCTCTGTCGATTCCTTCTCCTCCTGCCCCCAATCTTTCCCAGCATCAGGGTCTTTTCCAATGAGTTGGCTCTTCACATCAGGTGGCCAAAGTACTGTAGCTTCAGCTTCAGCATCAGTCCTTTCAATGGATATTCAGGGTTAATTTCCTTTAGGATTGATTGGTTTGATCTCCTAGCTGTCCATGGAACTCTTAAGAGTCTTCTCCAACACCACAGTTGAAAAGCATCAATTCTTCGGCCCTCAGCCTTCTTTATGGCCCAACTCTCACATCCATAGATGACTACTGGAAAAACCATATCTTTAACTATATGGACCTTTGTTGGCAAAATGGTGTCTCTGCTTTTTAATAGACTGTCTAGACTTGTCATAGCTCTTCTTCCAAGGAGCAAGTGTCTTTTAATTTCATGGCTGCAGTCAGCAGCCACATTGATTTTAGAGACCAAGAAAATGAAATTTGACACTGTTTCCACATTTTTTCCCATCTACTTGCCATGAAGTGATAGGACCGGTGCCATGATCTTCTTTTTCTGAATGCTGAGTTTTAAGCCAGCTTTTTCACTCTCCTCTTTCATCTTCATCAGTAGGCTCTTTACTTCCTCTTCACTTTCTGCCATTAAAATGGTATCTGCATATCTGAGGTTGTTGATCTTTGGCAGTCTTGATTCCAACAACAGCTGCCATAAAATGGAGCTCATGGCTCTTCTACCCCAGGAGTCCTGCCGTCCNTTTTTCACTCTCCTCTTTCATCTTCATCAGTAGGCTCTTTACTTCCTCTTCACTTTCTGCCATTAAAATGGTATCTGCATATCTGAGGTTGTTGATCTTTGGCAGTCTTGATTCCAACAACAGCTGCCATAAAATGGAGCTCATGGCTCTTCTACCCCAGGAGTCCTGCCGTCCGTGCTCTCTGGAGGCAGGAGAGGTCTCTGTGTCAGCAGTGCTTAGAGGAGAGGTCTCTTTTCCTTCTCTTTTGAAAAACATGCAGAATGTAAGGGAATTCCATGCAGGCCCAGTCTGCCCCCAGAGCAGACTTGCCCACCTCACTCTGCCCTGTGTCCCCGAGGGTGACCCCATTGTGTCCCCAGGCTTCATTGTGATTGCAGCTCGGGCAGCAGGGTGACGGGTAGCAGGAATGGTCTTTCTTTTCCCTTTCTGCCTCAGGTCCTGTCCCCACCATAGCTCCACCACCCGCCAAAAGGCCTGATGATTTTCTACTTTGCTGAGTGATCCCAGCCTCTGGGCCCAGTGACACCGCCGTCTTGTGTCACTCTCTAGCTCAGGGTGGCAGCTCTCCACACTGATTTTGGTTCTCTGCCGGCTTCCTCAGGCTTCCATCGCCTGTGTGACCAATACTCAGCCTCAAAGTCCCACTGCTTTAAATATTCAAGTGGCTAGATCTTGACTCAGATAACTAGTACAGTAAACACCCAAATAACCATCACTTAGGTTTGACGAAGATTGCAGTTCTGCCAGACTTGTTTCGTCTATTTTTGGTTTTGTGGGGAAAAAAATCCCAGGCCTGCTGATGTTGCTTAAATGAGTTCAGTATATATCTCTAAAGAATAAGGATGTTTTCTTACATAACAAGTATATTTAAACAGCTCCTACCTGTGTTCACATGTGAACGTGCTCAGTCACTCAGTCATGTCTGACTCTTTACAACCCCGTGGACTGTAGTCTGCCAGGCTCCCCTGTCCATGGGATTTCCCAGGCAAGAATACTGGAGCAGTTGCCATTTCCTNGTATATTTAAACAGCTCCTACCTGTGTTCACATGTGAACGTGCTCAGTCACTCAGTCATGTCTGACTCTTTACAACCCCGTGGACTGTAGTCTGCCAGGCTCCCCTGTCCATGGGATTTCCCAGGCAAGAATACTGGAGCAGTTGCCATTTCCTTCTCCAAGGGATCCTCCAGACCCAGAGATCAAACCCGAGTCTCCTGCATTAGCAGGCAGATTCCTTACCACTGATCCACCTGGGAAGTCCAACATACCTAACAAAACGAGCGAAAGTTCCTTGTGGTCATGTACCACCCAATCCACAGTCATATTCTCCCAGTTCTGAAGTTGACTGTTTTACCATTGGGCTTGTTTGAATTAATGTTTAAACAAGGCCACACATTGCATTTGGTACATGTGTTTCTCGAGTATCTTTTTTTCTGAGTGTCTTTTAATCTGATCAGTCCTCCCATCACAAGATGCACACACAGAGACTTTCCTGGTGGTCCGGAGATTAGGACTTGGTGCTTCCATTGACAGGGTCCTGTTTCAATCCCTAGTTGGAGAACTAAGACCCACATGCCATGCAACATGGTTAAAACCAAAAACCTGTCATACACACTCAGGGTAGGGGGCACTGCCATACTTAGCCCCTAGCTCACCCTAGTTGTACCCTCTCTCCCTCATAGAGTCCCTTACACAGATGCTTTCTTTCCCAGGACATCTCTGGATGCCACAGCTAGGTTTTGAACTCTGCCCCCACCCTGTCAACATGCTACAGACAGTAAGGAGTGCGTTGTCTGTAAAGGATTTAGAAACAAATAGTAAAACCATTTGCTATGGACTGAATTGTGTCCCTCCCCACCAGATTTCTAAATTGAAGCCCTTATCTCCAATATGATGGTACTTGGAGGTGGGGCCTTTGGGTGATTAGGTTTTGATGAGGTCACGAGGGTGGGGAACCCAAATGGGATGAGTGTCCTTCTAAGAAGAGGTGGCAGAGAGCTTGTTTCCCTCTCTCAGTCTCTGTCTCTCCTCTTCCCCTGCAGTCATCTGCAAGCCAGAAGAAGGAACTGAATCTGATGGCTCCTTGACCTTGGACTTCCAGCCTCCAGCACTATGAGAAGTAAATGTCTTTACTTAAGCCCCCCAACCTGTGCTATTTTGTTACAGCAGCCCAAGCTAAGACACCACTAAAAGTCAGTCAACTCTGTTACCAGCATGCACCCGCAGTTCTAAAGAATGTCAGTGATAAAATGCTCCTTCCTGCAGCCTAGAGCACTCCCATCAACCACTCCGTGTCTTGTCATTATGACAAAAAGATCTTACTGCAATCATCAAGGAAGCAGGGGTTAGTGTGTTGAATAAGTGACTAAAATGTCCGAAGGTAGATCTGATGAGGATATGTACCACAAATTGGGCTTCCCTGGTAACTCAGCTGGTAATGAATCAGCCTGCAATGCAGGAGACCCCAGTTAGACTCCTGGGTGGGGAAGATCCCCTGGAGAAGGGAAAGGCTACCACTCCAGTATTCTGACCTGGAGAATTTCTTGGACTATATAGTCCATGGGGTCACAAAGAGTCGACACAACTGAGCGACTTTCACTTTCGCTTTCCTTCACCACAAGTTAGTGTTTATGTAAAGGCTAAAACACAAAATAATACTACACATTATTAATATTACATATTAATAATACATATGTAACCAAAGTGTAAAGACTTTCCTAGAAATACCAGACACCAAATTTAAGACAGTGGTTTTCTCTGGGAGAGATCGTAGGAGAAAGAAATAAAAGAGGTCCATAGACATAAAGGTAGATTGGGCTTCCCTGGTTGCCAGATTATAAAAACTGTGCCTGCAACACAGGAGACCCGGATCCAATCCCTGGGTCAAGACGACGCCCTGGAGAAGGGAACGGCAACTCACTCCAGTATTCTTGCCCGTAGATTTCCATGGACAGAGGAGCCTGGTGGGCTCTAGTCCATGGAGTCACAGAGTGGGACATGACTGTGTGACTAACACATTCACTTTCATAGTTGATATATATATATAGACATATATCTGTTCTTTTTCAGATTCTTTTCCCTTATAGTTTATAAGATATTGAATATAGTTTCCTGTGCTATATAGTAGGTCCTCATTTATCTATTTTACACATAGTGGTATGTATATTTTAATCCCAGTCTTCTAATTTATCCCTCCCCCCCAGCCCCTTTTTCTGCTTTGGTAACCATACGTTTGTTTTCTGTGTATGTGAGTCTTTTTCCATTTTGGATAAAAGCTCATTTGTATCTTTTTTTTTTTNCAAGTGGGACTAGTGGAACCAGCAGAGCTTCCCTGCTGGCTCAGCAGTAAAGAATCCGCCTGCAATGCAGGAGACGCGGGTTTGATCCCTGGTTCAGGAAGATCCCCTGGAGAAGGGAAAGGCTACCCACTCCAGTATTCTTGCCTGGGAAATCCCATGGACAGAGGAGGCTGGCGGGCTGCAGTCCATGGTGTTGCAAAGAGTCAGGCATGACTTAGTGACTAATCAACAACAGCAGGTGCAACCAGCAAGCCCACCACGGCCCCCGGCAGGGAGAGGTCGGGCCCAGATAGCTAAGAGGCCCCACAGACCTGTGAACTGGGCATGCGCTTTGGATGAAGATGGAGCTGGTTTTGAGTCACCTCTGCTGATTAATAACTGGGCTAGTTCCTTAACTTCTCTGAGCCTCTGACAAATGAGGATGATTCTAATACCTCACAGGTGACATACAAGCACAAAGAAGACAATGCATTAGAAGGACCTAGTAAAGGCTCTTGTGTCTGTAGCAAGCCATCATTTATCACTGTAGCAGCTCAGGAGACGGGGCAGGGGTGGCCCTAGCACTTTGAGGAACTGGGATACTCCACTGGGGGAGGGACTCTGGACTCTGAGGAAGAGTTCAGCCACAGCCTGATGAACTGGAGGCAGTGAGGGGGCCCTGGGCTCTTAGCCCCACCCCTGTCCCTTAGGCAGCAGCAGTGGCAGCTGCTGTGGCTCCACCCCTGACCTAGGGGAGCAGGGCCTTAGGGGGGCCCTCCACGGCCACTGCAGGTAACCCCATTATTGAAAGGGCTGGACTCAGCAGTGTGCAACTATAACACAGGCTGCACTCTGCAATCATCTTTGCATCCCCAGGGACCATCTCCTGAACCTCCCATTGTGTGTCTGGGCCTTTTCAAATCTCCTTTCAGTGACTAAAATCTATCAACCAGTGTGATAATCAAACTCAAAACTGCATTAGATTTAAACTCTGTGCTGTCCTGCTGCTGCAGGCTGAGGCCTACTTCAGGCTTAGAAGCTGCTGTGGCAAGGGTAGGGGGTCTGTGTCATCCACTTCTCTCTTCCAGCTCCATCCCAACCAGGCTCCATCCCAGACTCCTTCACCGGGTTTCAGACCACCTGAGGTCAGATTCCACAGACAAAGGGCCTGGGAACTCTGGTTGAGTCCCCTGGGTGTCTGATTCACTGGACCTCCCTCTGGCCCAGAACTATGGCTCCAGAGTGGAACCTCAAAGCCTTTTGCCCTTTTCTGGAGGGGAAAGAAATGTGCCAGAACCCTCTCCCAAGAATCTGGTACCCGATTGTCTTTATCTGCCCGAGGCTGCAGAATTTCCAGTATGCAGGCTTTCAGCACTAGAACTGGGACAGCCCCAGGCAAACCAGGAGGCACTGGTCACCTTACTCAGGGGGGTGCACATGCCATACTCCTCAGCTCCCTCCAAAGGAACCATTTCCTCAAGACTCTTCAGCCTGGGGTGACCAGTGCGTTAGAACTGACAGACCAACTTTATGGTCTCTCAGCAGGTTCAGTATAGTGGGTCTACCTTGCTCTAAGGTGTAGATCCTTGGCATTTTCTAAGTAGTTGCCTTGGATACCTCTGCCTAAATGGGAACCCATCCTCCCAAATGGATCAGAGAAATTTCCAGTGCTGCAGTGAGTCCTGAACTAAAGAGATCCACCTCCTCCCCCCATCCCCCACTGGTGCTTAAGGACACCTGGGATTTGCAGTAGGGATTTTCAGAGAGGGATTTTCAAGAGAGAAATTGTGCAACAGGATGTAGATTGTGGCCTGGTTCAAATTTTAGCTCATCCTTTAATTACCTTGGGCTGTGTTACCTCAAACAAGTTGTTTAGCATCTCTGTGCCTCAATTTCCTCACCTGTGCAATGGGTTGACAATGGTCCGTACCTCCTAGAAGACCTTAAGGATGATGAGTTAACCCACGTAGTGCAGTGTCTGGGCCATAGAAATTGCATAATAAATGTGAATTCTATCAACATTATTACAGCAATCTGGGATTGGGTAATAAAAACTATTAAAAGTTGCAGGCGTATTTTCCTAAGCTATTTTCTCTACTTGAAAGCAGATTAATGAGTCAGTGTTGCAGAGGCTCCAGGGAAAGGGCACATATGCATCCACCACTTGGGAGAGTTTTACAGTCTCTTCGGAAGATCGTTTAGCAATAAGTTTCAAGAGCCCTAAAAATGCCTTTGACCCAACAATTCTGCTTCTAGGAATTTATTCTGAGGAAACAAAGAACTGGCTAAAGATTAATGTGCGTTATTATTCACTGCAAATATACTTAACATAGGAAACGCTTGGAAAGAATCCAAACATTTTTTCAAATTGGGTTATAGTTGCTTTACCACGTTGTGTTTGTTTCTGCTGTACAAGGAAGTGAATCAGCTATGTGCATCCATCTGTCCCTCCCTCGTGGACCTCCCGCCCCCCACCTCCACCCGCTCTGTCTAGGTCATCAGAGAGCACAGAGCTCAGCTTCCTGTGCTTTATAGCAGGCTCCCACTAGTTATCTATTTCACACGTGGCAGTGTGTGTGTGTGTCATTCCCACCCTCCCCTTTCCCCCGGCCCCGTGTCTGCATGTCTGTTCTCCACACTGGCATTTCTGTTCCTGCTCTGCAAATGAGTTCCTCTGTACCATTTTTTAAGGTTCCACATGTATGTGTTAATATACAATGTTTGTTTTTCTCTTTCTGACTTACTTCACTGTGAATGACAGATTCTAGGTCCATTCATGTCTCTACAAATGACCCAATTTCATCCCTTTTTATGGCTAAGTAATTCCATTGTATATATGTACCACATCTTCTTTATCCATTCATCTGTTGATGGACTATTAAAAGTGATATCATAGATCTATATTTATTAACATGGGAAGATGTTCACAATATGTATAGTGTATATATTTATAGAACATACATTTTAAAATGTATTTTATACAGTATAAAATAGTGTATATTCTAAAGTTTTTCAGAGCATGGGTATTATTAAAGTCCACCTGAAATGAGAATGTATACATAGTTTTGTAACTTGCTTCCTTTTAGCTTAACATTATATAAGCACTATTTTGCACTGTATAACAAAGCTGCTACAAACTTCAACAGTAATGATACTCATCAAATTGATGTTTCATGATTTAGATAATCAGTCATTTGTTATTAGAGCAAGTTATTCCAAATGTTTTTTTGTTAGGTATATATTGTTAATATTTGGGGCATAATATTTTTTGTTCATTTTCAGAAGTAGTATTTTCTTAAGAGCAACACCCCAAAGTCAAAGCAAAGTGTGTTTGAGAGGCATATACATATTTTTAAGGTTTTCAATATATACTGCTTTCCAAATCCTTTATCCCAATTCACACCAAGCCTTGGTGTGAAGTCTATGCTTTCCATTTAATATAGCTTTCCCACTCTTCTCTGTAAAGAAAGGAGATTGTGCTTCACACATAATGCTTTCCAAAGCTTTCCTTTGAGCAGATCACCCTGAGAGTGATGCTTCTGTCATGATGAGCTCTGGTAGTTCACAATGAAACTGTGCACCAAGTTACCACAGATACAGAAAAAAAAGAATATTTCATGGTAACCAAACCCCTACACATATTCACCAACAGATCGGTCTATAAAGAAGAGTAATTGATTAGGCAGTATTAATTCAACAGAAATTTCAGCAAGTTTTAAGTGCTTTAACAAAAATTTTTTTTTCAGTTCAAACTATCTTAAGTGCTTTTGAATTGTTCTTGAGGAAGCCTTTATTTCTGATTAATTTTGTATTTTTTTTAGAATTCTGTAAAATTTTTTTAATCAATCCTTTTATTATTGTATTATCCTTTTTATTTTATTTTAAATTTTCTTTATTATCCTTTTTATTGATTTATTGATTGGCCATACTAAATGGCTTGTGGGATCTTAGTTTCCCAACCAAGGACTGAACCCATGCCCTTGGCAGTGAAAGTGCTGTCTTAAACACTGAAGAGCCAGGGAATTCCCTCAGGTTTCTTGATTATATAAAATTCAAATGTATTTAGAAAAAATCTTAGTGGAAGCTTCAGACAAAAACTGACTGGAAGAAGCTTCAAAATGTCAAAAACTCTCTTGTTCTATCACAACAGAAGCTAAAAGAGTCTACTTGATAAAAGCATGAAATTAAGGGAAGGAGTCATAAAAAATCACAACTAAGAATATATAAATCATGAAAATGACAAGTTTATAAGAATCAGATCAGTTCAGAAGCAGTACTTCATTAAGGGGAAAAGATGTGTTTTGACCATAAAAAATGATTTGAATTAATCCCAATTTAATGAAGAAAAATGAATCATATGAATATATTTTTAAAAGATTTGCATTCTTTGTGATTTGACCACAAAATATTGACATCAACAGACTCATAACAGGCTGCTACTAAAAGTACGTTGCTCAGCTGGTCAAGAATCTGCCTGCAATGTGGGAGACCTCAGTTCGATCCCTGGGTTGGGAAGATTCCTTGAAGAAGGAAATAGCAGCCCACTCCAGTATTCTTGTCTAGAGAATTCCCATGAACTATGCAAAGAGTCAGACACAACTGAGCAAGTTTCACCTAAAAGGACATTGACCAAACAATGTAGAAAAATAATCTAGCAAAAAAAAAAAGATTATATATAGTGTATTATAGCAATTTGTCCTTCAGTTAAACACTACAAATACTGTGTTATTTTCCTGGATGTTGTNTAGAGAATTCCCATGAACTATGCAAAGAGTCAGACACAACTGAGCAAGTTTCACCTAAAAGGACATTGACCAAACAATGTAGAAAAATAATCTAGCAAAAAAAAAAAGATTATATATAGTGTATTATAGCAATTTGTCCTTCAGTTAAACACTACAAATACTGTGTTATTTTCCTGGATGTTGTGGGGGTTTTTGGTATCTATTAGTTTAAATTTAATAAATAAAATTTCAATTAAAAAATTTTGTAATCTGTTTTGATTTCCCCAAAAGTAATGTTTATGCGTAATTTTGACTTCACCATTTGATATTCTTTTCTCAGAAAGGGTTCCAGTTTATATAAGCCTTAGGTTCCCTAAACCATGGTTCTGCCCCGGATGAGAGTATATGTGCGTGTGTGCTAAGTCATTTCAGTCTTGTCTGACTCTGCGACCCGGTGGACTATATAGCCTGCCAGACTCCTCTGTCCACGGGATTCTCCAGGCAAGAATACCAGAACAGGTTGTCATGCCCTCCTCCAGGGGATCTTCCCCACCCAGGTATTAAACTCATGTCTCTTCTGTCTCCTGCATTGACAGGCAGGTTTTTTACCCCTAGCTCCACCTGGGAAGCCCTGGCTGAGAGCATACATGCTTGGAAACATTCTCAGAGATGATTTCAGATCCAGAGCTCACCTCTATCATCGCACCTGGTGTGTTTTGTAACAAGAAGGCTTAGCACAGCCAAAGAACCTTTGGGAAGGAGTATACAACCCTAGGAAAACTCTCTGTAGCTTCTATGGGTGAAAAAAATGGGTCAATTCACTGAATTTTTTGCATTCAACACTCAAACATTTACTGAAGATCTTCTGCATACACCAGGCACTGCAGATGAATAAGAGGACACAAGTGAGAGAGATGGATGCAAAGGAGAAATCCATTTCGAGCCGGCACACCCAGCAGGGCACAACCACAAGGCAACGCTAGTCTTTCAGTCACTGTCATTCAATCTGGCTCCGGGGTCCACTTCCTTCCCCTTCCCTGCATGATGTCTCAGGCAGGCCGCATCTCTAGGTCCCTTTAAGTCACAGGAACAGTGACTGTTTGGAAGTCTGATCCAGGTGATAATCGAAATGCCCAATTTCACTCCAAGTGTTTCTGTCCACTCGTTCTGTGGTGGTGGAAGGGAGAGGTTGGGAGATATCTCCAGGGACTCTCCCTCCCTTCTTCCATCTCCCACTCATCAGCCAGAGTAACTGATGAGAAATTTGGAAGGGGAGGGGTAAGGAACAAGGATGAAGGAGCAACAAGAATCTTATTTGATTGCTTCCATAGTGATCTGACATTGGGGTCCAAACTACCATTTGGGCCACTTCTGTGGATTTCTTTGAGAACCCACAAGGATTTCTGCTGCAAAGCTTCTGATTCAGGGTTGCCAGGTAAAATACAAAATGCCTAATTAAATTTGAAGCTCAGATAAACAATTAATACTTTTTTTAAAGTGTATCTCTATTTGAGATATTACATGTGACACACTGGAAACATCCGAGAACCCATTCATTGTTTACCTGAAATTCAAATTTAAATGGTCACCTTGTATTTGTATTTGTTAATTCTGGTAGTTTTCACTGTGAGGTTAGGGTATGTGTGTTGGGGAAGGGGTTGCAGTAGCCCTCAGCCTCTGGTTTTCCAGCGGTCTATTTCCCTCTGCTGAGTCCCTTTGTCAGCCCTCCCCAGGCAGCTCTCTTGGGTGGGGTCCCTTTCAAGGAGGCTCCAGGAAGTCTCCCCAGCTCATGAGCCTCATCAGATCCATGGAAACCACACACTGCCTTTGGGGACAGGGTTGCACTGGCCCCCACTTCTCCAACCCATCCTTACATTTCCCCAGACACTTACAGATACAAGGAACGCCCCTCTTGAAGTTGTTCTGGCTCACCTGGAAGTGAGGGGAGGCTGCTGTTCCCCCTCCCCAAGGGAAGGGCAACAGGGATGTGTGGACCCAACGTCCAGCCAACCCTCTCTCTCCAGAGAAACCCTCTGACTTGTCCTTCAGAGGCTGGAAGTGGGGAAGGGCTGAAGCTGACAGAGGAAGTTTCACCTTCTCCAAGCTTGACCTACGTGGGGTCTTGGCACCTCACTTGGAGATGGGGCTTCTTTGACTTTGAGGCCTCTGCTGAAACTTCTATGTCACAGGGAAAAAGCCCAGTCCATATAACATCCAGTTATATGACCGTCTTATGAGTGACGAGCAAATGGGGTACAGTGGGAGCTGGGGAAGAACTCATTTAGCTAAGTCTAGGGCAATCAGGAAGGGCTTCCTGGAAGAGGAGCCCCCCAGCAGGCCCTCATCCAGTGCAGCTCAAACTTTAAAGTGCCTGTGATCCCTGAGACTGAAAAAAAAGCAGATTTGAACAGATATACACCCTATATATAAAATAAATAAACAACAGGATTCACTGTTGTTTTACTGTAGCACAGGGAACTACGTTCAATATCTTGTAACAACCTATAGTAGAAAATAACCTGAAGCTGTACAGCTGAAACTAACACAGTATTGTAAATAAAAAAAAAAAAATTTAAGAGCAGATCTGACTTGAATAGGTCTGGAGTGGGGCCTGAAACTCTACATTTCCTGCAACTCAGATGCACTCTGAGCAGAGAGGGGATTGCTCAGCTTCTGATGGGGAGGGCTGGCACTGCAGGCAGAATGGCAAGTGTGAACACAGAGGAGGAGTTCAGGGTGGGTCAACGTGTCTTTGTAGATCCAGCCTGGAGGTCAGAGGCTGAAAGGGACCCACCCACACTGGTGAGAGGGGGATGCTCGGAAGGTCCAGAAGGGTCCTGACTATACCTGGCAAGGCTAGAACAGGACAAGCAGGCTGAGTGGGTTCTAACTGTTAGATCCTGTAAAAAACCACTTTATGAGCAAGCCTGCATAATTGCATTTCACAAAGCTGTGTGAGCATTAATTATGCAGTGAATCTGATGGCTTGACCACAAAGTGCCTGGAACACATGCATTCAAGTCTTACTTTGCCCAGTGCCAGCTGGCCCTGGCTCACTGTAGCTCACATACCTCTGTACCTCTCAACTTGCACAGGAGATGTGAGTCACCTGCAAAAGGTCTACCATAGCAGTGTGACTTCTAGCAGAGGGTCAACAAATCATATTGCCTCACCTTGACTGTGGGAGGCAGACTGTGGATCCCTCACCAATGCGATGCAAAAGATATAAGAGTCGTGGTTTTGATCCCTGGGTTGGGAAGATCCCCTGAAGGGAGGACATGGCAACCCACTTCAGTATTCTTGCCTGGAGAATCCCATGGACAGAGGAGACTGGCGGGCTACGCCAATGGGTTCGCTAAGAGTCGAACATGACTGAAGCAACTTAGCACACACCTACAGATGTCCATGACATAATCTCCAGAACCTATGAGTGTTACCTCACATGGGAAAAGGGACTCTGCCAGTGTGATTAAGTTAAAGCTCTGAGGTGAGGAGAGTCACCTGGGTTATCCAGCTGAGCCCAATCTAATCACATGTGTCCTTAAAGGTGAAGAACAATTCCCAGCTGTGGACGAGGGGAGAGAGGTCAGGGAGATGGNCAACAGAGATATTTGGGGAGCTCCTGGTGGCTCAGATGGTAAAGAATCTGCCTGCAATGCAGGAAACCCAGGTTCAATCCCTGGATGGAGAAGATTCCCTGGAGGAGGGAATGGCTACCCACTGCAGTACTCTTGCCTAGAGAATTCCAAAGACAAAGGAGCCTGCTAGGCTACAGTCCATGGGTTCCCCAAAGAGTTAGACATAACTGAGTGACTAACACACTGGGAGTGTCTCAGGAGAACCCACCCCATAAGTGCCTGAGAGGCTCTCCATTCACATACCCATACCCCCAGGAAAGGTTAAATTCCAGGGTTCTCAAAGCTGCAAAACCTAAGAGCTATCAAAAAGGATCTGTCCCCTCTCAGATCCCCCTCCATCCCCACCCCTCCCCCTCCCAGCAGGATGACACCTGAAAGCAGATATGCCAGGAACCCAGGAACCCAAGCTTCAGGCCAGGCCAGGGGAACATAGCCACGCCAAGGGTGGGGATGCAGCACTAGGCCCTGGGCTGAGGTCTCACACATGCGCCCACCGAATCCACAGGCCTGCCCCAAGATGAGCTTCATCCCCATCCTCCTTTTACCAAGGTCACTCAGCTAGTGGCAGTAGGTGCTAGGGCCATGTGGTAAATGTCATGTTGACTACTTAGCATCTAGATATACTCTCTCTATATATATTTATTTATTTGACTATACCAGGTCTTTGGGGGCTTCCTTGGTGGCTCAGTGGTAAAGAATCTGCCTGTAATGCAGAAGATACAGATTCAGCCCCTGAGTCAGGAAGAGCCCGGGGAGGAGGGCCTGGCAACCCACTCCAGTATTCTTGCCTGGAGAATCCCATGGACAGAGGAGCCTGGCAGNTTGGGGGCTTCCTTGGTGGCTCAGTGGTAAAGAATCTGCCTGTAATGCAGAAGATACAGATTCAGCCCCTGAGTCAGGAAGAGCCCGGGGAGGAGGGCCTGGCAACCCACTCCAGTATTCTTGCCTGGAGAATCCCATGGACAGAGGAGCCTGGCAGGCTACAGTTCACAGGGTCACAGAGAGTCAGGCATGGCTGAAGCAACTAAGCAAGCAGGCATGTGCCAGGTCATTAGTTGAGGCTTGTAGAATGCTTATTTGCAGCATTTGGGATCTAGTTCCTTGACCAGGGATGAAACCTGGGCTGCATTGGAAGTGCAGAGTCTTAGCCACTGGACCAGGGAAGTCCCTGGATACATTTAATACTTATTCTATGCTTTCTTCTATAAGTTTTATAGTTCTCTTTTTAAATTTGTACTGTTGACATATATTAGTTTACCATGTTGTGTTCATTTCTGCTATACAGCGAAGTGATTCAGTTATATATTATATACATATATACATTCTTTTTCATATTCTTTTCCATGATGGTTTATCACAGGATATTGAATATAGTCCCCTGTGCTGTACTGTAGGATTTTGTTGTTTATCCATTATAAATATAACAGTTTGTATCTATTTACCCCATACTGCCAATCCATTCTTCCCCTACCCTCTCCCCCTTGACAACCACAGATCTGGTCTCTACCTCTGTGGGTCTATTCTGTTTCATAGATAAGTTCATTTTTCTCTTTTTTTTTGGCTGCCCTGTGTGGCTTGTGAGATCTTAGTCTCCAACCAGGGATTGAACCCAGCTTAGCAATGAAAGCTCAGAGTCCTAACCACTGAACTGCCAGGGGATTTCCTATGTCATATTTTAGATTCCATATATAATGATATCATATGATATTTTTTATTTCTCTATCTGATTTATTACACTTACTATGATAATCTCTAGATCCATCCATGTTGCTGCAGATGACATTATTTCATTCTTTTTATGGCTGAGTAGTATTCTGTTGTATATTTGTACCACATATTTACTCATTCATCAGTTAGTGGTCATTTAGATTGTATTCATGTCTTGTCTATTGTAAATAGCGCTGCTATGAACATAGGGGTGCATGTATCTTTTGTTTTTGTTTTTTTGGCTGGACTGGGTATTTGTTGCTGCAAGAGGGCTTTCTCTAGTTGCCATGTATAAGCTTCTCATTTTGGTGATTATCTGTGGAACACAGGCTCTAGGTGTGTGGGCTTCAGTAGTTGTGACACAAGGGCTTACTTGCTCTGTGGTTTGTGAAATCTTCCCAGACCAGGGATCGAACGCATGTTCCCTGCTTTGGCAGGTAGGCTCCTATCCACTGTAATACCAAGGAAGTCCTATATCTTTTTGAATTATAGTTTTGTCTGGATATATGCCCAAGAGTGAGATTGCTGCTGCTGCTAAGTCGCTCAGTTGTGTCCGACTCTGTGCGACCCCATAGATGGCAGCCCACCAGGCTCCCCCGTCCCTGGGATTCTCCAGGCAAGAACACTGGAGTGGGGTGCCATTGCCTTCTCCGAGTGAGATTGCTAGGTTATACGATAGTTCTATTTTTAGTTTTTTTTATGAACCTCCATATTGTTCTCTATAGTGGCTGTACTAGTTTACATTCTCATCAAGAGATAAGAGGGTTCTCTTTTATCCACATGCTCTCCAATATTTAGTATCTGTAGACTTTTTGATGATGACCATGCTGACTGGTGTAAGGTGGTACCTCATTGTAGTTTTGATTTGCATTTCTCTAATGATTAGCGATGATGAGCATCTTTTCATGTGCCTACTGGCCATCTGTATGTCTCCTTTGGAGAACTGTCTTTTTAGGTTTTCTGCTCATTTTTCAAATGGGTTGTTTTTTGCTATTGAATTATATAAGCTGTTTGTATATTTTAGAAATTAGGCCCTTGTCAGTTGTATCATTTTGGTTGTTCAAAACTTTGACCCTTGAGGGAGACAAGCCAGGACACAAGGTCTGTAAGAGGTTCTGTGAAGTGGCTTGAAGTGCTGCGACAAGCACATCCCCCTCCCCGACCAGGTAGCTGGTCCCCAGGCCACCTCTTGAGGTGCCTCTCCCCCTCTGGTCCAGCACCTCCCAGCACCCAGTGATTCTGTGAATTACGCATTGATCCTCATGTAAATTCTCTCCTGCTTAAGTTAACCAGAAATACTTTCTATTTGCATCTAAATCCCAGACTGCTACAATGCTGAATTCAAACCCTGGTATCTCTTCCTGAAAATCCCATGTGTTTTCTAAAATACCATTCATGATACCCTACTAAAGCTCATAGAAATAAGACATCACTGTTATTACAGTGCTTTACACTGGTCAATATTCTCATGAAATAAGTGATAGGGTGGTGGTAACTCTGGGAAAAAGCACGCTCAAACCAATTACAGCAAGTTTTGAAAGAGAAAGAGCTTCACAGGTCAGGAAAGCAACAATGTAAATAGGAACCACCCAGCTGGGTGGTGGGATTCTACCATCTGAATTCAGCCAGTTTTTAAAAACTTCCTTTATGGTTTGTGTATGGTCATTGTTATGGAACCTTGAATTTGTAAGCCAAAAAAGATCTTAAAAATCATTTAACTTATTCACATCATTCATAGTTAAGGAAGCTGGTACCAAGTTACAAGACTTAGGTCACCTTATACACCAAGGTAGTGACAGAACCAGGACTACCAGGCAGGGCATGGGGGTGGGGTCGGGTGGGTACTCTCCTCCTTGACACGTCACCATACTGGAAAGGGTGATGAAAATAACCCTGAAATTCAGAAGGTGATCCCCCATAAAGAGTGGAAAATAGAGTATTAGTTTAATTATCTGAGAAACCAAGTTGGACATTTGAGCACGTTACATTTATAATAAAAAATGAAACAATTTTTTTTTAAGATCTGATTTCTGAGGTATTATCCCCAGATCTGGGATTGATGTGGCTTGGAAAATACTTTTTACTATAGCTGATTTACAATGTTGTGTTAGTTTCAGATGTAGGGCGAAGTGATTCAGTTATATGCATAAACTTGTACACATAATGTGTAACTGAGCATATTTATATTCTTCTCCAGATTCTTTTCCCTCATAGGTTATTACAAAATATTGAGTATGGTTCCCCGTGCTATACAGTAGGTCCTTTTTAAAAATCTGTCTTTTACATAGTGATGTGTATCTGTCAATCCCAAACTCCTGATTTATCCCTCCCCTCACTTTTCCCCTTTCTTAACTACAAGTCTGCTCTCTGTGTCTGTTGAGTCTCTTTCTGTTTTGTGAATAAGTTCATTCCTATTATTTTTTCAGATTCCCATACAAATGAAATCTTTTAAATAAGTTCTCCATATGATTCTCATATGAAACCAGAATTGAGAACCCCTGGGTTAAAGCCTTAAGGGTCCCCACCAATGTATTAACTGGGAGAAGTGGTGTGATTTGCTGTTATTGTTGGATGAGTCACTCTCTCAGATTAGCTCCTGGGAGACAAGGAGGCTGACAAAATTTAACAGAAGACCTGCTTGATGTGTATTAGGGGACAGAAGTGAGTATCTCAAGAAGGGTACCTCAGGGACAGCTAGAAGGCCTGTATTAGTCAGCTAGGGCTGCCAGAGCAAACCATCACAGACTATTGTGGCCTGAACAACAGAAGCTTATTTTGTCACAGTTCTGGAGGTTGGAAGTCCCAGATCAAGATCCAACAGGGTTCGGTTTCTGCCAAGAGCTCTCGTCCTGGCTGGCAAATGGCTACTTCATTGTCACATGGCCTTTCCTCTGAGTGTGTGTGGACAGAGAGAGAACTCTCTGCCGTCTCTTCTTATGAGGACCCAAATCTTATGGGATCAGGGCCTCACCCTTAGCACCTCATTTTGCCCTAATTACTGCCTTAGAAGACCCATCTCCAAATACGTTCCCATGGGAGATTAGAGGTCCAACATGTGAATTCAGGTATTGGGGGACACGAAATTCAGCCCTTAGCAATACCCAAGAAGTGGAAAAGGGAGAAGAGGAAAACAGGCCAGCCCAGGGACAGCCGCAGAGGCCTCACTTGTCTCCAGAGCTGGCCCCATTTGCTCTAAGTCTTCTTTCCTCCCCACCACCAAGCAAGGACTTGTAACTTAGGAACCCGCAGGCAGTTAGGATATTTGTTTTATTTGGAAGCCCCCAAATTATGTTTAAAAATAATTCTGGGTTTCTTAAGAAAGACAGGTTGGGGAAAAACATCTGGAATGAAATATATCCACAGACCGTTTNTTTTTTTTTGGCTGCCCTGTGTGGCTTGTGAGATCTTAGTCTCCAACCAGGGATTGAACCCAGCTTAGCAATGAAAGCTCAGAGTCCTAACCACTGAACTGCCAGGGGATTTCCTATGTCATATTTTAGATTCCATATATAATGATATCATATGATATTTTTTATTTCTCTATCTGATTTATTACACTTACTATGATAATCTCTAGATCCATCCATGTTGCTGCAGATGACATTATTTCATTCTTTTTATGGCTGAGTAGTATTCTGTTGTATATTTGTACCACATATTTACTCATTCATCAGTTAGTGGTCATTTAGATTGTATTCATGTCTTGTCTATTGTAAATAGCGCTGCTATGAACATAGGGGTGCATGTATCTTTTGTTTTTGTTTTTTTGGCTGGACTGGGTATTTGTTGCTGCAAGAGGGCTTTCTCTAGTTGCCATGTATAAGCTTCTCATTTTGGTGATTATCTGTGGAACACAGGCTCTAGGTGT
Organism: Neotragus moschatus; assembly: GCA_006410615.1. Lineage (NCBI taxonomy): Eukaryota > Metazoa > Chordata > Mammalia > Artiodactyla > Bovidae > Neotragus > Neotragus moschatus. The sequence continues at coordinate 668,966 of SJYA01000293.1, read as the reverse complement.
GTGGGCTTCAGTAGTTGTGACACAAGGGCTTACTTGCTCTGTGGTTTGTGAAATCTTCCCAGACCAGGGATCGAACGCATGTTCCCTGCTTTGGCAGGTAGGCTCCTATCCACTGTAATACCAAGGAAGTCCTATATCTTTTTGAATTATAGTTTTGTCTGGATATATGCCCAAGAGTGAGATTGCTGCTGCTGCTAAGTCGCTCAGTTGTGTCCGACTCTGTGCGACCCCATAGATGGCAGCCCACCAGGCTCCCCCGTCCCTGGGATTCTCCAGGCAAGAACACTGGAGTGGGGTGCCATTGCCTTCTCCGAGTGAGATTGCTAGGTTATACGATAGTTCTATTTTTAGTTTTTTTTATGAACCTCCATATTGTTCTCTATAGTGGCTGTACTAGTTTACATTCTCATCAAGAGATAAGAGGGTTCTCTTTTATCCACATGCTCTCCAATATTTAGTATCTGTAGACTTTTTGATGATGACTATGCTGACTGGTGTAAGGTGGTACCTCATTGTAGTTTTGATTTGCATTTCTCTAATGATTAGCGATGATGAGCATCTTTTCATGTGCCTACTGGCCATCTGTATGTCTCCTTTGGAGAACTGTCTTTTTAGGTTTTCTGCTCATTTTTCAAATGGGTTGTTTTTTGCTATTGAATTATATAAGCTGTTTGTATATTTTAGAAATTAGGCCCTTGTCAGTTGTATCATTTTGGTTGTTCAAAACTTTGACCCTTGAGGGAGACAAGCCAGGACACAAGGTCTGTAAGAGGTTCTGTGAAGTGGCTTGAAGTGCTGCGACAAGCACATCCCCCTCCCCGACCAGGTAGCTGGTCCCCAGGCCACCTCTTGAGGTGCCTCTCCCCCTCTGGTCCAGCACCTCCCAGCACCCAGTGATTCTGTGAATTACGCATTGATCCTCATGTAAATTCTCTCCTGCTTAAGTTAACCAGAAATACTTTCTATTTGCATCTAAATCCCAGACTGCTACAATGCTGAATTCAAACCCTGGTATCTCTTCCTGAAAATCCCATGTGTTTTCTAAAATACCATTCATGATACCCTACTAAAGCTCATAGAAATAAGACATCACTGTTATTACAGTGCTTTACACTGGTCAATATTCTCATGAAATAAGTGATAGGGTGGTGGTAACTCTGGGAAAAAGCACGCTCAAACCAATTACAGCAAGTTTTGAAAGAGAAAGAGCTTCACAGGTCAGGAAAGCAACAGTGTAAATAGGAACCACCCAGCTGGGTGGTGGGATTCTACCATCTGAATTCAGCTGTAGTTTTTAAAAACTTCCTTTATGGTTTGTGTATGGTCATTGTTATGGAACCTTGAATTTGTAAGCCAAAAAAGATCTTAAAAATCATTTAACTTATTCACATCATTCATAGTTAAGGAAGCTGGTACCAAGTTACAAGACTTAGGTCACCTTATACACCAAGGTAGTGACAGAACCAGGACTACCAGGCAGGGCATGGGGGTGGGGTCGGGTGGGTACTCTCCTCCTTGACACGTCACCATACTGGAAAGGGTGATGAAAATAACCCTGAAATTCAGAAGGTGATCCCCCATAAAGAGTGGAAAATAGAGTATTAGTTTAATTATCTGAGAAACCAAGTTGGACATTTGAGCACGTTACATTTATAATAAAAAATGAAACAATTTTTTTTTAAGATCTGATTTCTGAGGTATTATCCCCAGATCTGGGATTGATGTGGCTTGGAAAATACTTTTTACTATAGCTGATTTACAATGTTGTGTTAGTTTCAGATGTAGGGCGAAGTGATTCAGTTATATGCATAAACTTGTACACATAATGTGTAACTGAGCATATTTATATTCTTCTCCAGATTCTTTTCCCTCATAGGTTATTACAAAATATTGAGTATGGTTCCCCGTGCTATACAGTAGGTCCTTTTTAAAAATCTGTCTTTTACATAGTGATGTGTATCTGTCAATCCCAAACTCCTGATTTATCCCTCCCCTCACTTTTCCCCTTTCTTAACTACAAGTCTGCTCTCTGTGTCTGTTGAGTCTCTTTCTGTTTTGTGAATAAGTTCATTCCTATTATTTTTTCAGATTCCCATACAAATGAAATCTTTTAAATAAGTTCTCCATATGATTCTCATATGAAACCAGAATTGAGAACCCCTGGGTTAAAGCCTTAAGGGTCCCCACCAATGTATTAACTGGGAGAAGTGGTGTGATTTGCTGTTATTGTTGGATGAGTCACTCTCTCAGATTAGCTCCTGGGAGACAAGGAGGCTGACAAAATTTAACAGAAGACCTGCTTGATGTGTATTAGGGGACAGAAGTGAGTATCTCAAGAAGGGTACCTCAGGGACAGCTAGAAGGCCTGTATTAGTCAGCTAGGGCTGCCAGAGCAAACCATCACAGACTATTGTGGCCTGAACAACAGAAGCTTATTTTGTCACAGTTCTGGAGGTTGGAAGTCCCAGATCAAGATCCAACAGGGTTCGGTTTCTGCCAAGAGCTCTCGTCCTGGCTGGCAAATGGCTACTTCATTGTCACATGGCCTTTCCTCTGAGTGTGTGTGGACAGAGAGAGAACTCTCTGCCGTCTCTTCTTATGAGGACCCAAATCTTATGGGATCAGGGCCTCACCCTTAGCACCTCATTTTGCCCTAATTACTGCCTTAGAAGACCCATCTCCAAATACGTTCCCATGGGAGATTAGAGGTCCAACATGTGAATTCAGGTATTGGGGGACACGAAATTCAGCCCTTAGCAATACCCAAGAAGTGGAAAAGGGAGAAGAGGAAAACAGGCCAGCCCAGGGACAGCCGCGGAGGCCTCACTTGTCTCCAGAGCTGGCCCCATTTGCTCTAAGTCTTCTTTCCTCCCCACCACCAAGCAAGGACTTGTAACTTAGGAACCCGCAGGCAGTTAGGATATTTGTTTTATTTGGAAGCCCCCAAATTATGTTTAAAAATAATTCTGGGTTTCTTAAGAAAGACAGGTTGGGGAAAAACATCTGGAATGAAATATATCCACAGACCGTTTACATAGACCAAAAGAGAAAAAAAAAACAAAAAAAACCCACTCTAAATTGTGCTATTCTTAAGAGTGCCAGGAAAAGCATGAACCCAAGGAGATGGGCAGGGGAAGCAAACTAACCAGCTGTAAGAGATGTGGAGGAAACTGGTGTGTGGGTGGGTCTGGGAGTCTGCTCTCACATTATGGAAAGAAAGAAGTTTCATTTAAGTAATTTTGAGCCTTTCTCAAAAAAAGTAATTTTTATGTGTGGTTCNTGAACCCAAGGAGATGGGCAGGGGAAGCAAACTAACCAGCTGTAAGAGATGTGGAGGAAACTGGTGTGTGGGTGGGTCTGGGAGTCTGCTCTCACATTATGGAAAGAAAGAAGTTTCATTTAAGTAATTTTGAGCCTTTCTCAAAAAAAGTAATTTTTATGTGTGGTTCTAAATTACAGACTTGAGTCAACTCGGAGGAACTTCACACAAGTTTGGTATCCAAGTTTTCCTCCTCCCCAAAGGCGGTCTTTGTCCATGGTCTTTGTCCTGTCCCCACTAATACTGGCTGTCCTCTAAGAATACGTGTGTTTCTGGAAGATGTTTTTCTCAACAACTGTGTCACTGTGCGATGCTGTTATAATCAATTCAGTTCAGTTCAGTTCAGTCGCTCAGTCATGTCCGACTCTTTGAGACCCCATGAATCGCAGCATGCCAGGCCTCCCTGTCCATCACCAACTCCCGGAGTTCACTCAGACTCACGCCCATCGAGTCAGTGATGCCATCCAGCCATCTCATCCTCGGTCGTCCCTTTCTCCTCCTGCCCCCAATCCCTCCCAGCATCAGAGTCTTTTCCAATGAGTCAACTCTTTGCATGAGGTGACCAAAGTACTGGAGCTTCAGCTTTAGCATCATTCCTTCCAAAGAAATCCCAGGGCCGATCTCCTTCAGAATGGACTGGTTGGATCTCCTTGCAGTCCAAGGGACTCTCAAGAGTCTTCTCCAACACCACAGTTCAAAAACATCGATTCTTTGGCGCTCAGCCTTCTTCACAGTCCAACTCTCACATCCATACATGACTACTGGAAAAACCATAGCCTTGACTAGACAGAACTTAGTTGGCAAAGTAATATCTCTGCTTTTGAATATGCTATCTAGGTTGGTCATAACTTTTCTTCCAAGGAGTAAGCGTCTTTTGATTTCGTGGCTGCAGTCACCATCTGCAGTGATTTTGGAGCCCAGAAAAATAAAGTCTGACACTGTTTACACTGTTTACACTGTTTCCCCATCTATTTCCCATGACGTGATGGGACTGCTGTTATAATAAGGAATATATATCTGGTCTTTGTCCCTGGTTCCTGGTACAAGAGCATCTAAAACCCTTGGAATTTCCTGAATGATTGGGGGTGCCTTGGGTAAACTAATGAGTTTACTCTTGGATGAGGGTGTCATAGACAGCTTCAGGATGGACCAGCCATGGTTAGAGGGTTGGAACTTGCAGTCCAACCTGGCACCTCCAGGAAAGGGAAAGGGGATGAGGGTTAAGATAATCGCCCCTAGTCAATGATTTAATCAATCGTACCTATGTAATGAAACCTTCATAAAAACCCCTAAACCACAAGGCTTGGAGAACTTCCAGGTTGGTGATCACATTTAGATCCTCAGAGGGTGGTGTGCCTGGAGAAGGCACGGGAGCCCCATGCCTCACCCCGTATCTTATTCTATGCACCTTTTCTATTTGGCTCTTCCTGCGTTGTATATAGCCTTTGTACTAAACTAGTAACAGTAAATAAACTGTTTTCCTGAGTTCTGTGAGCCATTCTAGCAAACTATCAAGCTGAAGGACAGAGTCATGGGACCCCTCTTTATGACCAGTGGATCATAAATATAGGAGGCTGGTGACTTCAGATTTGCAACTGAGTTTAGTCACTTCCTTGGAGGCTCAGACAGTAAAGTGTCTGCCTACAATGTGGGAGATCCAGGTTCAGTCCCTGAGTCAGGAAGACCTCCTGGAGAAGGAAATGGCAACCCATTCCAGTATCCTTGCCTGGAAAATCCCATGGGCGGAGGAACCTGGTACAGTCCATCGGGTCGCAGAGAGTCAGACACTACTGAGCAACTTCACTTTCACTTTGTGTGACTGAGTCCTTAACCTGTGGGGTCAGACACTAACTCTTGGTAATTAGTGTCAGAACTGATTTAAATGATGGGACACTCGGTTGGTATCCAGGAAAGCAGAGAACAGAGTTTGTTGGTGTCTGGGTAATGGAATGTGGAGACAGTCTTTACTGTTTCTGCATGTCCGATGTACTGAATTGAGGACTGAAACCTGCAAGAACTCTTTCAAAAGGACCGATGAAGGACCTGCAAGATGACAATAGTGATTCCTCGTTGAAAATCAGTTCACCAGGAAATGGCCTTAGGGATAAATCCTCACTGCGAGCCATTGTCCTAACAGTCTGTGAAGGGAGGACAGCAGGAGGGAACCCACGTTGCCAGGCATCTACTAGGGGCCTCATAGAAGTTATGTCTCATTCTAGATCAGTTCCATGAGGTTGTTATCATTGTGCACATTCCACACATAAGGAAGTTGAGTCTCAAAGAGTCTGGACCCCAGAATCAAGCCAATCCAGCTCCTCCACCCACTGGTTGTGATTTTGGGAAGTTAACAATCTATGTCTTGGGCTCTTCATCTGTAAAATGGTGAGAACAATGCATTTGTCATGATAGGGTACCCGAGGAAATAGAAGGAATACATTGTGTTTAGCAGAGAAATAAGCAATCAATAAATACTAGTTACCACTATTATCATTGCTGTGATTAAAAAGGTGACATGGTTTGTTCAAATTCAAGTTGCTATTAAGAGTTGAAGCTGGGATTTGCATCATTGCCTTGATCCAAAGTATACATTCTCTTCATGACTCAGCACCGTCTTCCTAAGCTAAGGGTAAAAGACAGACAGAGACATCTTCCCCCAAGGAGTGTCACAGAAGCTAAGGGTGTGGATTTGGTTGATGTTACCTTCTGGCCACAGGGTTTATTCTGTGGTTTTTGGTCGGATATGGGGGCTGGTTCCCTGGCACCTGCTGTAACATAGGAGGAGGCCTGGGAAAACCTGGCTGACTGTCCAGTGGGCAGGACCAGTGGATGGGAACCAGGGCTGGGGACACTGGCTTGCCCGGTGCTGGAGGGGGTACAAGGTCTGATCACTGTGTCTGTGAGCTCAGTGGGCCAGCAGCCCAGGACAGTTGGGGGAATGTAGTCAGAAAGGCCGGCCAACAACCCTACAGGCTGCTCCAGACTCACTGGGGAGCTGGTGAAGCATGGATTATTCATTTACCAAAAGGTTACCTTGGGTTAGGGTTTATTAACTGTGATTTTTTAAAAAGAGCATATTCATTGACTCTCATGAAAACTTGAACCTCATGACTTAACATTGTTGGCACAATGTTCTAATCAAAGTTTCCCCTCACTCCTATCCCCCGCCCTTTATTCCCGTCACTTCCCTTATTCAGCGAAGCTCCTTGCAACCTGTCTTCTCGCTCTCCTTCCCACTCCTTCTTCCCTGACATCTGCCTTCCACCCCCACCTCTTCCTTGAAATTTTCTGGTAAAGGTCATGATTGAATATTGAATTCTCAATCCCGGGCATCCTTTCCTACCCACTGCTTACTCAGTCAACTCCGGGGTACTTGGCATCGTCAACCTCTATGGCAGTCTGGAGGGGTTCTCTTCCCTTGGATCCTGGGACCCTCCTCTCTCCCCACCCCAACTGGGCCACCATGGGGGCCTATTCCCAAATAATGGTGCTCACTCCCCAGGATTCTTTCCTTTCCTCCTTCTCTTCCCCCTCCAGACACTGTCCTGTGCTAATATCACAAACCGATAACTCCAGAGCAGGTTGGAGACCTGGGCTGCAGATCCATGTCTTTAATTGAATTCTAGATAGTTCTACCTGGAATCTCACAGGTACTTCTAGTTCAATTTCTTCTAAACTGGATTCATCCTCCTCATTTTCAAACCCACCCTCTTTCATCTTGTGCTGCTGATCCTGGTGACTCATTGTGCCACCCGTCCAGCCACCTGGGCAAGTGAGAAACCTGGGTCTCACCTGGATCACATAATAAGTGATTGAGTTATGTTCCTTAATATCTCAAGGATCTCTGTTCTCTTTCATATGCACAATTTCCACCCTGGCCCAAGCACTTATGATAAACTTCTGGGTTATTACAATGGTCTGAAACTGATCCCTCATCCCACCCCAAGTCTATGCTCCCCTGTCATCACAAGGGACTTTATAAAACATGAAGGCAATCACATCTCCTTCTATGGTTCTCCTCTGCTGCCAATACCATCTATGGCACACAAATGCAAAGGCAATCCACATCTCCATTCTAATTCTTGTTCTTTCCTCTAGATTATACTCTCCCTATGCTGGTTGCAAACAACACATTGCTGTAGCTTTGATGATGTGGGTGGCTTCCGCTTATATATAACACTTTTGATCTTTATAGCTCTATGGTGGGAGGCCAATATTAAATGTGGCTGGCTTTCTGAAACCTCCAAATTCAAATTTCCATATCTGCAAAATGGAGACATATGATTTATTCAGAAGTGAGATGGGAGGAGTAAATTAATAGACATGACACACGTTAAGTGTCCAGTCAGTGGTAATAATTCTAAGTGCTTCATATTTGCTAGTTCTCTTCATCTTCATAATAATCCTTTGTGGTAAGTACATATTATCAGTCCCATTTTGTGGATGCAGCAGAAAGCACAGGGGGTTTGAGTAGCATATTGGTAAGCTAGGACCACAGACTCAGTGGCCTAAACAACATAAGTTTATTTTCCCCCCACTCTGGAGGCTATATGAGCAAGATCAAAGTGCAAGCAGTCTGTTTTCTCTTGAGGTCTCCTTCCTTGGTTTGCAGATGGCCACCTCCTGCGGTGTGTTCATGTGGTCCTCTGTGTGTGTGTGTATGTGTCTACATTTCTTCATCTTGAAAGAACTTCAAGGAATTTCAAGAAAGAACTTCAAGAAAGCACCGGGGACTTCCCTGGTGATTCAGTGGTTAAGACTACTCTTCCAATGCAAGGGGTATAGACTGGATCCTTGGTTGAGGAATTAAGATCCCATGTGCCATGTAGTACAGCCAAAAATAAAAATTAAAGAAAAAGAACACTAGTCACACTGGATGAGAGCCCCTCCTTAATAATCTCATTTTAGCTTACTGTTTAGAGATCTCCATCTTCAAATACAGTCACATTCCAAGGTATTATGGATTAGGATTTCAACATACGAATTTGGGGGAGGACGTAATTCAGCTCAGAACAAGTACCTCATCTAATAACACCCTGATTGTTTCAAGGACGGGACTAGAGTCCTGGCAGGGCTGCACAGGACACCCTGCCCTTAACCATGGTGCAAACCTACCTCCTCCTGACTGCAGGTCATTCACATTAATCCATTTGCTCTAACTGTATGCACCAGAGTTTCTAATAAGCATGTTACAAATTATTTTGAGGCAGACACAAAAATCTAAGAACTAATTTCTAGAATGTTAGTATAAGGCCAATAACATGTCCTCAACCATACCGAAATACCTCCACTTCTTCTTCTTCTTTTTTTTTTAAAAGGCTCTCTTTCTCCACTGAATTGATCCAGTAACTAATTGGTTTTACATCACTGATACCTAAATAATTCAGAGCAAAATTAAAGCTCTCACCTTGTACATGAAGGAGTTTGGAAAGAGCTTCAAAGACACTGACATTTTTTGCTCCTTTCAAAACTGCCATTTTATGTTGTCTTCACTTCACAGGAGCTTTAAAATACTTGTGGCTGCCCATTTGATTAAACTTGGCTTTTATCTGGAGCAACATGCTCCACACTCACAGGATTTCTTTAGTTTTTTTCCCCCATTGGGTTGGATTTTAGCCAAACTTTAAATAATCTGGGGGCAGCTTTAAAGGTATATCCCAAGAACTGGAGAGTATATCTTACATCAACACTCACAGGTCTCCCATACTTGGACTCAACTGTATGAATACCTGGAGATTTACTCCTCATAAAGAGAGGGAGAATGAGTGTACAGGCTTTTAGGTCAACTCTTTCTCCACTGGTCTGAGAAGTGTACAGGCTTTTAGGTGAACCCTTTCTCCACTGGTCTGAGAAGTTTTGGGGGGCAGGTGCTGTGTTGTCTTCATCTCTGCAAACCCCAATCCTGGCATGATGCCCAGTACACAGGCACTAGAAGGCATTGAACTAAGTCAAGGGCTCAGTCCTGCTGGTGGGGTTAGAGGTCCTTGGATCCCTTCTGCTTCAACCAGGATTTAGAATAGGGGTGGGGTGGCAGAATAGCCCCAAAGGACTGGTCAAAGCATCCTCTCGTAAAGGAAGTTGGGTGGTAGAGATGAATTTAGATGAAGGTTGATGGTATTTGAGAAATAGTCAAGTTGTTGGAAAATATATAGCTTCCCCGAATGACTGAGTTGGAGGGCGGTACCAATTTAAATGTGTAGATTCTGATATATACTTGTAAAATAAAGATCACCTTACAGTTATGCTCTACGGTGACATCTACTCCCTCTTCCCTATACACCAAATGAAGATACAATTGCAGTTGTCTCCTATTGGGTTTGTTTCTCCTCTTTCCCCCAGTGATCAGATCAGTGTTCCTGTAAAATCCTTCCTTCCCTTCTGCATCCCCTAAGCATAAACATTCATATATGGAAAGATTCTAATACATATGATCACTCCAAACATCATATGCTCAAAATAGAAACAAGGCACAGCCTTGAAAAAATTCTCAGTTTACTACTGTGATTAAATTGGGATATCTTAAAGCACTAAAAAAAAAAAAAAAGCTTAGGACAAAGACCCAGGTGTAGAAGTGGTAACAATCTAGGGTGTTGAGCCTGCCTGCTGGAGGTGGGGAAGGACAGAGGTACAGCTAGAAGTGTAACAGCTGTCAGTCTGATAGTGGTTATTTATTACTGTTTAAGAGAGAGACACCTGCATGGAGTGGGTGTAAGCATCACACTGCTGGACGGAATGCTCCATCACGGGGCAGGGCTTCACTCCCGGTTCCCTAAATAATCATCTCGGGCCTGGAAGGAAGATATCCTTATAACAAACATCAGTGTCTGGCCCCTGGAAAGGGGAGTGGTTTTCTTTTAAATTTGTTTTAAAAGGAGAGTGATATTTGCTTTATGAACCAGTTTGAAAAAAAAAAAAAAAAAAAAAAACATTTATCTCATAGGTAGTACCAAGTGCCTGATCCTGTGGATGTTCTGATAAGATCAGAGTTTGCCTCTGGGGAGCTGAGGCCTGGGACCCTGGCCCTGATGGCCCCACAGGGCTGAGACTGAGGGGGCGGAGGGGTCCACAGGCCTCCTGCTCAAATGCACAAGAACAACCTGGGTGTCCTGTCACTACTGCACTGGTGTGTTTTTGGATCTCCTGTCTTCTTCGTGCCCCCACCTTCATCCAGAGCAAGACAAAGTGCTGCCCTGCAGAGGGTGTGTCACCAGCTCACAAGTACAGAAATTCAGATTAAGCGGTTAAAACCCTTAAGAGAAATAAAACAGAGAAAATCATTTCTGTTGAACAGTGGGGCTTGGATTTTATTATATGTCTTTGTCTCCTCATTTAATTTTCTCAGAATTTCTTTTTATTTGTATTTTACAAAAACATGGGTCCATGAAGACTGGTCCTTCCACCCCAGGCAGTTTGAGAAGCGCTGATGTAGGATTCAGGGAGTCCCATTTTCCACTGATGTTCTGTTACTTCCAGTGCCTGTCCAAATGGGAGCTGTGGGTCTCAACCCTGTTGCACAGCAGGATCACCCTGGGAGCTGAAAAAAATACCTACATCCATATCTAAAGAGAAGTCTGGGATCCACCCCAATCAATTAAGCATGGAGGTGGGTCAGGGTAGGGGAAGGCTCCTATATTTATTAAAAAATGCCCTTGATGTTTCTAATGTGTGACCAGGGATGAGAATCCTTAATGTGGGCCATAGCTGATCAAGGAGCGCAGGATGAATGAATGTTTAAACATGTCAGCCAGCCACCGGCAGGCATTTATTACACACCTGAACCACACCTGAAAGTGCTGTCCCAGGTGCTGAGTAACAGACTACAAAGGCACAAATATTAACCCAGATTTTCTAATGTGATGTGAAAGCCTCTTCGGACAAAGCCAATATATATAAAAAAAAAAATAGATAAAGCCAGTAAACCCACAGGATTCATCTACAAATTCATCTACACTTATACTCCATGCAGGGATGGAGTCCCTTTTCCCCCGCTTAAAGCAGTTTATGCAATAATACTCCACCTAATGGGAGATCACTGAGGCTGGGGCTGCCATTTGGTCCGAGATGCCACTAGATGTCACTCAAGGTCCCTCAGGCTTCCCTCTGCCCAGTCTTCAATTCCTCCCTGGATCATTTTCCTCTCCAGCCCTGTGCCTGTAGCCCACAGCTCTCAGAGTAAGCCATGAAAAGGTAAGGACAAAATGTTCTCATCCTCTGACCTGCTTTCCTGCTATCACTGGCACCCCAGGCCCACCTCGTTCATTCATTGACTCAAGAAGAATAACCAAGGGCTGATTATATCTCAGACATTAGGTCAGGCTATGATGAAATAATGGTGACACAGCCAGGGTGCCCGCCCTCATGGGGTTTAATCTGTGAAAGCACATCTCAGACTAATTAGTATTGTTTGTGTGCTTATTCATTCTCCCTCAACTAGAGGCTCTCACACCTTTTTGACCACCACATCCAAAACAGGAAAGAGATTTCACATCAAAATTCACATACACACAAGCATAAACCTTAAGTTTCACAGTCCTTTGTTTACCTTCACTTTGTGTGATACATTCTGTTTTCTTGTCTACTCTAGTTCATTTCTCTTTTCAAAATCCACTAAATTGATTTCAAAACCCTCTGATAAGTCACAATCTAAGAATGAAAAATTCTTGCCGTGAGGGCAAGGGCCACCTCTTATCAGTGGCTCTCAAATAGTATCTGAGCAATGCATCTGTTTTTAAATAAATGAAAATTATGAGAACTATTTGCATTAATATTTACATTAAAAAGACTTGTAGGTTAAGCGACTTATGGATGATCAGTGTCCTATGAATGTACTTATAAAGATTATATTCACCTACATCTACTATACATCTACAAATAATATTTTTCAGATAATATATAGATCCTAAATTAGACACACCCTATATGCTATTAATATAATTTAATATTTTAGTCATGATCTGGGGCTTGTATATTTTATTATTTTTCTTTTTTAAAAATGTATTTTACTGAAGTATAGTTGATTTATAATGTGTTCATTTCTGCTGTACAGCAAAGTGATTCAGTTACACATATATTCATTCTTTTTTATATTCTTTTCCACTATGGTTTATCACAGGATATTTAATAAAGTTCCCTGAGCTATACAGTAGGGACTTTGTTGTTTATCCATTGTATACATACTACTTTGCACCTGCTGGTCTCAAACTCCCCATCTTTCCCTTCCCCATACCCTCTCCCCCTCAGCAACCACAAGTTTGTTCTCTGTGTCTATGAGTCTGTTTCATAGATAAGTTCATTCATGTCATATTTTGGATTTCACATATAAGTGATGTCATATGATGTTTGTCTTTCTCTGACTTACTTCACTTAGTATGATGATCTCTAGGTCCATCCATGTTGTTGCAAATGGCATTATTTCATTCTTTTTTATGACTCAGTAGTATTCCATGATATATATGTACCACATCTTCTTTATCCATTCACCTGTCAATGGACACTCAAGTTTCTTCCTTGTCTTAGCTTCTGTGAATAGTCCTGCTATGAACATGAAGGTGCATGATGCCCATAGTGGGACTGCCAGATCATATGGTAACTCTATTTTTATTTTGCTTTTAGAAACCTCCATACTGTACTCCATAGTGGCTGCACCAGTTTACATTTCCACCAACAGTGTAAGAGGTTTCCCTTTCTTCCACATCCTTTCCGGCATTTATTGTCTGTAGACTTTTTAATGATGGCTGTTCTGACTGTGTGAGGCAGTACCTTCATTGTAATTTTGTGTTCCATTTCTCTAATAGTGACATTGAGCATCTTTTCACGTGCCTCTTGGTCACCTGTATGTCTTCTTTGAAGAAATGTCTATTTAGGTCTTCTAGGGGGCTCAAATATTTTAAAATCATACAAGTAAAAGTATGTTCATTTTGGAAAAAAGTTAGAAGAAATTCATGCTTTCAGATATTATAACTTACTAGAAACTCTAATAGCTTAAAAGTTTGATATTAGACATGGTGACTCATAGAGTAATAGTTTTTAAAGACGATCACAACCTCATGCACAGGGTCACTGTGTGAATACATAGCTGACATGGTGAAAAAGACTTTGCCAATGTGATTAAATGAAGGCTCTTGAGATGGGGAGATGGTATTGTGTTGTGTGGGTGGAGCCAATGAAATCACAAGGGTCTCTGTAAGAGACTTTATAGAGGGCTTTAGAAGATAGAGAAGGCAACAAGATACAGAGATCTGAAGATGCTAGGCTGCTGTTTGTGAAGATGGACGAAGGGGCCATGTGACTTCTAGAAGCTGGAAAAGACAAGAAAAGAGATTCTCCCCATGGACCCTCCAGAGGCACACAGCATGTTGATCCATTTTAGATAATTCTTATGTCCAGAACTGCAGTTTAATGAATTTGTGTTTTAAGCCACTAAAGTTGCGGTAATTTGTTATAGCGTCAAGAGGAAACTTATACAGAGGAAAGATAGTTAGCTCTGTGCAGTAAACTAAAATCCCCCAAATTTTGAATTTAGTATTTGAAAAAAGAAATTTACTGTTTGTGTGTGTGTGTAATGGATTATTCAACAAGGTAATAGTGACACAACTAGAAAACCATTAAAAANCCTACTCCCTTTCTTCGTGGGACCCCTGCTCTCAGCCTCCTGGTGTTTTAGTTGGAATCTGTTGTCGGGGAGTCAGGGGAGAAGGGATGGAATAGGTGCCGAGATGGAATGTTCCACGGCCCCTAAACTCTAGGTGAGGTTTTAAAATCTTCAGAGTTTTCCATTGTTGATAGGATTCCTTTAAAAAAAAATTGGCTCCTTTGAAAGCTTCCTTCTTGCTGTTTGGGCATACTGTCCTACCCTTGAAGTTTTAAGCCTGTTATGATTCTGCCTTTGCATGCTTGTGTTTAGGAACCTTTAGTTGAGCCAAAAGAAAAAGTTGAGGGGTAGCAAAATAGACGTACAGATGCGCTTCCCAGGGTTTCCTTAACATGGAGTAGTTTATAGTGGCACATATATACGCACGGATGGTTCTGGGAAACTTAGAATGAGAGACTTTATGCCTGGGAGGCATTGTACAGTGAGCCACAGCGGAGGACACTGTGTATGGGTAGGGTTTTTCAGGCGCTTTTTCTAGGACAGTTTGTGTATCTGCAATATACCAACTGCTGTTAGAATCAGAGATTGGAGTAATATTCGGTTTATGTGACCAAATCTTAGGCCCAGTTGCAACATTACCATTTAAACCATGTTTATGGAGAAAAAAATCAAAACCCCTAAGTATCCGACTTGTAAAGTATGGTTTGAGTAAAAAGAAGACTGTGGGACAGTTAGGCCAGGGTATTTTTTTATCCTAATTTTTGAACCTTAATCTTTGTTGCCAGAGGGAAAAAAATACATTTTTAAGGGGGAAGGAGATGACCTTAAATGTTCAGAGCCTAAAATGTGCTTAATGGAATAGAGCTAGATAGTACATCAGTTAAATCTTGAATTTGAGAAATTCAACCTATATATATATATTTTAAAGGCTTTTTGAAAGCAAAAGTTTTTCTCTACAGAGCTTCTTTACTAAATCATAGTAGAACGCAGTCATTTTGTGGATCCCACCATTTTTTGTCAGAATAAATTTATGCTCCAGTTACCACAGAAGCTATTTTTATGTCTCTCTCTCTCTCTCTCTCTCTCTCTTTTTAATGGCACACACATCTTTGTCACCTCTTTTCTTTGAAACCTGTGCATGGTTCCACAATATCATGATCTTGAGTGGTTTTTAAGGAGACTTATGATCTTATTTTTGTATATGGAAGTGTTTGTGACTTAGCTAGCCTATTTTAAACATTTGGCAAGAGATGTTGAAAACAGGGAGCCATCACTGTTTTGCAGTTTTATTAATTGAGTAGGTTAAAATTAGAAAATCATAGATTTCCTCAAAAGTAGTTATGGATGAAGGTGCGGCTTATTGCTTGTTTTCGTAGAACCTGCTTAGATGATAGGCTGTGGGTATTGAATTGTTTAAACTTTGTGGTTTTCCCCTGATTTTCTAATAGAATATCTTTTAAAATATCCCTAGTAACTTTGTTACTTTAAATTTGTGACACCCAATTTCTAATTTAGACTAGGCATAAACCAGCATTGATTGAACACACTTGCTAAAAATACTTTCTGGGTCAGATGTACTTAGAATGCAGCCTCAGGAAAATTCATTTGAACTATTCTACTGTGACCAGTGTACACTTCATTATTACAGAAGGACTTAAAACATTATAGACTCTCAGGATTAGATTTCATCAGTTCAGGCATAGAAGCCTAACTTTAAAGTATTAATATAAAGTACTTCTTGTGGGATAGTAATGAAAACTTTTTACAGTGCCTTTTTTTTTTTTAAACTTATGTGACTCCCGTAGACTTATTAAACTCTGATTTGTGTATTTGAGATACTAATATTTTAATTTTGTCTACTAAACATAATTTAAATTGTGTGATAGTATAGTGTGCAATGTTATCTCTGTCGTATTTACTTATGATTTATTCTGAGCTCTTTAAGGGTGGGTGCGTCAGTGGTCATGTTTTTAAGTAAATTATCTTTAAGGAACAAAGTAAGAATGACAAATAATTTCAAGGAGACATTCTTACTGTTACTGAGAGGACTCCCTCCTCTCCTCCTCCCCATCCCTGGATTAGTATGGTCAGTTTTAAACAAGGAAGTTTTAAAAATATGTAGAAAGCTTATTTGGTGGATGTTTAAAGACATATTTTAAACCTATCCTTTAATTGTTATTAAAAATGTAAAGTTGGAGACCTCACTAGAAATGGCAAGTCTGTGTGACTTAATGTGGCTAAGTATGATTTGTTGCTTCTAAATAAAATTTAGTATTGGCAGAAATTCACTGGTTCCAAGCTGAGTTGAATTTTGTTGTTTTTCTGGGTAATAACATGCATGTTATGAAGTTTTTTATATTCAGTAGTCTAGATTTGTCAAATTAGTTTNAAATGGCAAGTCTGTGTGACTTAATGTGGCTAAGTATGATTTGTTGCTTCTAAATAAAATTTAGTATTGGCAGAAATTCACTGGTTCCAAGCTGAGTTGAATTTTGTTGTTTTTCTGGGTAATAACATGCATGTTATGAAGTTTTTTATATTCAGTAGTCTAGATTTGTCAAATTAGTTTACTACGTTAAGCTGTGAAGCCTTGAAGATTGGCTTAGTATTCTGGAAATCTTTTTATTGTTTGCCAGAAAAATACTGTAGGAGGAAGGTTTTATTTCTTTATTTAATATTCGATTAGCACAGATGGTGAGAAGGAGTATAGTGAAGAAGTATTGTAGAATCTTCTCTTACTGTGGAAGTATGGTACCTAGGAGGAATATAATTTATTTCTTTTTCTTTGCGTGATCAGTCAGTACAGTCATATTTAAAATGAAATGGGAAACTAGAGGGGAAATTTATTACATTCTCCTCCATTTCATTAGAGGTGATTTTCCCCCACATTCATTCTTTATTATTCCTAAGCAGAAACACTGGAAGAGAGGTGCAAGTATTTAAAGGAATTGAGGGGAACAGAATGCAGATTAGGCACTGTGGATTATCTTGTGGGAAAGATATTAATTTGGGTGAGTTATTGCATTATTGTGAGTTATTGTATCTCTTAACAAAAAGGTTTTTATAGAGAAGGAAAAAGGATCCAGAATGGACGTGTTTATTGTCTGTTAATTGCCAGACAATGTAAAGGGGCTTTTCATGTTATCCCACATAAGCATCAAGTATACTTTGGGAGGTAGGAAATATTAATCCTTTACTTCTCCTCCCCTCTTCCAAATAGGAGCATGAATAACTTGTCAAGGATCATACTGCTAGTAAGTAGAACGTGACTAGGTTTGTCTGATTCTGAAGCTTATTTTTTAGATCATGTTGTCCAGTTAAACTTTTTGCAGTGATGGCAGAATTCTTATTCTGCACTGTCAGATGTGGTAGCCATTCACTGTGTGTGGCGCAGATCAAACACTTAAAATGTGGTTGTTGTGCTCAGGGACCTAAATTTTAAATTGTATTTAATTTTAATCAGCTTAAATATAAATAATCAGATTTCGCTAGTAACTATGGTATTGGGCAGGACAACTTTAGATCTTGAAACCTGAAGTTTGTTTTTGGTTTGGGAGTTTTTTTCGTTTTTTTTTTCTTTTTTTGCCAAGCCTCACTACTCATCTTGCGGGATATTAGTTCCCCTACCAGGGATCGAACCCTTGCCTCCTGCAGTGAAAGCCCAGAGTCCTAACCACTGGAAAGTAAAAGTGAAAGTCGCTCAGTCATGGCTGACTTATTGGGATCCCGTGGACTATACATTCCCTGGAATTCTCTAGGGCAGAATAGAGAATACCCGCTGGAGTGGGTAGCCCATTCCTTTCTCCAGGGGATCTTCCCAACCCAGGGATTGAACCCAGGTCTGCTACATTGCAGACGGAGTCTTTACTGGCTGAGTCACAAGGGAAGCCCAAGAATACTGGAGTGGGTAGCTTGTCTCTTCTCCAGGGGATCTTCCTGACCCAGGAATTGAACCAAGGTCTCATGCATTGCAGGCAGATTCTTTACCATCTGAGCTATCAGGGAAGCTCCTAACCATTGGACCACTAGGTAATACCCGAAAATCTGAGTTTTGATATTGAATCTGCCACTAGCTTACATATGATGTTTGTTAAGTTACTTAGTTCATGAGCCTCAATTTAATCCCTTGTGAAAATGAAGATGTTATCACTAAAAGATTATCTCTAATATCCCTTCTTGCTCTGAAGTTCTTTGATTCTTATTAAAATGTACTGTAGCATTTCATATTTGTAAGCATTATATCTGAACGAACCCCTTCCCCATATACTCACATAAAAACTTTTGTTTGTTTAGTCAGTTTCTCTTTGGGAAAAGAGTTATGTTTAAAGCACATAAAGGATAATGGATTATTTTACCCTCAGTTGTTTGGTGAAAACACTGTGTAACCAAAGACAGTACTTTACTTTGAAACAAAATTTGAATCTTTAAAGATCTTATTTTCAGCATGCAACTTGGTGGTGGTTTAGTTGCTAAGTTGTGTCCGACTCATGGATTCTTGGGACCCCATGGACTGTAGCCTGCCGAGCTTCTCTGTCCATGGGATTCTTCAGACAAGAATACTGGAGTGGGTTGCCATTTCCTTCTCCAGGGGTTCTTCTCAACCCAGGGATCGAACCCAGGTTTCCACATTGCAGGCAGATTCTTTACCAACTGAGCTACAAGGGAATCCCAATGCCACTTACCATTTGAGAATATATTACAGTTGTTGTTGCTTATCAGGTTAATTCCAAACTTTGGAATTAATTTGCTTGACCTTACAGGTTTCCTGCCAACTTCATCTCCCTAACCCTGTTTCTCATTTTTGCTTAAAAAGAAAGCATTCTTTTTTTGTCCCCCTGCCCTTGTTTCTTCAGTTTAAACATTCCTGTTTCCAGTCCATGGGGCTTCCCAGGTGGCATTAGTGGTAAAGAACCTGCCTGCTAATGTAGGAGACGTAAGAGATGCAGGTTTGATCCCTGGGTTGGGAAGATCCCCTCGAGGTGGGCATGGTAGCCCACTCCAATATTCTTGCTTGGAGAATCCCCATGGACAGAGGAGCCTGGCAAGCTACAGACCATAGGGTCGCACAGAGTTGGACACTACTGAAGTGACTTCTTAGCATACATGCACATCTCTAGTCCACAAGTCTTCCACAGAATTCACCGTTTTCTGGAAGAATGCTGCTTAATCCAGTCATGATCAGCTTTTGAATCTTATTAATGAGTACCCTGGTGTTACTATATGATTATTTAGATATAGTTTCTTGAGTTCTTCCTTCTCTTTAAAAAAAAATAGTTTTATTTATATTTTTGCTGTGCTGGGTCTTTGGTTGTTGTGGGGCCTTTTCTCTGGTTGTGGTGTTCGGGCTTCTTATTGTGGAGCTTGACTCTAGAGTGCAGAGGCTTCAGTAGTTGTGGCACGTGGGCTCGGTAGTTGTGGCTCCCAGGCTTTAGAGCACAGGCTCAATCATTGTGGTACTTGGGCTTAGTTGCTCTGTGGTATGTGGGATCTTCCTGGATCAGGGATCAAACACATGTTTCCTGCATTGGCAGGCAGATTCTTTACCACTGAGCTCTTCCTTCTTAAGTTTTTATATGTTACCTAATGTGTGTCCTTAATAAACATGTTAAAAAATAAAAAATAGGGGTTGTTTCTTCTGTATTGCTTTATGAGTTTAGACCATTTCTCAGCAATTCTGCTTTTAAAAAGTTGCTAATAAAAAAATTATAAATACTATAACATTCACCCATAATCACTACTCTAAAAGATATTTTTGTTTCCTTCCAGGCCATTGTCTTATTGTAGTTTTTTATACAGTTGTAGAGATAACAATTTTGGAGTTTAATATATTGGAAACGTTGCATTGTAGAGGAAGAACAATATAGGGAAAAGGTGACAGACTTTGGAGTGAGGGAGATATGGGTAGGAATCTGGTCTGATAAACCTTGGAAAAACCATGTAAGCTCTGTGCTTACTTTCTTGTCTGTGAATTTAGGATAATGGTACTTGTCTATGAATTGTTGGGAGGATTAGGATAATCTATATAAAGCATCCAGCGTTATTCTTTAAATAGAAGAGATGATCAGTAAATGGTAATTATTTCCTGTTTTCCCATTCCCATCTTCATGAATATAAACAATTGCTTAGACATTCAGGTGATTTATCAGTCAGGTGGTTTAGTCTTTTACCTTTTGTTAAATATTTTGGTTGTTCCTAAAGTTCCCATTGTTATAATCTGCAGTGAAGGTTTTTGTGCTTATAGATTGTTTGTAGGTTTGTTTCCTCAGTCTAAAACTTAAAACTCTAGGATTAGGATAATGGTTTGAATATCGCTTTCTGCTAGATCTCTTGTAGAACAATGGGTGTTCTTGTTTTGGGAAAAATACAAATTTTATTATAAAATTATACCTTGTTGTTTTAGTTAATGTATTTTGAAAATTTTGGCTTATTGGGAAATGATATAGTGAACACTTATTTGTGTGTAATTAAACAGACATTTGAATATCTGTTATAGAGATCACTGGTATACCAGTAAATAAGACATGATTCTTGTCCTTGAGCTCAAATTCTAGGGTGGTAACATATGTCAACAATTACAATTCAGAGTGACAAGTGTAATAAGATCTGTGGAAAGGAGAGTGGCATTTGAGCAGCGTCTTGAAGGATGAGTAGGGATTGATCTCTGGGTAGAGAGAACAGCATGTACAAAAAGGCAAACATGAGAGGATCCATGCTTTAGAGAAGTGGTCTATTGGATGGGTGTTGGTGTCTGATTTTATGTGTGAGTCCGTGTGCTTGTATATGTTTGTTGATTGTGGTAGGAGATAAAACCTTGTGGGGGTCCTTGTTTGGGCTGTGAGTGCAGTCATATTAAGACCTTTAGAATGGAGCTTCCCAACTGGGCTGCCCTGATGGCTTACTATTGTGCCAGAGAATAAGATAGCTGTCAGTGTATGTGACCAAAGCACATTGGACCCACCAGGGTGGTTTCTTTTGACCTAGAATAATCTCCTTGGCTTGTCCCAGTGAGCTAAAATTTATTTTTTTTGGTGCAAGTTGTGAAAAACATTGGGAAAAGCACTGTTAGTATTGGAAAGTTTATGGTACCCACACTTCTCCTGGCATTCTTGTGTATGTAATCAAAAATAAAACCAATACCAAACCTTAATATAAAAATGAAGGAAATCCCGTCAACGTCCTCATCTTTTCTCTCCTTGCCCCTCCTCCTCCCCCCAGGGATTACTAGTTGATTATTTTATGTGTGTATCTGAAATATCTTTTTGATGCTTCTGCATTGCTAGTGCCCTACAGGAGTCTTTTGTCTGCCTGTTGGGAAATCAACATTTACATTGGGAGCAATTACATGTATTTAAATAAGGAAAGATAAACCTTGACTTCTAAATAATGATGCAAAGATATCAGGATGGTGCAAAGATGAAGTTAGAAGGAGCAGAGAAACCGGTTAGGATGCTCTTGCAGTAGTCCAGGTGAGAGGTGATAAGAGCCAGAAATGAGGAAATAAAGATGAGGGTATCAGCCTGGAACTGAAAACTGATGAGGCAGTTTCCTGAGATCTGAGAGTCCATTTGGTTGTAGTGGAAGAGGAAGAGTTGATGCTGCTGCTAAGGCTTCTCTTTTTGAGTACCTATAGTGAACCAGGTGTTTTGCTAGGCACCAAGGTTTGTCATGAGTTCTCACTGAATTTTTAAAATGAATTTATTTTGAAATAATTTCAGACATACAGAAAAATTGCAAAAATAACACAAAGAGCTCCAGAATCCCCTTCAACCAACTTTCTTTTCCTTGAACTATTCTTGCCTCTCAAAAAAATACTTTTTGTAAGACTTGACTATAGCACTTTTAGTTTCTCAGCAACATTGAGGGGAAGGTACAGAGATGACCCATAAACTCTCTCATCTCTACACATGAACCTCAACCAGTTTTGGACACAGTACTACATATATATTGTGTGTAAACAGATTATAAACCTGCACATCTTGTACTTGGCTCACTCTAGGGGCTTCTACCTGAAGCCTTCTCTTTCAGGTGCCCAGAGAAGGAACCTTGACATTGTCATCAACCCTTTCCTTCTCTTACTGAATTCTCAAATTTCAGTGAAACTACCTAATCATCTTATTTTTGGTCTCTCATTTTCATCTCTACTTATAACCATTTCAGAGGAATGTACCGTTTCTCATCTAAATAGACTTTCCTGATCCATCTCAGAGCAAGTTGCAGACGTGATGCCTATCATTCTTAAATAATCTAGTGTGTTTTTACCAGAACATGGGCAGTCTCTTACAAAACTCCCAAATCTGGAGATCACCACTGACACAGCAGTACCTTCAAAATTCCAGATGCCTGCAACTCAATATTTTAAAAAAACCCAATCAAAATTCGGGCAAAAGACCTACATAGACCTTCTTCAAAGAAGACATACAGATGACTGACAGGCACATGAAAAGACGCTCAGCATTACCAATTATTAGGGAAATGTGAATCAAAACAACTGAATACAATGAGATATTACCTTTCACCAGTCAGAATGGCCATCATCAGAAGGTCTGCGAATAATAAATACTGGAGAGAATGTGGACAAAAAAGATCCCGGCTACACTGTGAAAATGTAAATTGGTGCAGCCACTATGGAGAACAGTATGGAGGTTCCTTAAAGCACTGAAAATAGAGCTACCATATGATCCAGCAGTCCAACTCCTGGGCATATATTGTGGAGAAAACCATAATTTGAAAAGATATATGCACTTCAATGTTCATTGCAGCACTATTTACCTGGCCATGGAAGCAGCCTAAATGTCCATTGATTGGTGAATGGAAAAAGAAGATGTGGTACATATATATGATAGGATGTTACTCAGCGATAGAAAAAAAAGAAATTAATGCCATTGGTAGCAATATGGATGGACCTAGAGATGGTCATACTAAGTAAAGTAAGCCAGACAGAGAAAGACAAATATCATTCAGTATCACTTATGTGTGGTTAGTGTTATCAAAAGGGGAAAGGAGTCAGGGACAGGGATAAATTAGAAGTTACACACTTGTAACACTTGTTCAGTCTTAAGTTGTGTCCTACTTTGCGACCTCATGGACTGTAGCACACCAAGCTCCTCTGTCCTTCACTGTCTCCTGCTGCTGCTAAGTTGCTTCAGTCGTGTCCGACTCTGTGCAACCCATAGATGGCAGCCCACCAGGCTCCCCTGTCCCTGGGACTCTCCAAGCAAGAACACTGGAGTGGGTTGCCATTTCTTTCTCCAATGCATGAAAGTGAAAAGTGAAAGTGAAGTCGCTTAGTCGTGTCCGACTCTTTGAGACCCCATGGACTGCAGCCTACCGAGCTCCTCCATGGGATTTTCCAGGCAAGAGTACTGGAGTGGGGTGCCATTGCCTTCTCTGCACTGTCTCCTGGATTTTGCTTAAATTCATGTCTGTTGAGACGGTGATGCTATCTAACCATCTCATCCTCTGTCTCCCTCTTCTCTCTTGCCTTCAATCTTTCCCAGCATCAGGGTCTTTCCAGTGAGTTAGCTCATCGCATCAGGTGGCCAAAAGTATTGGAGCCTCAGCTTTAGCATCAGTCCTTCCAAGTGGATATTCAGAGTTGATTTCCTTTAGGATTGTCTAGTTTGATCTTGTAATCCAAGGGATTCTCAGGAGTCTTCTCCAGCACCACAGTTCTAAAGCATCAACTCTTATGTGCTCAGTCTTCTTTATGGTCCAACTCTCACATATGTACATGGCTACTGGAAAAACTATAGCTTTGACTATATGGACCTTTGTTGGGAAAGTGATTTCTTTGCTTTTTAATACACTGTCTAGGTTTTGCATCTGGGTCATCTGATGCGAAGAGCTGACTCATTGGAAAAGACCCTGAGCTGGGAAAGGTTGAGGGCAGGAGGAGAAAGGGGCAATAGAGGATGAGATGGTTGGATGGCATCACTGACTCAATGGGCATGAGTTTGAGCAAACTCCAGGAGTTAGTGAAGGACAGGGAAGCCTGGCGTTCTGTAGTCCATGGGGTCACAAAGTGTTGGACATGACTTAGAGACTGAACAACAGCAAGGTTTGTAATAGGTTTCTTTTCAAGGAGCAAGTGTCTTTGAATTTCATGGCTAGGGTCACTGTCAGCAGTGATTTTGGAGGCCACGAAAATAAAATCTATCACTGCTTCCACTTTCTCCCATTCTATACTCTATGAAGCAGTGGGACTGGATGACATGATCTTAGTTTTTTAATGCTGAGTTTCATGCCATCTTTTTCACTTCTACTTTTTTGCCTTCATCAAGAGGCTATTTAGTGGTATCTGAGATTATTAATATTTCTTCTGGTAATCTTGATTTCTACTTGTGATTCATCTTGCCTGGCATTTCGCATGATAGACTCTGCATAGAAGTTACATAAGCAGAGTGACAATATACAGCCTTGTCATACTCCTTTCCCAATTTTGAACCAGTTAGTTGTTCTGTGTCTGTTGCTTCTTTATCCACATACAGATTTCTTAGGAGACAGTTAAGGTGGTTTTGTATTCCTATCTCTTTAAAACTTTTCCACAGTTTGTTGTAATCCACATAGTCAAAGGCTTTAGCAGTCAATGAAGCAGAAGTAGATGTTTTTCTCAAATTACCTTTCTTTCTTCATAATCCAGTGAATGTTGGCAATTTGATCTCTGGTTCCTCTGCCTGTTCGAAGTCCAGCTTGTATACCCAGCTTGTATATCTGGAAGTTCTCGGTTCACGTATTGCTGATGCCAGCTTGAAGGATTTTGAGCACAACCTTGCTACCATGTGGAATGAGTGCAATTGTACAGTAGTTTGAACATTCTTTGGCATTGCCCTTCTTTGGGATTGGAATGAAAACTGACCTTTTTCAGTCCTGTGGCTGCTGTTGCATTTTCCAAATTTGTTGATGTATTGAGTGCAGCACTTCAGCAGCAGCATCTTTTAGGATTTTAAATGGCTCAGCTGGAATTCCATCACCTCCACTATCTTTGTTCATAGTAATGTTTCCTAAGGCCTACTTGACTTCACACTCAACGATGCCTGGCCCTAGATGAGTGACCACACCATTGTGGTTATCCAGGTCGTTAATACCGTTTTGTATAGTTCTTCTGTGTATTCTTGCCACCTCTTAATTCCTTTTACTTCAGTTAGGTCCTTACCATTTCTGTCATTTATTGTGTCCATGTTTGCATGAAATGTTCATTTGATATCTCCAGTTTTCTTGAAGAAATCTCTGTAGTCTTTCCCATTCTTTTGTCTCCCTCTATAACTTTGCATTGTTCATTTAAGAAGGTCCTGTCTCTCCTTGCTATTCTCTGAAACTCTGGTGGAGTGGGTTGCCATTCCCTTCTCCAGGGGATCTTCCCCACCCAGGGGTTGAACTTGGGTCTCCTGCGTTGCAGTCAGTTCTTTACTGACTATAAACTACTATGTATAAAGTAGGTAACTAACATGGACCTACTGTACAGCACAGGGAACTGTACTCAATACTGTGTAATAACCTGTAAGTGAAAAGAATCTGAGAAAGAATAAAGGGGACTTCCCTGGTGGCTCAGAGAGTAAAGAATTGTTCTGCAATACAGGAGACCCAGGTTTGATCCCAGGGTCGGGAAGATCCCCTGGAGAAGGAAATGGTTACCCACTTCAGTATTCTTGCCTGGAGAATTCTATGGACAGAGGAGCTTAGCAAGCTACAGTTCATGGTATCACAAAGAGTCAGACACAACTGAGCGACTAACACACACACACACATATATAAAACTGAATCACTGTACTGTATACTTGAAACTTACACTACATTGTAAATCAGTTATCAGTTCAGTTGCTCAGTTGTGTCTGACTGTTTGTGACCCCATGGACTGCAGCATGCCAGGCTTCCCTGTCCATCATCAACTCTCGGAGCTTGCTCAAACTTATGTCCCTTGATTTGGCGATGCCATCCACCCCTTCTCCAGACTTCATTCTGTCCCAGCATCAGGGTCTTTTCTGGTGAGTCAGTTCTTCTCATCAGGTGGCCAAAGTATTGGAGCTTCAGCTTTAGCAGCAGTTCTTTCAGTGAATATTCAGGACTGATTTCCTTTAGGATTGACTGGTTTGATCTCCTTGCAGTCTGAGGGACTCTCAAGGGTCTTCTCCAACACCACAGCTCAAAAGCATCAGTTCTTTGGTGCTCAGCTTTCTTTATGGTCCAACTCTCACCATCCATCCATACTACTGGAAAAACCATAACCTTGACTATATGGACCTCAGTTGGCAAAGTAATGTCTCTGCTTTTTAATATGCTGTCTAGGTTTGTTATAGCTTTTCTTGCAAGGAGCAAGCATCTTTTAATTTTATGGCTGCAGTCACCATCTGCAGTGATTTTGGAGCCCAAGAAAATAAAGGCTGTCACTGTTTCCACTGTTTCCCCATCTATTTTCCATGAAGTGATGGAACTGGATGCCATGATCTTCATTTTTTGAATGTTGAGTTTTAAGCCAGCTTTTTCACTCTCCTCTTTCACTTTCATCAAGAGGCTCTTTAGTTTCTCTTTGCTTTCTGCTATAAGGGTGATGTCATCTGCATATCTGCTGCTGCTAAGTCGCTTCAGTTGTGTCTGACTCTACGACCCCATAGATGGCAGCCAACCAGGCTCCCCCATCCCTGGGATTCTCCAGGCAAGAACACTGGAGTGGGTTGCCATTTCCTTCTCCAGTGCGTGAAAGTGAAAGTGAAGTCGCTCAGTCGTGTCCGACTCTTAGCGACCCCATGGACTGCACCCCACCAGGCCTCTCCATCCATGGGATTTTCCAGGCAAGAGTACTGGAGTGAGGTGCCATTGGCTTCTCCGCTGCATATCTGAGGTTATTGATATTTCTCCTGGCAGTCTTGATTCCACCTTATGCTTCATCCAGCCCAGCATTTTGCATGATGTACTCTGCGTATAAGTTAAATAAGCAGGGTGACAGTATACAGCCTTGATGTACTCCTTTCCCAATTTGGAACCAGTCCATTTTTCCATGTCCAGTTCTAACTGTTGCTTCCTGACCTGCATACAACTTTCCTAGGAGGCATGTCAGATAGTCTGGTATTCCCATCTCTTTCAGAATTTTCCACAGTTT